>CAFUXE010001247.1:296809-310147 GCA_903364295.1 Serranus cabrilla | reverse complement strand
TGCACATTGATTCAGACTTTAATTAACTCAATTATTGTTTCCTTGTGTAGGTCTAATAGAGATAGTGCCAGAACATTGATTAGCTCCAGTGGCGCAATCGGTCAGCGCGCGGTACTTATAAGACAGTAACCTGCAGAGTGATGCCGAGGTTGTGAGTTCGAGCCTCACCTGGAGCAGAGAAGTTTTAACCTGCAGCAGGGCAGGTCTGTAGTAATTCATAGTAAATGATATCTACTTTGCCTTCCAGTGATGAGTTGACTGAATTTACTGTGTTTCAACTATTTAATATACTGTTATGAGGTTTAATAAAAAAAAAAATCTAATCCATTTAAATTGATCGATTTTCATGTTTGACCTTAAAAGTAACCAAAGCTGACAGCTAAATGTAGTGGAGTAGAAGTATAAAGTTACTTTAAATGGAAATACTCAAGTACATGTGCCTCAGTACAGTTCTTGAGTAAATATACGTAGTTACATTCCACCACTGACTATGTTCAATATTAGTCCTGCATCCTAAATTCACAACGAGTGCCAGCCAATATATTAGTCTAAGGGTCATTATTTACAGGAAATTGTAAAACAGAAAACCAATTATGATAGCAGATATATTTCAGGTAATTCACAACACTGTTAACAAACCAACTTTGTCATCAAGACACTTTTTTCTTGCTGTGTTTATTCAGAAAATTGAGAGAGGCCTACATAAAAGTTGACTAAGTTATTGAGGGGAATTGTGCATGAATTTTTGACATAAAACATCATCTCACATTAGTCCTTAGCCATCAACTGAACCCTAGGAAAGATGACAAAGCGAAGAGGTAAAGCAAGCGCCGAAGATCTAATGTAACATAGAGTGAAAGAATGATGGAGAACAAGGTGAATGACCGTCCCATCTCTTCCTCCATCCCTCTAACAAGCCCCCCGGCACTGGCCTACCCTCTGCATGCCATAGTGGTGGTGACTGGGGTGGTGGGGTGGGAGGTAAAGGGGAGGAGGGGTCTCAGTGCTGGCCAGGGAGAGGTTGTCCTGGCTGTGAAGCTCCATCTCCCTCATCACCTGCGGCTTCAGACCCCCGTACAGATGGCTGCAGTGCTGCAGGCTCTTCCTCCTCCATCGCTGCGTGCTGTCGCTGTCTTTGCTCACCCCGAACCAGTCAGCCGTACCCCTGTGGAGAAGACGCACTGCGGTTAATAATATATATCCTAATGTGTGAGTGGAGAAATGAAACAAACATAGTTAGTTCATGAAGTCATGACAAATGGGCTGAGCCGAACTTTCATGTCAATATCTGTCTATTTCTTATAAAATTAGCATTATGTAAAGGGTTAAAAATATTAAAATGAAAGAATATAAGTTGGTTATGATCACTTCTGTAGTTGATTAAAAGATTTAACTAAATGAAAATTGGGAATAATATTAATATAGAATTTTATGGCTTTTTTCAAAGGCCACCAGAGTAACTTTTTTAAAGTGAGGTTTTTTAAAAGTCTGTAGTGCAACATAGAAATCCTCATTAATTCAGCTTCCTTGTAATATTTTCTCTATCTTCCTCTTTCTGTGTGTACATGATTAAATGGACAATGCCAAACCAGCGTAGACAGTCTGGATGAAAATAGGGTCCTGATCCCGACACGACCTGCTGCCCTCTGTTCAGTCAGCGGTGAACAAGCAGATGTTGAACGGCCTTAGCGGGTTGTGTGTTTGTGTGTTTCTCATATAAACTAAATAAATGCGTATCAAGCCCCCCTCTCCTCCCTCTTCCCACCAAACAGTGCCTGCGTGCCAGGCTGCGTGTTAACCGGCCAGGAGGGGGGAGGCCACACTGGGGGAACTGTTTGGAGAGCAGAACACTCAGTAATAAACACTCAGCCCTCATCATTAAGAAAGACGCCAGCTGGGGAAGCCTTTTAAGGCTGCACAGGGGCAGGGAGGGGGTGGCGCGGCCCTGATTGTTGTCCCTCCGGAGAGGAATGTCTTAGAAAGAAGACAGGTTTAGCAAAGCAGGGAGAGAGACAGGAGTCAGGCCGACTCTGACAGCGAGAAGGCGGAGAAGAGGAGGTCGTAATTTTGAAAAAAGAAACATAACATCCACCACTGATGGTAAAACATGATGCTAACGCTCGCCCACGTTGTGATTCAAGGCCTGTTTCAAGAACGATGACATTTGTTTGTGTTTGTTTAGATAAGTGGGTATTTGTCATTGCGTACACATGCACCGACGAGCCTGCATGTCATATTCGCCCACACAAAACCATAAATAAAATATTCACGACTGGTTGACGACAGCACAAATCCAGCCCCAATCAAAGATTAAAGCGATGTTAAGCCACATGAATTAGCTTTCATATCCTCAAGGTAAGGCTGGGACCCATGGAGCCGCAATCTACTGTACCGTAATTATAGGCTGAGACAGCATTCATTTAATTGGGGAAAAGGCCAAGGGGCAAAATTTTAGTTTTCTGATTGGATAAAACAACCATCACAAGGGTGTCAGTGTTAATTCATCACTGAACAGAAACCTGCAAGGACATTTTCCTTTAACACTTTTTTAGGGCATAAATCACTGGATGAGTGTTGACGCTTTGACTGCCCGAAGCACCAAAAATAATTATTGGGATTAAAACATTTTAACTTTAATTTTAATGTCATGCTGATCTAAATGCTGTTTCATACTGTGACCAAAAGGAAAACTCCTCATTAAAGTTGATCTTTTTTTTGGTATAATAATTATGCAAATGAAATGAAATTGCCATGAAGTATTGGCTTGTGGTGATTTCAGCCACAAACCATTTGTTTCAAATTACTGTGGTGTAATTTAACTGATAAAAATGGTTAAAATAGTTGATGTTGATGTTTAAAACAGTTGAAATTGTTAGCTTAAAGTAACATTGATGGATAAACAGTTGAAATAGTTAGCTAAAAGTAATGTTAATGGATTAAAAAAGTAATAGATAAATAATTTAAACATTCATTCTTATTCCGAGCAGTGGTAGTAGTAGTAGGCTAGTAGTACCATTGCTGACCAAACCAACCTAAATAGTGGAAATAGTTAGTTAGCTAAAAGTAAGTAGTAACATAAATGGATAAATGGTTAAAATAGTTATAGTTAAAAGTAATAGATAAATGTTTTCATCCTCACCCCGAGCACTAGTAGTAGTAGTACAATTGTTGACCAAACCAACCTAAATTTCCACTTTAACTGATGAATATGTTAATGTAACAGGAAAATGTGAATCCATGAAGGGGTACATGAGTTCAAGGTTAAGTGCATTTTGTTACAAATAATGCTGATACTAATATGTGCCTTTTCTAGAGTAATATTTTAAATACAGGACTTTAAATTTTACAGTATTACTCCTGTGGCATTGCTACTTTAACTGGTGTTTTGCTTGTGCTGAACAACTACCTAAATGTTAACTCACTTCCCAACTTATAAAAGAGAAGGCCAGCAGCACCACATGCAATCCTAAATTCAGTTATTAAATATAATCTACCAGTCTCAGCTAAGTCTTATGAAATACATTAACTTGGGCTTTGTCCAACGTTTGCATCCACTGGCCAAAGAGCCTCAACTTGACTCAGATCAACACATTAGTTTGGGATCTTCTGCTCTGGTTTGAGCTCACTCACCTGTCCAGAGTGCTCCAGGAGGGGTTCAGGGTCTGGGTCATACCTGATGGGGACAGGGACTATGGAGCTGTATGTCCTCCATCACCAGCATTACTGACATACTGTCCCCACTTTACCCTTGACTTGTATTAAAGCCTGATCCTCTGAAAGCAAACTTATCCTCCGCAGATCCCACATACAGCGCTCCAGAAGGGGATTTCCCGATATCCAGGCCAGCGGTACCTTGTAACACTCGCTGTTATGCAAAGAGAGGATGATCACAACATGTCCAGACTCTGCGTAACATCCCTGCCCTGCTCAGTGAGCTCCTGGTTAATCAAAGGTTAGAGGAAAGCTGGCGTTGATCTGCTCGCTCAGACAGAAATCTGATCTCTACGGCGTAAAGAGGACTTCCACTCCTCCACCAGCTGGACTCGCTCACTCTGCAACTGATGAGCGGGAGGATCTGTAATTTTCTGACCTTGTGTCACCAGCACACAACACCAGTTCCCATCCGCCTGGGAGAGTGTTTGAATGTGTCAGTAGCTGGCAGGCCTCCCAGTATCCCTCCTCGAGAGTTTTTGCGTAAAAGGATGTGACCTACTGGGCAAAGAAGACAGCAGCTCTGGTCCTTGTCAAACTGAACACCCCCTCCCTCTCCTATGCAGAGTCCCCCAGATCGCTATCAACGAGGTGCTTTTCTCTCTTTCTCAGGCGTGTGTCTAAACACCAGTTCCACACCAGCACTCCACAGGAAATGGGAGATTAGAAGGAGGGAGAGAAGAAGGATGGGACATCATACACATTAGGAGGGAGGAGAGATGGAGGGAGGGCACTGGGACATGCCTGAACATGACACACACACATACACACTCATACAGCGGAGCAGCTGTACCACAAAGGTTTGACTTGAACCCCACCTTGCTTAGCAGCAATATTAAAAGACGTCCAACGGAGCGTGTAATCTTTCGCCTAAACACCAACCAGTGCAAGTATTAGACATAAATTATTAGCTTTGTCAAAATTAATACCTTCTTAACATGGAAAATGACTCATAAACAGCTTTTTTGTTATTGTTCACCAGATCAACAAACATCAGTGTGTCCTCCCAGTTACACTACACGGCAGAAGTTTTCAGCAAATCACCCTCTGACATACACATTGTTTTTAGAGAAGGGATTTATTCACTATTTGGGTGCTCTTCTGTGGAGGAGGCACCTCGGCTAACCCCCCGTACACACACACAACTTTCTCTAAATCCCATTAATTCTCTCATAAACATCAAACGCATTAATTCAGTTACCCTTTCACACACACACACACACACACACAAGGCTCGTAAACCGCGGCATGATAAAGTAAAGACATTAAGACACTCCTTTGAAGACAGTGTCTCCAGGTTTTAGCCTTGGCCCCGTGTTCAAACATTTACATTCAATTGAAGGCTTTGATGTGGCCCACATGCTGCGTGAGGCACACAGATAGTCCAGTGTGAGTAATTGTGTTATTTTGTCTGCCTCAAAGCATGTGGTGCTCTGTGCCACCTGGACTGATAGTGATACACAGTGCGTATGGGAGCTTATGTGTCATAAACTGTGTTCAAAGCGTGGCACAAAGGGACGACGACGGGCTAATGGAACTTTTGTGGATAACTAAGTCAATACAAACATGAAAAGGAAAAAAAAGTGCTGGAAAAAAAAAACAATATGTTTGGTGTTTTCACTTTTCTTCAGCCGGCCTTGTATATGGGGAAAAGCTTTAAAGGTATAGTATGCAGGATATTCCTAATAAAAACAAAACAATGTTGTTCAGGACATTTTTGGACATCCTCCTATCAATGGGCAGCCAAAATAGTGGACACAGCTCGTAAAAAATGCAAATATGGCAACGCCAAGTGGAAAAGAATTTGAATTTGATGTTTACTGGAACTTATGTTGAGCTTGCGAGAAGGGGCCAAATTTGAATGTTGTTTTTATAAACAGTGAGCAACAATTACTGCATGAAACTGCATATTTTTACTGACTTGTTGGCAGCAGAAACATGTTGGCCATCTGATGAATTAAAGTCCAACAATTGCTCTTCTTTTTGCTCTGTTTTGGTCTCCACCACAACCATCCTGAAGGGGACATACGTCGATATATCTACTATCAAAATATTTTCATCTCATGACTTTACTGTCTGTTCAACGTAACAGAGGTGCATTCAAAGCATCCGTTTACAATTTATTGCAATTGTTTCAAACACTGAGTGTCGATGCCTCATCATCTGTCCCTCTGAATTTACTGGTAAAACTTATTTTAAGTCTACTTTTAATACCGATTGGGGGACACTGATATGGTCTGATAGCTAGCTAGTCTTGTTGTTTAATACACTGTCAGATTATATTTTCTGTTCGGCAACAGCATAACAACTGCATAACGTTAGCTGTCTGGCTAACAGAAAAACCAAATGTTTCTATAAACTGTGCGGACTAGAAATATCTGGAGTCGTAGCTAAAGTTCGTCATATTTACTGTAGTAGTGAACGACTCACTCTATAAGAACCCTAGAGGATGGGAATCATCCCGCGCACTGATGCTGCTGTCATCAGTCCCCTTCCTCCCTGCTCCACCTTTTCAGTACCTGATGATCTGTTTGGGTATAGATGAACGCCGTCGGGTCAGTATTTTGGGGATGCAAGACCGCCTCCGGACGTTTGACACCCTCCTGGGCTCCCTCTGGCCCTTTGGAGGGACCGTGTTGACCCGCTCGAAGCGCACCCTTTTCCCGCTTTACGCACATTGCAGCATGCAGAGAAGAGGACAGGGAGGCAGAGGGGCAAAGCCAAAGAATGAATCAAGGAGAAGGCAAAATCAGAGAAAAGGGAGGACGAGAAAGGAGAAAAAAGAGCAAGATTAATTTGTGTTAAATCAAAAAGGAGGCTGCAGCGTTAATTAGTTTTGTTAAAGATTAAATAGTGGAGAAGATCTATAGGGGTTAGAAAGTATACGACAGGCTGGAGTCCCCAGGGCATCAGCAGCTGGAGGAAATCAAGAGTGTGCGTCTAACCTCTTAATGGATTGTGTGAAGGAGGGCAGTCTCTCGTGAGGAGGAGGTCTGAGGTAGTTGTTGGAGGTTTCCAAGGCAGCGATGCAGGTCTGGGGGTTTTCACCTGGCATGCTGACACTGCGCAGGCGCTTTACCGGCTGCAACACAAACACACACAGCCTCCTGTCAAACTTATCTTCTACTTATCTAAACTTGTGTTCTGGTTGTATTTGTTTCTATACCTTGGTGACTGGAGGCGAGTCGTCCGGCGTCAGCTGGATGGTTGGGATGTCCAGTTTGAGCCATGGCGGCTTTTTCCTCTGCAGGCTGCTGTTCCTGCTGCCCGGCTCATCCATGCTCGCTAGCTCCCCCTACGCCTGCCAGCTGGACAACACAGCAAACACAGGAAATGGGTTTGTAGGGCCACATACACAGTCAGAATACGTTTGCAGACACATGGTGGGGCATTCCAAGTTACCATCCAGAGCCAAAAAACGGACCAGCTTTGTTGAGTATTTACAGAGTGTGCAACAGTAATCCACATCTCCCCGTGGTGTGGGCTCAGACAGATCCAATATGGAGGCAAATGCCTGAATAAACAAACGGCTTAATCCGAATGTTTAAACTAGTAGTCCGCCTGCTGCCCGCCGTTTCTTCTCCAAATAACTCGCATCACAATGCAGAGTGACATCATCAACACTGTCCAAGTTCAATGCACCAGGTAATTTATGCCTATCGATCGCCCAGTCCTTTAATCAGAGCACCGTGCTCCCAGAGGCTTTACCCTGGATGTGGAAAGTGTTTTGAATGTCATCATTTATGTCTTAACAGATCAATTGTAGCTCCTCGAACTGTTTAAGCTGCTGACTTTAGAGGTTTTTGCATCTCCTGCTGCTGCTGAATAAATGTTTATTGCATTTTTATTTTGTGTTTCATCCCTGATTGGCGTCTACGACTGCGTCACTTCTATATATATATATGTCTCAGAAGTTTACTACTGGTTTGCCAGGAAGCTAGTCTTAAAGTATGAGGTTAAAACTTCTCTGCTCCAGGTGAGGCTTGAACTCACAACCTCGGCATCACTCTGCAGGTCACTGTCTTATAAGTACCGCGCGCTAACCGATTGCGCCACTGGAGCCTCTCTTAATTTAATAAATTACTACACTTGATTGGTGAAAACAGGAATTAGCTATGAGCTGATTATTTAATGAAGAGACGGATTGAGGTCAAGGGGCCAATATGCACTGATACAAAAACCTTTTTTTACAGAAAATGATGCTCGATGTGGTTTAGAAATAGTGTCATCATTACACAGTTAGTTGATCAGAGCATTAAATGATTAAAATGTTCTTTTCTCTATTACCTTAAAATGTCTAAAAAGCGACAGCGAATGGGCAGTAAGGTGTGGCAAAGATGGTGATGTAGTCAACAATGCAATACCATGATCCATAATTTATACTGCTGTTAGATATTCTTCAAAAAAGCAGCCGTGTGTACCTTTGCAGGTCAGTGCACAATCAACAACAGCGCAGAAGTTCATTATATCAGCTGCCCAAATCCACAATTTCTAAAATCGCTGATGGTCTCAAGAATCCCATATTAGACAGGCCTTAAAAAATGTGGCTTTAATATTTTAAACAACAGTCCTTTGTCTAATACACACCAGCAGATGCTGTGTCTTCACAAAAAAGTCATTATTGTCACAATGTGGATGTAGGTCAAGCCCAGTCCACATAGATGCTCAAAAATGTATTTTATTGGCTGCCAATTTGTGAATTTTTCCTCTGTTAAATCCCTATTGGCCTCAAAAATCCCAAACCGGTGAGGCCCTATTAAAAACTATAACTATAGTTCTTTGTTCAGTAAACACAGCCAGATGCTGTCATCCAAAAAGATGCTGTTATTGACAAGCCTAAACTCACACAATGTGGAAATATTGCTAAATAAAGCTTAATCTGACATCAGTCCAGGTAGAATCAATATGTTTAACATGCATCTGTTTGGTCTCAATCAACAATGACAAGATCTGTCTGGTTTCACAGACATGATTAACATGTCAGAGTGTCTCATGTGATGGACATCTCAGGTTAAAACTTTTCTGCTCCAGGTGAGGCTCGAACTCACAACCTCGGCATCACTCTGCAGGTCACTGTCTTATAAGTACCGCGCGCTGACCGATTGCGCCACTGGAGCCTGGTGAATTAAGGGCTATTTAGAAGGGCAGTAGTGCATCTTCAACACCACAAGATGGCGTTAAGACTCATACTCACGTACTCTTTGTGCACACATGTAAAAAGAGAGAGATATATGCACTCATTGAACAGAGAGAGAACAGAAGGGGAGGCTATTACTCACTGATGAGTGTGCTCACATCCTTTTTAAACAGACTCTTCATGCAAACATGAGGAGTCGGAGTGCAGCGGGCCACCTACCAACAGACAGAGAGAGCCTGATAGATCGAACAAGTGAGCTACACAAACAGAGGGAAAGCCACAGAATAGTAATCCAAAGCCTCCACTCATCCTGTTGTTTGCTGGTTAATGGGTTTACGGAGAGTGAAAGGGGTTTTCCTGCTTAACAGTTTTAGTGGAGGTTTATACGAGCCGTCTCTCCATCTCCGTGAAAGCTGAGCGAGCGGGCCGGTGCATATGAGGCGGCTTGCAGTGACACCTTTTAATATGAAGTGCCAACACAAACAATAATTATTTCTTTTCCTGTGGGGTTTTGTGTTTTAAAGCTGCTGAGCTGGTCCGGTGAAACCTCAGTCAGCACCTTCCTGCTTCTTCCTTTGTCACTGGTGCCACATGCTGCAGTAACAATAGCAGTTTATCATGCACCGAACGGCTCCTCACCTAATTGTAGAAAGTGCTGAGGCTTTGGAATTCACCAGCACAAATTCACCACCATAAAAAAAGGCTCCTTTGATGACCAACACAAAGTCCGATTGACCGCTCTCTCCGTTCTCACACGGCACATCTTGGCACATTTACCACTTTAAATTCATGGTCATTTTTTAAATAATTGGTCAATGACTTTAGACAGAAGCCTGCATCCAAACAGAGAGCCACAACATCGACAGTTTAACTGATGCTCCAAAGCTTCCATCAGGGCACCATGAATGGTTAAAGCATCTTCTCATCATTTATGTATTAATAAAGCAAATGCTGGTTCTTAAATTGTCTTCCTGTGGCTGTGTAATGTTGACTGGGTTTAATCCCCACTGAACGGTCATGACAGCAGCATTTTTTCTTAAAATAAACTGATCAGATGCAGGAGTTCAAAGCCTTCCTTTAATCCAATTTGATTCTCCCGTGTCCTCATTACAATACATGTAATACAGGATATATCTGTATTTACCCTGACTGGTGAAGATTATTGATGCTCTGCTATAACAACAGAAATCCACAGCTGGTGTTCTACAGCACGAGACAATTGGATCAATCATGAATTGGGTCAAATTCTTGAATATTTCTCTAAGAAAGCGGCCTTCTCAGTGTCTTTGTAGAGGCATATCGGTTCTAAATAGCTTTAAAGTTTATTTTATCAGCTGCCAAATCCACATTTGTGAATTTTTCTCCTCTAATGGTAACAAGAATCCCATATTGGTCGTGCCTTAATAAAGAAAATGTGGCTTTAATATCTTAAAGAGTTGGTTCAGGAAACACCAGCAGATGCTGTGTGTTACTGCGGGTGGAATCAGTGTGTGCAGACATATGCACTGACAAATGCTCGGCTCTGCCTGCTCTGATTCATGTAGAACAATCACATAATAAACGAGTATCTCCTGCTACTGACAGCCAAGGTTAAAACTTCTCTGCTCCAGGTGAGGCTCGAACTCACAACCTCGGCATCACTCTGCAGGTTACTGTCTTATAAGTACCGCGCGCTGACCGATTGCGCCACTGGAGCCTCTGTTGTGTGGAAGGGCAGTCGTAGATATAAAACACGGCAAGAAAACAAGTCCAGCTCTCCATCCTCACACAGAAGGAAAATGAACATTTTCATCTCAGCTTGTTAAAGAAACAGTGTTCTAAATTACTCCAGTTAGGCTTTATATGTTATCTGCTGTGAGAGCTGTTTTTGTTTTGTACTTAAGTTTTCTCTAAATAATGACGCGAACATATATACCCTTAGACTTGTATATTGGCTGGCACTGGTAGTCAATGTTAGCCTAGTCCTAACTAGACATTCGTACTTCATTTCGAATTGAGCAGAAGTACAGAGGTCAATGTAGGATACAGGACAAATAACGAACATAGTGATTTCAGTTCATTCTTTAACTGAAAGGCAAAGAAGGTATCGAGGGATGATGGCCGCTTATTGAGATGGAGAAACTCTTTGTTTGGTAGTTCTACGTCGTGTCTCTCAGTCTCAGTCTACACACTGGGTGAGTTCCAAAAATTTATTTCCCCTGTTCACTTTTCTGAAATTGCATTTTGTGTGAAAAAATGTGTCTGTGCTGCGGCTCGGTCTGAGAAAACATTATTTCCCTTCTCTCAGGCCAAGGGGAAGTCATTGAGCAGGAGTGGCGGGACTATTACTGGATAATAGGACATCTGCATGAGGCTCTGGTGAGACATAATGAGCGACCACCAACGCGGAGCTCCTGTACGTCTCAGCTGTGAATCATTCTGTCATTCATTGATGTGAGTGAAATTACAGGCTACCCCCTTCTCTTTCCATAAAACCATCAGCCGAACAATAATCTCCTCCATCATATGCGGCTCTGGAGCTGATACTCAAAACTTCTGGCCAAAGCCGAGACTAACGAGCTGAAAGATATTCAACACCGGCAGCTGGACGACTTCTGAAAACACACCGACACGGACAGAACGGGGTGTGCTTCCAAAGGACACACACAGATTCACAGTTGGATTACATCCTAGAGAGAAAATTCCCACTTTGAGTACTCTTACTTGTCAAAAACAATCATGTTGCTTCTCTTGTCTATTTGGATAGTGATCTCCTACATTTCCCGGGCTGTGCAGCTATGTCTACAGAGCAGGTGAGAACTTGTGCCTCTTAGTAAAAGGTGGTGTTGGGACACATAAAAGGTGTGATTACTCAGCTGTAGATGGGAGTACAGCAAGAGCACGAGCTGAGCACGTGTTCCCAGTTTAACCGAGCTGTCAAACACATCATGGCTTGTTCCTTACATACTGATCTGCTGAGGTTACCGGGGGTGTGGATGTTTGTATTTCTCTCTTCTACAGCAAACAGACAAACAAAACCTCCTTGGCAGAGGTAACGAATGACTTCAGCTGTACTTTGTGTTCAGTGCTAATTATCACATGTTCCCATGCTAACACACTACAACGGTAAACGTGGTAAACATTATACCTAAATAAAATATCTTTAAACTCTGAGCCCTGACTCAACAAATGCCTTTGAAGAGACATTTGTGGCATATAATTGTTCATGTGGGGTATATATTGTTCAAATATACACACACCGGCTCAAAAGGCTGGTTGCCGGTGTGTGTGTTATGGTCTCAGTGGTCACATGTGGAAGCCAGTGCGTTCTCTTACGGTCACAGAGGATAAACACACCCCTGCAAATAGAAACCTTCACCAGAACTATCCCAAACCACATCCTTTGCTTATTCTGCGGAGATGATACTCAGTGTGTGTTTGCATGCACGCGGACAGGATTTCAGACTCAATGTACTTACGAAATAAAGCCCGATGCACATGCGAACTTGCACACACGCTCACATGCACACAGCATATAGAGAAAACACTCACAATACAGCGTTTGCATCTGCCGCACACATCCGTTTCCACAGAAGTCCTTAAAGAACTCTTTTTTCATCTTGTTTCCATCCTTCGACATTTATCATTCCATGATGATGAACTCTCTCTCTCTTTTTTTTCTCTAGTTGGGCTTTCATGACAGGCAGATTAGGGGCTGTAATCCCTGTTCTGTACACCACATGACATCACTCCTGCTGTCAGGCCACAGAGGCTCATACTGTCCTCTGATTGGACGCGACATTGACATCAGCACCCGGCAGGAAGTTATTCATCTCCAAAGTGGAAGAAATGAAAATCATCACAAAATCATCTGATTGGGAGTCGATAAACTGGGCTTCAACATCGACATAAAGGCATTTTGTATTCTACTTAGGTCAAGATTGATTGGACGGTTGAAAAAAATCGCACCACCAATACTGTCAAGTGATCGAGAAGTATCACAGGAAGTTTGCTTCTGTGCAGTGCTGCAGCCTGTCGTGTCTATATAGGGCAATATAGATCAGTTTTACATAGGGTGACATTTCCTGACATGCTGAGACAGAATGAAACAAAGGCATCCCCTTGGCACCCAAGCAAGACTTGTCTTGACACTGCTCCCTGATGCTGAGGCACCCAGTCACTGTGGCATGGAAACTCACTGCGACTGCATGTCAATAAGCCTTAATATCATATGGATGGATGAATGGATCTTTATGTTAAGCAGTCCAAAACGTAATCTCTGCTCTGTCTCCTTTCATTTTCTAAACAGCTCCCTCCCCCTCTTTCTTTCTGCTTTCTCTTTTTGTCTTCTCTTGTGTTGCTGCTCTTTATTACATACCAAAGTTTTTTTTATATACTGTATATAGATAGATACACAAGACTTCCATTTACTCTCAATTGGCTTTTTATACATTTATTGTAGTGCCAGAATTATGGTTTTACAAATTTGCAGGGTCGTACATAATTTTGGA
>CAFUXE010001247.1:280250-296330 GCA_903364295.1 Serranus cabrilla | reverse complement strand
TTTATACATTTTTTGTAGTGCTAGAATTATGGTTTTACAAATTTGCAGGGTCGTACACCATTTTGGATGCAACTATATTAGTTTGTTGTGAACCAGATCAGTGCATCTTTGTGTAATATTTGTGTAACACTTAGAAACACAGTTAGAAAGTTATTTCCTCAAATCAGATCCACATCTGCTTGATATTGGCATCGAGCAACAACAGCTGCCTAAATCTGTTCATTACTGAAAAGCCCATTTTGGCCCTATATGCGCCAGAATAGGTTAAAAGGTCCTCTGTCTTCATTTGTGTAAGCTCTGTTTAAAAAGCCAGACACCTGCGGGACTATAGGTCCAAACAGATATTTATCTCAATTTGGCAGGTTAACTATATACTGGGGAAGCAGTCTGCTCCTTATTTGCTCTCCTAGAGGAAGGTGCTGTAAAGCTGACAATTACCAGAGAACTTCTGAGTTAATTGGTTGGGGACTAAGCAGTGGATTAATCCTCAGGCAGTCCAGGTAGATTTGAACTTTATTATGCTGGCTTTGCTTTGCTCTAATAGGCACTATAACCTTCGCAACAGCACCACTGGGTCCATTTTAACTTTAGGGTTAATGCACTTTTTTCAGGACGGTGCTCTCAGAAGTTGTGGTCATGGGAACTGACCAACTGCAGCCTCAAGAAAATTGGCTGCTCTAGGTGAAATCTAGGTGACACTGCATGTAGCCCACTCCTGTAGTCCGGTAAGCCTGTACCGAAGGATGTGAAAGGAAAAGGATGTATTATTGGTGAGGGAAGCTTGCAGATTACTTCCTGTTGAAGTGACTGTGCACTAGAAATCTGGGCATGAAGAAATAAATGTTAAGCTTCTGATTTGGGGTAAATAAAGCATTTATCTGCCTCTGAACAGGTTTCTCTATTCCGCTGTTAATAGGTATAAATTAAAAATAACTTAATAAGAGTATTGACTTTATCGTACACATTGGCTTGGTGGCTTGTCATAGTAGCTTGTGTTGGGAGATACAGACAACTGACCGGAGAACGCTATATGTTGAACAAAAACTTACGCCCAAATTGAGTACTTGAGTTCTCGTACCCGTCCCTAAACTGAAAGCTTCTTCTTCCATTTTTCCTCATCATCCTGTTCTCTGTGATGTAACAAAGCACGAGTAGGTCACGCAGATTAACAGCGAGTTATCCCGTGTGCTTTTACCCTCCACCCCCACCACCAGAGGACCACGTATGCTCTGGGCTCATCTGCCAGATGTTACAGTCATAACACAGTAGGTCATTTCCTTTCTGTTTGCAGGGTCCTGCTGTAGTATGAGAGTGTGTAATCTGCTGCTAGCTATACAAACAAACAATAATAAATGATTAAACATCTGCCAGAACAGGAGCAGTATGTCACCGTTGAAAATCATCATGTCAGAGAGCAAAAACAATAAATGATAAATGGCATCAGCAGAGGAAACAAACAGAGGAGCATTTATCTCTCGCTCTGCCAGTATTTCATCTAAATTCTACTTTGACTTGTTGACTTCCTGAGGCTTTCGTGACTCCACACTGTCATCCTTCCACTTATATGATCAACTGTTTCCTGTAATCATACCGCGGAAGTACGGATGGGTTTGGATACCGGCATCAGGGAATAATAATAAGCTTAACTGTACAGAAAATTCCTTCAAATGTTAGAAAGAAACAGCCACAGACTGTACTCTAACATCCCATCTGTAGTTTTAAGGCTTTGACAGACTCACATTTGGGGTCTTAATGAGTTGAAGCCATCTGTCTAAAGAGTGCTTTGATTGTCTTTTGGTGTCTGTCTTGTATCTCGTTACCGCAGATTACGCGAGAGTGAGCAATTCATTAGTCAATCAGCTGCTGTGCTGCTACGCCTCGGCTCACATCGGTGCGCTGACACGTGTCCCACCCACTTACACACACATACTGTACAAAGCCGCACACAGCTGCTAAAAGCGACGGATGTGTCACATTTTCATACGTGAGTAAACATGCTGTCAGGTGTGATGCCTCGGTATAATGAATGCAAAATTAAATGATGATTTAGAGGTTGGCATTAACCGGTATCGTTGTCGCTGCTTGTGTTTCTTGACATTAAACCCCTCTTACGTCCTGTCACAAAAAAGCCTTTGAAGCCGCGTGCGCCGTCCTGCTCACTGGTGACACTTGGTTTTCTCATTCACTTCACTGACGAGATGAACATTTTCAAAGTATTTTTTTTTCCATCTGCCTTTCAATCCGTACACCATCTGGCATTGTGAGACGCTTCAAATCTATTTTAGTAGAAAACTAGTGCCCTTGTGTAAAGCATCCTACTTCTGTCCCAAAAAACAGCAGAAATTCAAATGTAAACTGGTGGCATTGTGAGAGCTTCAAGTCTTATCATTGACGGTATCATTTGTGATGGTTTATTGATGTATAAATGCTACATCAGAGCATTGGCAAAGGCTGAAAGATAACATGAAAAAAGGCATCTGCTATTCAGTGCTTCTATAAATGAAAGAAATAGACATAGCCTACAGGTCTGAACAAATGTAGCCAGCAGGGGGCGACTCCACTAGCTAGCTTGATTGTGTAGAAGTCTGTGAGAAAATTACCCTACTTCTCACTTGATTTATGACCTCAGCAAACATTCTTATAATGAGTTTATGGTCTCAATGGCATGTTTCAAATACTGGGGACATCTGCAACACTTGCCACTGAATAATGAATAATGAAAAATATATGAAATATTTACACCATGTGGAGTAAATCACATATACAATCTATGCAAACTGTGCTGCATATGTATAAATATTTGCAAAAGACTGCCGAGGAAAAGCCAATGCATAATTTAGTCAGGCAGCTTAAACACATTTGACAGGCAGCAGGGAAATGCTAGGCAACTGTAGAATGGTCCAAAAAAAGCTTTTCCATTCCATCCCTTAACAACTGAATCAACATCTACATCAATCTTAGAATTGTATATGTAAACAGATGTTTACAGAATATTACTTTTTTTCTTCTTCATTTAAGCAGTAGACAGAAGAAATGTTATGCTTCTTGACATGTGAAAATCTGCTGCTACTTTCTTGTTTTACATCATAAATTAAACAACATTTGATGATATTGTGATGGACTTTTGTTTCTGATGTTTTACATGTCACACAATTAATTGAGAAAATAACTGCAAAAAATAAAAATAACTGATGTAAAATATGCTTTTAGTCAAGCTTATATTCTTAAGAAATATGTTTTTCTCCTCCGGTAGAATGTCCTTTGGCCTTAATAAATAAGGGAACAGCATAAAAAGCAGCTTAAATATACAGAGATAAACAGCAGTGCAGACAATCAGAGCAGGTCGGAGGTCAGGCCTACATGCTTTGTCTGCCTCTAAGCGCAATCATCTCTCTACTATTCAGCTGTGTCAGCAGGAGAGATTTAATTGGTAACTTAAAACCGGGACAAAATGAAAGGAAGTTAAAATCCTTTGCTAAACTTCCACCACTCCTGGTTTTGCATAATCAAAAAGACTCAGATCTTCCTCACAGTAAGAAATGTATCCCATGAAAGTCATTAAGAGATGATTAAAGGATTGGCATAGGCCACTGCTATCAAGTGTTTCCTACTCTAGATTGACGTGTGGCCTGTGGGAAAGCAGCTTTTGATATATCTAAACTCGACCCACTGCACTTCATTCTACACCCACACGTTTTTTGCAAATCAGTCTGCATGGGAAGATGAGAAGAAAGAAAAGAAAAGCGGTGTGATCTCTGCAGGGCCTGCTATCACATAAAACCTCAAGGTACCTATTGCTGGCTTCTGTAAAGATCTTAACACATCAACCATGTTGACAGTCAACTTCTGTGACATTAAAAGTTTTTCTATGCATGCGCCATGGTTGGAAACCACATTGTTAACATGACAATAAAGCTGTGGCCACAAGCCTCGCGCTGCCTCTTGTCTGCAGATGACCTGGTATGCATCAAGGCAAAGGGAGAGAGGAAAATACAGCAACAGATGGAGAGAGATGAAAAAGGGAACTTTTATGTCATGTTGGGTGAAGATTAAAGGAGGGAGAAGAAAAAAAAAGGCAAAGAGGAAAAAAAACAAAAGGAAATCTATTGCAGCAAAGCAGAGAATAAACAGCATGACACTGTGTGGAAGACAGAGATGGATGTGCAAGAGACACACAATTATAAACAGTTGCCCACCTTGGTAATGCATGTCTAAGCAACATGTGACAGCCATTTGCATAGTTTAGCTGTGTGGGCTTGCTGCATGGTTAAAAACGCAGGATTATGTGTGTTTATGTGTGTATATGCATGCATGCTAGCAAGCATCCACGTGCATGTCCATCTGTCTGCTATGTCAAACATCTGTATTAGTTTAAATATCTATCTATCTATCTGTCTATCTGTCTATCTATGTTATTATACTTATTCATTTGATCATTATATATGATTTTAGCAGTCTTGATTATAGCAGCTTTAATTGCCCTGGTCTGCCTAAAAAACATCCTTTTGCTCATTAAACTAAAGTTATTCCTAAAGTCTTGACTTGAGATTGGAAATACAAGAAAAACATGAAAAACTTGGGTTAAAATCAGTCTTCTTAACTGATCAAGTCATTGTCAGATTAAAGAATAAATAAACTCGTAACTGCAAGGGAAAGCGGCAGAAATTACTTCATGGAAAAACTCTCTAAAGAAAAAGCCAGCACTGCCATTCATCACCCCAACTGTTCCAACACCTCATGGCACATTTGGCTGCCAAAAATGCCACTGGAGAGTGTACAATGCTTCATCGTCTACTGTGCCAGGTAGAGGACTTGAGGTTTTCTCAGCAAAGAGGACGTCTGGTTCCCTTCCGTTAGTTGAATCTCTTATAAAAGTAGAAGCTGGTGGCAGCAGACTGGTGTGAGGGGAGGGAAGACAAACTGGGCCTCTTTCACTCACTTTTTGTTCCTGTGTACTATTCACATGTTTTTTTTCCCACCCATTATCTTGCTCAATCAAAACAAGAATTGCCTTATTACGCATGACTCAAGATACACCTGTAGTGACACAGCACTAAATGATTATGTATAAAAGAGTAAAAGCAAGTTCATGCATGCTGTTTTTATTCAACAGTAATTATTTTTGATCAAAGTGAACAAACTCTTTTCTTACATTTGTACTTAGTTACTTCATGTTATGGGAATATTTTGCAGCCACAGTCTCACTTGGCATCTTATTCTCAGCATCAAGTACCTTCCTCTGTAGTCACAGTTAACTGCATAACCATATTATAGGTGGAAACTGACTGGCATTAGAGTCTTGTCTCTGTGATATGGCAGATTTCAGACCTCACTAGGACTGTAAAAGTCTGGGAGTATTCAAGGTGGAAACTTTCCATGGGAATTAATCAGGATTTATATTATTTACGATGCTTTGCAACCCTACATTTCACTGAGTTAAGATAAACGCACCAATCATACAGGCGGCTGTAAGAGACACACCAGTGCTCTGACATGAAGAGAGCATCGCTGCTGAACTCCGTGTTCGACCTTTTGGCTGGCTGCTCTGCCAAGAACAACAAACTGACCTCCAAAACATCCATGAAGAACACTGAAAAGGCAGAACTCCACAACATTTTTGTAACAAAACAGGGCAAACCAAACATATAATTATGAGGTTTATGTAATTGAGGTCCATCTTTTTTTAAGTCTTTATGAGTGCTACAATGTCTTACATGGCTATCAAACAGTATAGCAACCATGTCTTGTTTGTCGACTTCAGGCACCATCACCCTCAAGCTTCTGCTGGTAGGAGAATTCTTAGCCAAAATGCACAAAAGATAACATTGGAGGAGTTAATCACCCACATGTCGACCACATCTGTTGAATTAGGAACATTGTAGCCCCATGAGTCATAGGGAAGCAATGTTCTGCTCTGAAAATCCACTCTGAATTACCTACTGCTCATTAAAACATTATTTATCCAATAAAGTTGGCTGAACACCGAAGCAAAATCATCATCATGCTCCTAAATTGCAACAGCAAAAATGTAAGGCCACCCATTTCAGATTTGTTTATCATCATGTTCTTGCAATTCAATACCTGCTTATAGCAATAAAAGCATGATTCACGTTTTTGTGGTTATATTCAGGAACTGGCAGCACTTTATGGTTAGGGAAAGATCATGGTCTCAAAAGTAAAAAAAATACTTGAAACACTAGACAGGGTGTGTTTGTTGTATAACACTTCAGCCAATACCACAGTTTGTTTAACTGTAAACAGTAATAAATTCTCAGACTAATAATGGATAACACTGTGTTTTAGTGTCTTTTAGCTCATTGTTTTGGTTTTACAACACGCAACTTTACTGTTTTGGTCTGATTGTTTTTACCAAATAGCTCTGATATGGATAACAGACAGAGGGAGTCATTAGCTGCTAAACATGGTGGAGCATTTAGCAGCTAAAGGGCTAGATATATCCCTTAGAGGTTGGGGGAGACCAAAACTGAGCTTAAAGGAAAGCTATTACCAATTTCATATCCAAAGTGTTTTTGTAACCCAACCCTACCCTCAAGCAACACCACAGACTTTATAAGGACGCCTCCACATGTAGCCTCCGGGCCGGTACACTTAACCTGTTTGCTTTCAGGATCCAATGAAAATTAAATATAATATACTTCTCACTTGATTTATTACCTCGGTAAACATTTTCCGGATTAGTTTATGGTTTCAATCGAGTTTTAATCCTTTCACAGTTCATGAAACTTAAAGTTAAAAATGTCGCCTGTTGATTTTTTCTGATAAGTACATTCTGTTTAAGATGTTATTTTGTTAGCCAAAATTACCATTTCAATTAATATCACAGTTTAGTGTAGTTACGGATCCACCTAGCTAACCGGCTTGTGCTAGCGTCAGGTTGTTAGTGTCATTGTATAGGAGTACAGTGTGCATTGCTTCGTCTGTCACAGTCCTTGAATTAGTGCAACCAACAGGGATTTTTTTTTTTTAATCAAAACTAACAATCTTCTCTCCTGTCCCTTTTATGGGTATTGACTTGAAAAAAGAATGTAAATGTTTGCATAATGGTACTTAGTTACTTCACTATATTTTAGGTGGACTACCTGCCAATACTTTCCCTGTTCTACAACTTTTCTCATCCAAAAAACCAACGCAATTGAATAAAGATCCCCTGGAAGTTTCTCAAGGACATAGTATCAATGAATGGAATGAATGGAAAGCATCTCTCATTGAACTTCCCATTTCTGGCCAAGTATTTAAACAAGACGACCTGGACTTGACACTCACTGGAAATTACAGGATATCCTCTGATTATCACACATAAGGTTAAATACCGACCAAAGATCTATCAAAAACCACTCCCCTTATCACAGTATGACTCCAAATATTAACATTTTCAGATCTCAATGCTGTTAGACCGTCTTCATCAAGAGTTTACTGTGTATTTTATTGTCCTTTGTCTTGTAATGTAAGTCAGTGAGCCCCATTATGCAAAATAGCTTAAATCCATCACTTTAGAAAGGATAACTGTTTGAAAGATGATTTTAAAAAAAACATTAAGTCCCGCAGTAAAGAGGAACAGACATGGAAACAGAGACGGAGTGAAGAGTTGACAGACACGATGAGAAACAAAGAGCTGCTCAGCTGACCCTCATATGGAGCTGCTTTGTGTTGGCTGCATGGTGACAGGAAGGTCACCATCACAATAAGAGTCTACTCAAGTATGGCCTCGCCTGGAGACATGAATAGACCTCCTCAGCAGCCATCCATCCCTCCCACCATCCCTCCTTCCTGCTGTCTCTCTACGCAGCCACCAAACTCATGCTGAGAGCGCCAACACAACAGCTTCCTCTGTTGGCTGGCCTTGTATGAAAACGTAATGGTAATTGCCCACAGATGCCACATTAGGGTAAGATAGCGGGGGGAGACAGAATTGGCTCTGAAAGGAATACTTAGAGAGAAAAATGGAAGTCATAATTGTGGTTTCAAAGAAACTGAGAAGAGTCATTCAAGATCTTCATGGAGTAGTCTGGAGTCCCTCAGGAGAACCCTGGCCGGGGGACAGCATTGTCATCAGACGGACACTGAAGTTTTGGAGACCAGTTTCATACACCACATAATGGGCAGATTAAAATTCCTTTTTGACAGTCTGCTATTCATCCAGACTTTTTGTTACAAGCTCAAGAAAAAGTCGACAGGCTCAATAATCACATATGCAAAAATGTCAAATTAGAAAAGTTCAATGGACAAAACCTCCCTGATATATAAGGATTCTATTTATTTTCCTTATTGTTAACAAATTCCAGGAATACACTGGAAACTAAAATTGTGCAAGTTTCTCAATCTTTCTGACATCTCTACCTGTAACTGGCATGTCATTTCTGCAGGACACTGTAGTTTTTAGCTATTGTTACTCAAACAGGAGTGAAAAGGGCATTGTTGGGGACTAATTTAGTTTGGGTTTCATGCTTGAGTGAGTATAAAGCAGCAGGTTAATGTCCTTGGGATTAACACGAAGTAATAGTAATGAAGGAACCCAGTGCAACAATGTGACTCATTTATGTCAGGCTTCAGGCAGTCAGGATCAATTTGTTGATGGTTTTGGTTTTGGGGCACACTGACAGAGGGGCTGGAGCTGTTGCTTAAGTTTCTTATGCTGGTTTCCCCGATAAATTAAAATCCAGAAAACTCATGATCAAAATTCTCCATTAAGATCTCCAACTTTAACAACAGAACAGGTTTGTCAATACAACTAAAAACTACCCATATGAACGTTTTGCGGCACAGAGCGGAGCAGAGCATTCTAAAAATAGCACACATACATACATTATACATTGTAGATATTATAAAAGCTGTTGAGGGTACTTTTCCATCTTCTGTTCATGTAATTGAGTGTGAGACCAAACAGTTGAGGGGCGGGGTTAAAGGAAACACTCGGGCCCACAGGTGTGGAAGATAAGGGTAATATTAGACACATACATTGAACTGTTTGTCATGCACCACTGACCAACTTTCATTGGAATGAACAGGGCCTTGCCTCCAACCCTATATCCAGGTTTCTTCATACATCTATGCTTCTGCCACTCCAAATGTAGCATGTAGCAATTTTGGAAAAAAAAATGTTTTCTCAAACAGGAAGACAAAGAAACAACCAGCCTAATCGGGTGTTAATGTGTGAACCAACGTCCTGTGGGAAAACTGAAATGGTTCAATATTACTGTGCAGCACCACCTGCTTTTGGTCCCACCTACATACATGGGTGCGTGGTAGAATATTTGATAGTTCTCACAAAACACTTTGAAAACCAGCTGACATATTCAGAGGCAGGTGTCACAGTGTAGCTGAACTCTTCAAAGATTCCCCTGATATCTTCCTCAGGAGCCTCTGCCTGCAGCTTCCACTTATTGAGAAGACTCACAAGATTGACATTTCAAAGTAAGTGAATGACAGTATATCTCTCCATTATTCCTCACCGCTATCATATGCTTCACTCAATGATCCACTCACGACCTCTCAGTGACCTGTCTGTGCATTATTCCACTGTACACTCACTGATCCATCACTTTAACCCTCGACAATCTGTTTGATGTACAGTCCTATTTCTGTCTCTATCTCCAGGCGGGAAAGGGAAAAATTAAACGAACCAACACCTTTCAACGCGGACGACAGATTAAAATAAAACCGGGTGTTGAAAAGGGGATTAGTACAGCTGCGAATGTAAAGTTAAGTTACAGAGAGAGTAGCATAAATGAGTAAAGATCTCTGAATCAGGTATATATACTGTTTGGCTCTCCATGTATTTGTTTTGGTAAAGTATAAATAGCAGTGTTTTTTTCTATCATCTGCAATTGATTTGGTTTGAGTGCTCTTGTAGCACAGGTGTAGCTGTCATGCTGATAAGGTCAGACTTCTTCTGGTTTAGCATGATAATGTAAAAGGGAAATGAGAAGAAAAAGAGAAACAATCAGATAGAGACGGAAAGTTGCAGAACGCTGACGTGTGATCAGACACAAAAAAGCCTTTCAGCTTTATTATGCTCATGGTATCAATGCCAAAGATACAAAACCAAGATTGGTACGTGATACTACCTAACATCTGTCATCCACAACAGCTAGCTACCTTTCTTTACATGTGTGTTGCTCTGAAGGCTGCAGGTATCTGTTTCATCTTGTGCTCTTTAACTGCAGTGCAAGCCACAATTACGCACGACTGATCCACAGGTTGCACCATGTTCAGCTGCAACTTAACCACAATAAACTTGTTGGGGATTAATTACGACATTTTGTTTCTGCTGCAGTGTAAACCAACACACCTGCTGGAGACAGATACACTGGAAACAGTTCACACAGTCCCAGGAGTCAATTAAAACTTCTCTCTCCCCTAATGATATAATAACTCCCTCAGGAACGCCCATGACTGAGCCCTCCTCAAGTCTGCACATGGAGCTAAGCTAGCTGCTGTATAAGCACAGCAGTGCTAACGCTGGCCTGTTAACATGCTCACAACAATTTTACACCAAGGTCAATGAAAAGTAAATGGGAAAAGATATACAATGTACATTTCATTTTATATTTGACCACAGCCAAAGTACAACTTGTCATAATACAGTATTGAACAAAATCGACATTTCTACGCAGATGATCACACTAAACCTATAGAAACTATGAATTACATAGTCAGCCAATTCTAGAGATGAAAACAATGAATAAATATAAATTAAATAAACACCTAAACCATTTTTAAATCACCTCAAGTATTGCAAAGAAAATGCCTCAATTCTGTCAAAACACAACCGACATTAGCAACAATTTCAAGTTGAGTGAGACGTTGAAACTAGAGACACTAGTTTCAGAATGTAAGTTTAGTGCACAATCCTCCGCATGCTGATGTTTCCTGCTTTTGTTGAAGCTACTTTTGTTAAAAGCACTCATCAAAATTCTTTTCAATTTTTCTGACAGCGTCCCTGATATAAGAACTACTTGTGCTGTGACAAGTGGTGGCATAAAACACAAGCAAGAAGAAAGATAAACAGTGGTGCTTGTATGCACTGGAGAAGATCCACTCATGGGCAAACTGCCATGACAAATTCATTGTGAAAATGCTGGAGGGCTCCTGGAAAACTAAACCAGTTTTCCAGCCTGATGCACATGAAGGTGAGTTAAACTTCTCAGATCGGCAGCCCAGAAATAAACCTGCTATTGTCACTGCTGCTTTTCTATCCAACATGTTCAAACATGCTTAACGCTGAACACTCCACAGTGCCAGGGGAAAGACAAACTACACACCTGCAAAATGCCACCGTGCACACAGACACCTACAATGTTCACACTCACATACACAGAGACGTTCATACAAGCTGACAGATCTTGCCGGATGCTGTCAGCTTCCTGTTTAGAGCTGTTTGTGTGTGTGTGTGTGTGTGTGTGTCCTACTTTCATCCTGACACTGTGTGAAGCACTTTCAGTTGCGCTTGTGAGCGTCAAAGTCAGGACATGTTTTATTGCAAAGCACTTTAAAATTGATTAAAATGAGTTCCAGGTTCACATGAGGACGGTTAAAGGACCATTTCAAACTTTAGTGTGATTTGAGTTTTCACTCTTTCTTAAACAATTTTCTATATCTTTCATGTTCATGTTGAATAAAAAGCTAAAATGACTGGAAACTATTGAGAAATCACCTAGGAAATTTTTGCATTGGATTTTGGATGATTGCAGAAAATCAGCTGATAGCGTTTCTGATGCTTCCATGTTTTTGTTAAAAAAACTAAAAAAACAAACGTCTTGTTATAGTGAAGTACATCACAGTCACATGACTTGAACGTCTCTACCATTAGGCTTCAGACGATCTCTGAAAAGCTAACAAGAGTTTGCAGGAGCACTGAAAACACGACTAGAGGCTGTAAGGTGGACTAGTGAGAGAGTTCCTGTCCGTGTCCGGCGTGATGACATTTAAAACCCCAGCAACCACTGCAGTCTCATTTAGCCACTTGTCAGCATCCCCCTTTTTAAATCCAAGTAAAAACTTCAAAATTCACAAGTGGGGGTATTTTATACTGTATTTTATATCATACACGAAATAAGAATATCTCCTTAGTTGTGTTTACCACAGACCTTACTTCAGCCATAGACCACCAGGTTGCTAAATTGCTAACTTACTTCCTGGTTTAAGAACTCATTCCTATAGGGATTGACTCACTTTTGGAGCCAGCCCCAAGTGGCCATTTCAGGAACTGCAACTTCCGGCACTTTCATTTTTCAGCCCTGGAAGTTGCCGCTGGAAAACTGGATAGCTTTTTCTCATGCTAAAAAACCAAACATGATATAATCTTGTCTTGCTATTGAGGCTTAATTACTTTTTTCTATTGTTCTGTATCTTCTGGATAACAGGAAGTTGTATTTTTCACCTGTAGCTAAAAATGTATTGATAAATCGAGAATATCAGCAGCAGGTTAATCAATAATAGAAATAATAGTCAGTTGCAGCATTGGTTAAATAACACAAATGTGCATCCCTCTAAACTAAAACATTAAATCAACTGCCAATATTCTCTGTAGGTACATCCCAGTCAACCTAAAACCTAAGACACGAGACAACAAGATGCTTCCACCAGCTACAGTACAGAGTGAAGTGAAACAGAAAGGAATCATAGATCAGGTCCCGTATTCATTTTTAAGCAAGACAAATTTCATAATGAGACAAAAGCACTGGGTAATAAACTACAGTCACTAAAAAAGTAAAGGAATGCTGGTCATGAGTAGAAGAATGGAGTCTGGAAGACTTCATGTACGACTGCAGGTCACAGGTTCAGACCCTGGACACTTATCCTGTTTCACCAAGTAGGAACTCTAACCAGCTGTTCCAGGTGTGTGTGTGTGGTGCATGGGTTTGTGCGTGTTTGTGTGAGTGTGTGTGTGTGTGCTCCTGCCATCTGGACCAAAAGTCTGCTTCCTACCATCTTTCCAAACAGGAAGCCAAAACAAATCCTTGATGACACAGGTCAGTAGTTTAATTGTCTCGGTGGGATTTCTGCACAGCCAGAAACCAAAAACACCCCCTTTTATCTCAACATTAAATCTCAAATCAATATATCTTTCCTGTGTATCATGTATAGCCTGTGTGCATGTAACTTTGACATGATTTACTACAGCATTTCAGAGTACAATATATAAAAGTGAATTTGCCTCATGCTCTATTTCTCTCTCACACACACACACCCCTCATTGATGAAGCTCCTTGTGGCTTGGCCTTCCAGCCATAGTACAGCAAAGTATCAATAAAACAAGGTGAATCATGGGAAGGAGAAAAAATAAGATTTCATTTAAGTCTACCTCTGGCAATAAGAACCTAAGCTTGTGTGAGTGTAAGTCAGAGAGAGAGTGACACACACACCTGTTCCTCTCACTTTCAAAATGACAACCAGGCTTCACAAGAAAATGGCATTTTAACTTGAAAGGCTTTGAAGCCAGTCCAGGTGTGTACAACCCTGCGAGTTGCACGTTACGTATTAAATGACACGAGCACCCATGGGTCTCCCCTGTGAGCCCCGGGAAACCCCACCCAGAGACCCCTGCATGCGGCGGCGCGGTTAAAAACCTGCATACCTGCACCGTGAACGAGATGCTATGTCTCGGTGTTCCCGCCGAGGAGAGCGCAGGCTGTCAGCCGGTGTGAGAAGCACCTCGCTCGGTGTGACACACAGTGTTTGCTCGCTTACCTTCCAACTGAGTCCGGCTCCTGTAGCCCAGCACAGCACAGCACCGAGGGCTCCACCGGTGAGATGCTAACGCCGGTCACTTCATAAGTTATCCCTGCCTGCCGCACATCACGCGGGCACGAGGAAGAGTAGTTTTCACTATCAAGCGCGAGCTCCAGATGTTAGCGAGGGCGGTGTTAGCGTCCCATTAAGATGTGGAAAACAGCAGAATTAAAGGCTTCTCTGTGTGAAGCACAGCGGGTCCTCTGCAGCTGTGTGCCCGCCGCACCGGCTCAGACTCTCGGTGTGACTGTAGTAGTCTCCGGGTCCGCCTACGCTGCTGCTGCTGCTGCTGCTGCTGCCGCCGCTGGATGACAGGAGACTGACCGACTGACTGACTCTCCGCAACCCGACCTCACAGCACCGCCTACCGGTGATACCGAGCAACTGCAGGCGGCTGCTACACTAACCTTTTAATCTGCAGGCGTGTTGTAGTGATAATGTTTTTAATAATTAGAGGTAAAACCTCCCATCTGCTCACACTGTTACGCAATCTGTTTCTGTTCATTATTAACTATATCAACAACTATTTCAGAATAAAAGCATAAAAATAAGTATTTTAAATATGCCAATTATTACACGGTATGTTGTTTTTTATGCTTTTGCACATTCAATTGTTAATGTTTAATTATTTTATATCAGCTCATGCAGGACTAACTAAGTTTTTTTTTAAGAGCCTATAAAAACAGTTATGTTGAAACCTTTTGGGTGTCGGGATCAATATAATATAAATATATTAAACACTTTGTATTATTACCCTGTGCATTATTTGAAGAAAAAATACATACTTGAAAAATAACTCTAAGCCCATAGAACAACAAATGCTGAAGAGGACTTATTTTCACTCCTACCCAAAAATAGGCATAAATTGTCATTTCATACAGAGAAAAAGAGGATATCACATATGTAGTGGTCTAAACCAATGAAATTCCATGATTCTGGATATCCCATTCAATACCTCAGTAAAAAAAAAAAAAACCACAATTAATCTCATTTTACACAGAACTTTTGCTGCTTTGATTTTCTGACACTGAGGGGAAATCTCCTGCTCTTGACAGCAAATTTGAGTTTGAACTTCATTTATTCATATTCTATTAGACCTAAATAAAGCGCAACAGGTTAAATTTAAATAGAATTATGTTTCACTCCATGTTTCCTTGGCGTGACAACATTATGATGATGATATAATACCGAAAACAGATGAGCGTGGGCAGGTGAAGGTTGGGTACTTTCCATTCAGATGGCTGAGGTACTGCTGTGCTGTACGCACACACACACACACACACACACACACACACACACACACACACGACATTCACAGTCATTTCTGTCTTTCTCAGTAACACTTCTACAGGGACAACCTCCCCTATGTGTTTGACAGACAGATATTCTTGTTTGCAGTCCCATTTTGTGTCCAATTTTAGTGTTGCTATCACAATGTGTGAGCTTGATTTTAGAGTTTTAGAAAACTTATCCAGGAGCCAAAATAGAGGAGAGTATTATGCTGATATAGTGT
Organism: Serranus cabrilla; assembly: GCA_903364295.1. Taxonomy (NCBI): domain Eukaryota; kingdom Metazoa; phylum Chordata; class Actinopteri; order Perciformes; family Serranidae; genus Serranus; species Serranus cabrilla. Next base: position 281,065 of record CAFUXE010001247.1, on the reverse strand, counting down.
CACTTTGTCCCTTTGGAAAAGCAGCCCATAACCTCCTACTTTAGCCTAAACTGTTTCCCCCGCAGCACTGGTGTCCCGTTCCTTCAACCCCGTCCTGGCCCACCCTGCACCCAGCACCAGCCTTTGATGGCTCCATCCGACCACCAGTGCAACAATGTGCTCTTCAGATGCGAGAAGATTCAGAATACAGCTCAGGACAAAGGATTGTGGTTATAGATTATCCTCTATAGGAGCAGCAGCCAGGTGTTTCTGGGTGTGGTTTGAACGGGCCTGCCTTAAACAATGAAGGATGTCATTTACATCTTATGGCATTGTTAGATCTTGGGTCAAGAATAAAGAAAATAAATAGGAAGCAAAATGTAAATCTAAACTAAAAAGAGAGATCAAACACTAAGCTTGTTTACTGGACGAAGCCATAAAGTTCATTTTTGGATAAATGGGACAAACAACACTGAAATGCTATTGACTCTTCCAGCCCATAAAGAATTCATAAACAGCTACTGGTTGGTTTGGGTTACACTCAAGCAAATTGCTCCCAAATTCAAACCATATTCGTTATGTTTTTATGAGACAAAATAGCAAAAACGTTGAATTAAAATGATTAAATTAAATAATATCAGTTTCTGGTTTCACTTTCACACTATTCTCGGTTGTACTTTCAGTATGCATGTTGGTATTCAAGCTGTATACAATTCACACAATATACTCACACATGCACACAATACGCGCCTGCATGCAGCATATACACTGAGGCTTGTTACCGCAGCACTCTTTGTTGTGTTGCACACTGAGTGAGAGTCACATTACGTGCAGGA
>CAFUXE010001247.1:219289-275238 GCA_903364295.1 Serranus cabrilla | reverse complement strand
AAAGAGACACAAAATTACTACAAAAACACACGAAACAACTACAAAGAGTCACAAAGTGGCCACAAAGAGACACAAAACAACAACAAAAAGAGGCTTCAACATCAGTAAAGTCTTGTTCTTATACGGGTGTTTGGGCCTTTTGCAGACTTGGCCCACAGGTCCATTGTCTCATGTTCATGTTATAAATCATTGCAACACAACTGACAAGATTTCCGATCCCTCCACAGGATGTTCTGCACTTTCCCAGGTAGCAAGACATACTTTGCCCACCTAGACATCAGCCCTCGCTCCGCTCACCTGCTGTCTCACGGGAAGAAAATCGTTCTGGCCATCGCAGAGGGAGCCAAAGACATCAGCCAGCTGACCGTCACCCTGGCTCCTCTGCAAACCTTTCACGCCTACCAGCTCCGGATAGACCCCACCAACTTCAAGGTGCCTTCACTGGAATATCCTTTTTACTGATGGGAGATACGGAGAACAACACTTAAATAGCTGGTCGTTCTTTACGTACTGAGTTGTTTCTCCACAGTAGTGGAAAGTAACAATACTGATAGCACACTGTAAAAATGCTCCAATGCACTGAAAATAACGAAAAATATCTAAAATAAAATTACACTCACGGAAAATATACATAAACTTATTTATAAAAAAAGCTTAACACAGAAAAATTGTCTCCATGACTTTAATAATTAAAACTATTTGTGTACAGGACTGCAACAGTTGTTTTTCTTTATTTATCCGCTGATTATTTTCTTAATTAATTGACTTATTGTCTGAGTTGTAAATTCAGAAAATAGTGATACATGCTCTAACTGTTGACCAGAATCCAAAGTGAAAAATCTTTAAAATAATGTAAAATTAAATGGCGGTTTTAAAATAATTTCAAGAGTTTCTTGCATTTTGCATTCAAAATGTCATCAGAGCTCAAGTTTTCTCGAGCAAGTTCCTTCCCACCACTGCTTAAAATGTTTTTCAGGTTTTATTGGCAGGATGGTGTGTTGAGAGTGACGTCTTCTCAATCCTTATCACATCAAACTGCACTGAGGTCAGCAGCAGCTGTTTACAGCCTCAAAACCAACATGGCTGCTATAGTTCTCATGTACAGCAGCTTACTGTTGATGTTTATGTAAAGAAATATATATTTTTCATATATGGAGATAGTGGAACACATTTTTTATGGAAAATAACAAATTATACATTTTGATTATACTGCAAATGACTCCTATTGCTACCTCCAATACAAACATTTAATATTTTCCCACAATATAAAAAATATGATTAGCATTTTATGATACATTTTCCGATTCTCTCTCTGGCATCAGAGTTTCTGTGTCTTTACTCCTGGGTATTCAAAAATCACCCAATTTCCCTTTAATACTGTAATACTTTAATTTTTTTTTCTTGTATTTAATTATTAATTAATTAATTAATAAAGTTTGTATTTTTCTCATTCATATCTTTCATAATTTTAGATCTATGTATCATATTCTAGAATGTTTTTCTCTATTCAAATGAATGGGGAACATGAAAAAATTGACTCTTTTGACACTTAAATTTTTTACATGATATTCAACTTTTATATGCCATTAAAACTTTGAGAAAAATGTAACCATATTTAAAGCTTAGTAGGAAAAAAACAATCTTTTTTCCCCACATTTCCTCTGTTTGCACCAAAATTAATAACATCTGATAAGTTCCACTAGAAGGATTTTACTGTGAAGTAGCTGCATTTTTACTGATGGATATATAACAGATTTTTCAGTCCGTTGTCCATAACACCGCTCTCCCTTCTCTGCAGTTCTTGTCCCACTGTATGCTCGTCACCCTGGCCTGTCACATGGGGGAGGAGTTCACGCCAGTTGCACACGCAGCAATGGACAAGTACCTGTCAGCTTTCGCAGCCGTGCTCTCCGAGAAATACAGATGAGACGTGTTCAAATATCATATCATATGAGTTATTTATGTATATGTCAATGTTATAATGTATTTTTGTAATAATAAAACTTTGCATTGAACACGTTTCCTGCTGCGTTGTATGACAATATTAAGTCTTAAAGGGCCATACCCCTGGTTTTACATGGTACAAATCATGCACTGCTGACCATTTTTACCATCAATTATTCTATTGTAATTTTTAAAATCTCTTCAATTTGACTTTCATACTATACTGGCCCGAATGGGAACCAATAGGTGAAACATTTCATAATAACCATTATTAATAAAGTATAAGTGCAACGATAATATCTGCCTGAATCATTTTTATAGATGTATTAAATGAGAGATATTTATCATAAACAGTTACGTTTACAAATCATTTGGTAATAGAATAGAAATATGTATTAAAATATACAGACTTTTATAACATATGCAACAATAAAAAATAACTTACAATTTGTATGCATATATATATATACACACAATGTATATACATAATAAAGTATAATTTTATAACTATGAATTGATCTTTTGTTGTTGGTGATTATCATAGTGTTACCCCAATAGTGACCAGAAATATAAATATATCATCAATCAATGCACTTAATATGAGGAAATACCCCACAAGAAGGTAAACTCAGAGGTATAGAGCTCCACCTGCTGGACAGCAGCAGAATAACACTGACTGACTGTGTTAAATAATGCAACAGCGCCACCCTTTGTTAGGATGATTTAAAACTCCTGGAAACATGCACAATTCCAAAAAATACAAACAATATTCAAATTTAAGGACTGATTTTAAGTTAATTTTATTTTGAAATATAAACACTCCAGTCCACTGGGTGTGAAAGTTTGAGGATTTTCTACAAATTGCTAATGTAAAAAGTACGTTTGACATTTTTTTTTTTTTGTCTGTGTTCGTATCTTTGATCAAATCAAATAAACTAAATGGTGAAGAGTGCAGAGGCTTCTGTGGTTAACCTCCAAATTATTTCAATCAAAGAAACTTAATGCAGAGCTGTCTTTACGGCTATGGTTCTAGATAGAGCTGTTTTAGTTGCTGAAATTTAAGTCCAAAAATGCTGGAGCTGTCTCGTGTTCTGAAATAAACTTTTTTATAAATGCTAGAGCTGTTTTGGGTGCTGAAATGAATTTGTAATAAATGTTGGAGCAGTCTAGGATTCTGAAATTAACTCTTTATAAATGTCGGAACTGTTTTGAGTCCTGAAATGAACTTGCTAGCTGCTCCCGTTAAAAACTCCACATCATGGCCATTTGACATTTGCCGCGATAATTCAAATTATTGAGACAATAATTAAAATCTTAGAAATATAATGATTTAGTAGACTTGTGGTTAACTTTTCGTACTGCCAAAAAACAAAACAAAAGCTTCACCGGTGTTTCTTTGGATTAATTAGTAGCAGTTAGCATGACAGGAAATGTGAGGGTCACGTGTCAGAGCTTCTGTGCGGTGGAGAAAGGACTCCGGGTTGAAACAAGGTCATGATACTTAACTTTTGAAACGGAAGCAGAGCGAAGGTTCAAGCTGCAGGGTGAGATAGCCCAACAACGCAGGACTGAAATCCACTTTGTCCTCAGATGACGTTAATGTCACAACAATCTCAGGGGTCCTTTCAGCATTTAAACAGCGGCAGACTCTGGACAAAAATTAATACATGATTAAATGACTCAGAATTACGACGGAGTATGAAGGCCACATTTAGAAAATATATATATATATATATTTAATTACGAAAAAAAATAAATAATTACTAGAATAAAGTAAAAAAAAAGAAAAAAAAGAAAAAAAGAATAAATTAGAGTAGGAGAGTTGTTAAAATGAGGCCGTGGAGCATTTCTTTGAAATGTACTTTAAGATATTTTCACAAAAAAGGAGATATTAAATCTTTAGGCAAATCAGCATAAAATTATTAAGTATAACTATTAAGTATAACTGTTGCACTCTTGCCTTTTTGTCAGCCTACCAATTATGTATGTCTTTGTTCTCGTAATTAATTAATTTTGTACATGATTCTGGTAATTAATAATAAAATATGATGCCATTAAATGAACAAAATATTTAATTAAAATTAAATGTAGGCATTAATTATTGTTTTTTTTTCTTCGAATTTGCGTCTTTATTTATTTACTGGGTGTATTCCCCTATTTATTTCTTTACCTTAATTAATTTAATTTTCCTTTTTTAAATTCATTATTACATTCAATTATTTTGTTTTGTAATAAGCAATTTAATTGTTTTTATTTTTAAATTAATGTAATAACACATATATCAATTAACTAGTTAAATAGGAAAGTACACTGTTGCCCATAAAGTTGGAAAAAAAGATTTTCAGACACAATTCAACTCAAGGTTAAAATGACAATGAATAACGTATACAAATAGGGGAATTAATAAAAAGGAAAATAACGCAAATTATTTGTTGATTTATTTAATTAATTTGGTATTTTTTTTCGATAAATAGGTTTATTTGAAATTGAAAAGGACACCAGCTCCATGAGGTGTTTTATTATGTGACTCAACTTAAAGCTCTGTACTGAAAAATATTATTAATTTAATCTAAAGGCAACATAACAGTAAATTAAGTAGTTAAAAGTAGCCCTATCTTGACCCAACCTTAAGATTCTATTTATAAATGCATAAATAATGTAAATCCAAGAATATTTCTGAAAAAGCATAACGAGTACTGTTACTTTTTATACTTTAAATATATTTATTAAGGCAGTTCTTACTATGCTCTGTAATGTTCCCTTCTCCTCTATCAGTACCAAATCTCAGTGTAATATGATTGCTGTGCGTAATTACGCGCGCGTAAAAGAAACAACAGGGACCCAAGAGGTATCGGTTAAGTGTGTCTTTATTCTTTGTTAATTAGGAGACGTGGAAACGCACATCAGGTCTCCTTCGTGGTGCTTTAGTGGTACTGCTTTGACAGAGCGGACACCACCACGCCCAGGAACTTCTGCCAGGTGGCCTGCACTTCCAGGGTGAAAGCTTTCCCAAGTTTGGCGGCGATCACGATGGTGAGGATGTCAGCCAGAAGCTGCATGCGAACAGAAACAACCATTAGAGCGGAATATTAAGTAAAGTTACGTTTTATTAAGTAAAAGTAAAAAACTGTACCCTGAAGTTGTCTGGGTCGACGTGCAGTTTCTCGGAGTGCAGCACGCTCAGCTCGGCGTACGTGGCCTTGATGTTGTCCATGTTCTTCACGGCCCGGTCCAGACCGTGCAGGATCTTGGTCCCGTGGGCCTGAATGTTCGGGTTGGATTTGATGGCCTCAGCATTGTACAGGTTACCGAAGGTTGTGAAGTACCTCTGAGTCCAGGGGTAAACGATCAGACACCTGCAGTGGAGAGCAGTGAGTCCAACACTCATGCGTGTTTCTTACACTTCATAGCAGCTGTTTCAGGGGGTTCCGTACCTGCACAGGGACTTGGAGCCCACGTCCTCATAGTCCAGCGTGGAGAAGATGTTGTTGATGATGCTGCGCTCTTGCTCGCTCCACACAACCATGGCTGCTCTTGTTTCAGGCTCGGAGGAAGAAGCTGAATGCTGCTGCAGCTCGACCCGCGTCCATTTAAACCCTGACCCCGCGGGAATACAGGGCCGTGATTGGCTGGAGATGAAGACCCGCAGATAAGCTGCAGAAACCCCCAGAACTTCTGGAATGTTCATAAAAAAATTTGATAGATAATAATTTAACAGATTTACAAAGATTGCATTACAGTTCAAATAAATCAAAATGCATTATATGTTTTATTTTGGGGCATTTAGATTTTTTTTTCTTAACAAATTAAAAAAAGAAAGAAAGGTAATATAATTTAAAAAAACAACAACTATCTATTAAAATCATTTTATTTTAGTTTTTTCGCATAAATTATTATTATTATATTATTATATATATATATTTTTTTACCATTACAACAAAGTGCCCTGACATTCTCAGCAACAACGAAATGTTTAATTAACAGTACAATAAAGGGATAAAATAAAAAATACAAATAATATTGCACTCTTTACCCCACATTCATTTTAGATATTTAGTCATTTATTTATTGTATCAATAATCTAAATGTACACATATTATTTATTTATTTATTTTTTACAATATTATTGTGTATGAAATGACTCCTTTTAAAGACACACACATCAAATCTGGACAAACTGCATATTAAAATCATTTAGCTTTGCAGTTTTCCAGTCTATATCTTTATGGATTTTTAACAATTTGCCCTTACAATCTCGGCAATAACATAAACATTTACATAAAAAAAAAATAATGGGATAAAATAAAATCATATAAAGAATATTCAAAAATTCATTTCATCCTTCATCTAAATCCTTTAAGTCCTCTCTCTGTATTTCTTTGTCATTTTGAACATGTTGCTTTTAGATTTATTTCTTTAACTTTAATCAACCCACAACATGAGCTTTGATTTCAACACACGGGACATTTATTTGACTTTGAACTACTCAGCTTTTTTTACTTCATTGCTTTGTTGGTATTTTACAGAAAGCATCATTTATTGTAGCTTTGTAGTCATCCCTAAGGATCATACTGATTCACTCAAAGCAATCATGATCATTTAATAAACAAACACTGCAGTAATCTTGTTTCTGAAACTATATTTGAACCATACATGTGCATAGATTCTAATGCAAAAAAAAGCATTAAATTAATCAAAACTGTATTGCAGCTTTTCTCAGCTTGGATAATATTATAAACAGAAAGACTCTCTGTTACATTATAAGCTTATTTGTGTTTAATTAGTAAAGATGCCACTCCGAGCCGTGCAGCAGAGCGTTATCTGCAGGAGCACGCGGCTCTTATCTGCAGCAGCGACCCCTCCACCCTTGGCACCGTGGCAACAAACGCGTATGTTTTAATTCAGGAGGCTGCTGATAAATGTTTGGAGCGTCACTGACTCCCCTTGATAGGAAATAAATTAATGTCTGGAGCCAGAAATGGTGAATTAAAAAAATGAAATCAGTGATGAATCTGTTGCAGCTGCAACATGATAAGACTGAAATTACTTACTTTTAAGAAGTGATTGATAAAGCAGTGAATGCAGTGTGCTTTTTTATTATTAGGTATGTAATAATTATTATAATAATAATGACTAGAATCACTGAGAAAAATGGGGAAAATAAATATGATATTAAACATTATTAAGGTTTACACCACTGACCAGAGGCTCTATAAAGTCATAACAAAATCTACTAGCTGCACTAATAAAGTGATGAACACATGATTGTATTAATAATAATTTTCTATAATATAATATAGGATATGGTGGTGAAATGGTCCATCTTTCTGTAGTCTTTACTTTAAATTTTAAATTTAATTATTCAATGATTTTAATGATTATTTCTGTTTTTATGGAATGATTTTTAATCTGCTTTTTTTTGGTTTTTCTGTCACTGTAAAGCACTTTGAATTGCCTTGTGTATGAATTGTGCTCTATAAATAAACTTGCTTTGCCAATCTGCATCATGAGTAGTTTTTGGTAAAGTATGTTTTGATGTTCTAAGTCAGATTTTGACTTACTTGAGTGTTGTTTTTGGGGACTTATCTCCACTCATCTGCTGCTGTGACCTCAGGTGATCTCAGGAGCCTCATCCTCCCATACATACAAACCATAACAGCACGTGGGAAGTCACTTCTGACATCACATGTGCCAACTGCGACCAGCTGATACCACCTCTGGTATCTGTCCACGGAGGGTCCTATCAGGAGGGTCCGACACCCGACTTGGCATCTGTCCACGTGGGTGTGACACACAAAAAAAGAGGATTTAAGGACAGGTCCATGGTGACAAGATCATCTAACTCCGCTGAAGAGAGAAAGAGAACCAAGCCAACATGAGTCTGACCGACAAAGACAAGGCCACAGTGAAGGCTCTGTGGGCCGTCATCTCCAAGTCTGCGGACGCCATCGGGACTGACGCTCTGGGCAGGTGAGTCCACACGTGTTTCCGGTTAATGTCACAGACAGTCTGATCATGTTGGGACTTTTTTTTTCTTTTTTTCTTCTTTGCAGCCGATTAGATATTTGTTTATTTACTAAAGTTGTTATTTTTGTCTCGCTTAGCTTCACTTTCTGGTAAGATCAGAAATATTTATTTAAAAAAAAAATTAATTAATTAATATTATTTAAATATTATTTATAAAATTTTGCATTATTTACATTTTGTTTTCAGTTGGAATTGCATGGTAACACTATTCCTACTTTTTGGTGAGGTCAGAAATCATTTTTAAAAATCAGTTTAAAAATTATTATTATTATTAGTAGTAGTATATATTTTTTATTATTATTATCAATAATATATATTGATGTTTCTTTTGTCTAAGTGATAGAAAGCGTGTCAAAGCATTGTTTTATATTGCTGTTGTTAAGGTGGGCATTGAGAAATATTAAAGAATACTATTTATATTTTTCATTTGCAAACATTAGAATACATCGCGCACTGTTGTGGGCCCTTTTAGTTAGTTGCCTATATTGACTTTTTGTGCTCGTGCATCATCAGAAACACAGAAGCTGCTTCACAGACTGTAATAAACGCGACGTCAGGATTCTTCGATCACAATTATCGTCGATTTTATTAAAGCGATGCTCCAGGTGAGGCTCGAACTCACAACCTCGGCATATCTCTGCTGATACTGTCTTATAAGTACCGCGCGCTAACCGATTGCGCCACTGGAGCCTGACAATCTCCGCGCCCAGAAGCATTTTGGAGAGTTCAACGGTCAGTTTTACGCGCAGCACTAACTGTTCCTCTCCACCTCCTCAGGATGCTCACCGTCTACCCGCAGAGCAAGACCTACTTCTCCCACTGGCCTGACATGTCTCTGGGTTCTGCTCCCGTGAAGGCCCACGGGAAGAGAGTGATGGGTGGAGTCGCTCTGGCTGTGTCCAAGATCGACGACCTGACCGCCGGTCTGTTGGACCTCAGCGAGAAGCACGCCTTCCAGCTGAGGGTGGACCCGGCCAACTTCAAGGTGACTCATTAACAGCATGTGCACAGTAATATGCTGGAATTATGTTCTAGTAGTTTATTTGACATCATACCCAGGTTATGACTTGTGCGTACCTTTACGCGCTTTATTTACGCATAAATTGCGCATTTAAATCTTAAAAACGAAGCATTTATTTCTTTTTAAGTTGCACTTGTTGCATGTTTGCATTTTAATCTATATGGAACAAAAGAGGAAGCAGCCTCTGAATGTAATTTGGGCATTTTAAAAACAATGATTTCCTGTGTCATCTGCAGCTCCTGTCCCACTGCATCCTCGTGGTGATCGCCACCATGTTCCCAAATGACCTCACCCCTGAGGCCCACGTCGCCTTGGATAAATTCCTTGCCGCCTTGTCCTTGGCTCTCGCAGAGAAATACCGATAAGTGAGCAGTGTGCCACACAGAGGCGATCATGTAACTGGAAAGTTCTAGAATAAACTGCATGCCGCCCAAACCTGTCTGACTCTGCTGTGTCTTTTTATCTTTGTCTCCTGAAATGTGCTTTCTAAAAATGAAGAAATATTAAGAGCATCTTTGTTTTATTCTTTATTTCATACTGAACAAAAAAAGTACTGTATCAAAGTCATAAAGCCATGAGTATCTACTGAAACATTGTTTATAGGGTTTATTGTCCCCTGCACTGCAATAAACACACACAGGAGGCTGTTATGATTTCATAACCACTCGTAACTTCTCATCACCCAGGACGAGCCTGAAAGAGAATAAAAGGCTTTGTGAGGCTCATCACTTATGACATATTATTTACATATGAATGTATTCAGTCATGTCCCTCACCTGAGCAGAGCTGCTGCCACCAGGCCTCCCCCGATGGGTCCCACCCAGTACACCCAGTGGTACACCCAGTAGTTGGTCATCACAGCTGGACCGAAGGCTCTGGCAGGATTCAGACACGTCCCCGACACATCACCGCTGGAAAAGAGTTTAATTACAAAAATATATTTTATTCAATTTATTAGACATAAAGTTGTCATCATATAATTCATGTGAAAACTCACATGTCATTAGAAATTATTCTGATTTTGATCATAACTTGGCTAATATTTTTGGGTTGGAATTTCATGGTTATGTTATTTAAACTGCCCTGTTAAGAGAAAATAAAAAAATAAAATAAAAAAATAAATTAAAATAAATAATAATAAAATATTAAAGCAAAAAAGGCAAAAAGGCAAAAAAACAAAAAAACAACAACAAAAATAAACATTTACAACATAAATTAATATAAATTAATTGATTCCAATAATTAATAATAATAATAATAATAATAATAATAATAATAATAATAATAATAATACATTAAGTCAATAATAAGCAAAAACTACATTGCTACACTGATTTGTATTATAAATTATTTATTAGCAGTATTTCTATTTTTATTTATGTTTTTTTGTCTAAGTGATATAAAGCAAAATTATAAAAGCAGAATTTCTAATGTGGTTATGAAAAATATTGAATACAGCTTTGAATTTCAGTGTTACACCATTTAAAATATTATATTGTCAAGGTGTGAAATATAAATAATTCATAATAAGGTTTGCAATATTGTTGCAATATTGCTCAATAAAAAAAATTAAATATAAATATAAAAATATAAATTAAAAAATAGCTACATTGATTCCGATAAGGGTAGTTAAAAAATGTGTTAATTGATTTTGAAATTATAATGACATAATAATTTTCAAATAATGAATTAATTAATTTTTACATTAATTTTATTTTAAAAAATTAATAGCATTGGTAATAAGTGAAAAAAAGGTGTGTACAGTAAAATTAGATTAAATTACCTATTATTATTAGACCTTTTCATTTTTGGCTGCCCACTCACCAATATTTTAGTTAATTAATTAATTTTTATTTTATTTATTTTTTATTTGGGAAATTACATTTTAAACATTTATGTTCCTTTTAAATTAAAATTATTAATCTGGGTCACATAAAATGAAACTTGTGTAAATATTTAACTTTATTACAGACACAATAAACTGTGAGCACATTATCATCTTATCTCACCCGGCCAGCACGTTGATGATGACGGTGCAGCCCACCAGGAACGGAGCCAGCGGGGTTTTCGTCTTGCTGTTGACCGCCACCAGCAGCACCACCATGGTGATCAGGCAGGTCATGGCCACCTCCCCGAAGATGGCTCCAGACAGCTGGCTCTCTGACTTGAGGATATCAAACGCGGCTCCTGTGGCGTTCATGTAGCGGTCTGTCGGGGTCATCATCTATGGAAACGCATTTTATGAATTGTATTTTAAGAGCATCCTTTTTGACAAGAATGTGTGCTTTTATTTTGGCGGTTCACTTTCAACCGACCTTGGCCATCCCAGCTCCCAGCACTCCTCCAATCAGCTGGCTGACCAGGTAGGGTCCCACCATCATCAGCTCCATGCCTCCACACAGGTAGATGGCAATAGTGAAGGGAGGGTTGAAATGGGAGCCACTAGAGAAAAGAAGCAGAAAACACAAGATAAGAAAGGAATTTTTTTTCCTTTTTTAACCAGTTTTACTCAAAATACACTCATCTCCTAAGTCTCAACTCTCATTTACCTGATGTTGTCCATGACCGCCACCATGATCGCCACAGCGAACCCGTGCACCAGGGCCGGCTGCAGCCGCCCAGCCGCCGGCACGTTCTCGATCACAGACACACAGCCGATGAAAACGAAGAACATGGTGCCCACTATCTCAGCCAGGCAGGGCTGGAACAGAGTCTCGTACTTGTTGGGAGGTTTGGGCGCAGACGGCTTCTTGCCCTTCTCCATCAGAGTGGAGTCCGTGTCTTCCATTTCCATCGTCTCGACTCCCATCGCTGCTGCTTTGACCAGACTTCTGCTCCAAGGACTCGTTCTGATGGACACCTACACCTGACCCAGACTGCAGACCAAGTCAAGGGCGCTGCAAGGAGCCGTGCTCGTTTATATTCATGTCTGTGATATTGCATCACTGGTCGTAAACACATCAAAGGAAAAAAGATATTGGAAGAAATCCCCGCCCAAACAAGTGCTTTTACACCGCTTCAGCTGGAGTCAGGCAAGGTGATCCAGGTGTCAAGGAAGTCCTCAGAGTGACCTTTTACAAGAGGTGAAAGGTTCAAAACAAGACGCGAGGTGGTTGAGGTTTACCTCGGTCACTGCGCAGTTCATCATCAACATTTGAATATAGCCTATATAGATAAGATCGATGTGGACCATAGACCTTAAGCTACCCCTTTGAGGTCTGTGCTGGTGTACAGTCTGTGCTCCTAACTTCTATTTTGTACCTCTACATTTGATACTCAAGTAATTTAAGTACATTTACCATGTACATTACTGCACTTTTTTTTTTTTAGATCCTTGCTTATTTACATTGTACACTGCTTCATGCCTCTACTGTACTACTACACAGAGGCAAATGTTACATGTTTTACAGTTCCTCCGCAGAAAAATACTCAAAAAAGTATAAATACAACAAATAATACAAAATGAACGGGTTCCTATTGTTCTAATTCAGGTTCATACTTTTATTTTAAGTTTCATGTTTACATGCTTTACTGTTTAAAAAACACAATATTTTCCTCATATTTTCTATACCTGAAACGCTCTGTTTTAGCTCCTGTCTCTTTAAGACCCATCTGACAAATTCCACTTTGCTGTGATTGGTCAGTTTCTCTGGGTCTTCTGCCTCTGAGTCTCGCTGTCTCTGCACCATCATTGCAGCTGGGGAATGAATGTAACTGCACAGTTTGTGTATTTTTGAATTTTTCATAGTGTATATTTGTGACATCACATTTCTATGTCTCTACTAACTCATTATAATGTCAACATTATAATGTCACAGTGAAGTTGACCTTTGACCTTTTGAATATGAAATGTACAGTCAGTATTTTCCCCCTTGAGGCATTTGTGTGAAATTCTGTTATAATTTGTTTATGAATACTTGAGTTATGGCCAAATATTATTTTTGAGGTGACCTTGACCTTTGACCTCCAACCTCTAATAATTTCATTTTGAAGTCCACAAATGATTCAGTTCATCCTTTAGTTCATCCTGGTCGTTACATTTCAGATGTCTACATTTACTTCTGATACTTTAAGTACATTTTAATGAAAACACTTGAGTACTTTCATATCTGTGTAAATGAGGATTCACTGAATAATTTGATATGTAATAAAGTTATTATATGTGATGGCTGTCATTAGTTAACAGCCTGTAGGGCAACGAGGTACATGCACTTTATTTCAGTATTTCTGTTTGTGTTTCTTTATTCCTTCTGACCTTTCTTCTTTTTCTTCTCTTTTTCTAAATGTGATCAAATCTGCCAGTACATTAAAAACAGCATATTTTCAATGCATTCTCCTTCTTTTGATGACTCTTCAAATTAAATGTTTCATAATTTATAATTGTAGTGCAGCAAATAATGACTTTATGCTGAAATGTTGACTACAGTATTAAGGAGTCAATCTAAGGAGTCATTTTTTCCACATAATATGAAATGTTATGGTACTTTGTTATGCTTCTTTTACTATCTGTATTTAACTTTGTGCCATTTCATTTCATTTAATGCACATGTATTTATATATTGCAGAACTCCTTCTTTTGTATATTATTTTATTACTTTTTAATATATTTTTTGAATGAAACAAATTGCCCTGTGCACTTTCTATGTGATTGCTGCAGCCCTGCACCTGTGTGTGGATGGATAAGTTTGCATGTGTGTTTGCATGATTTATCTTTGTTATTATTATAAGCATAATCATCGTCATTTTCAGAAGCCTTTCATTTTAAAGGCCTGCTTTGTTTCAGTTGACCTGAGCTCAGCGCTTTATGATTGTAATCTAGCTTTATTGTACAGTACACTGCCCTGTCCTTGCACCGTCTTTAAAGTAATTAAGTTATCACAGCATCGTTTTCCATTGAAGACTTTGTCCCAAACAATGGGAACAAAAACCAGAGACTGTTAATAGATAACAGAAAGTGTGATCATTTGTATGTCATTCTACATATGGAATTTATTATCAAATGTCTTGGGAGCTCGTCCAGATGTCACCGTGCATGGAAAGTAGTAGTAGGAGCAGTTATCAGATCACTATCGTCTCATAAAACACTTTACTGATTGTTGAAATACAAACAAGTCATTGAATAGGAGCCAACAAATACAGCGCTTTCAAGGACAAATATATTTGCACACATTTTACTGAAAATTTTAAATATTACAGTCTGATTGTTAAGTCACGTCGTTGGATGTCGTCTCTCTCTTCTCCTTCTTCAATAAATTACACGTTCACTTCAACACAACTCGAGTCTTCTGGTCACCAAGCAGCAACCTGCAAAAAAGTGTTTTTACATTGTTAATTAGTGAAGTCTTCATTATTGGTTATTCAAAACAGCAGAGTATGATTTTATACTATGTTAAAAAACATTTATGGATTACTGCACTGGCCCATCAAGCCCAATTCACTCATGAATTATCTAAAAATTTGTATTATTAAAAAGAGACCCAAAACAACTACAAGCTGCAAAATGACTATAAAAGGATGTGAAGAAACTACAAAATGTGTGAAGTAACTCAAAGAGATTCAAAATGCAGACAAAGAGAAACAAAACGTCTACAAAGAGTGGGCCACAAAGAAACACAATGATAGAAAACAACTGCAAAAAGGTTAAAAATGACTTCAAAGAGATGCAACACAAACAACAGGAGACACAACAACGGTGAAAAGATGTAAAAATGACTCCACAGAGATTCAAAAGATGCAAAATGACGACCAAGAGGCTCCGAATGCTGACAAAAGACGCTAAATGACCCCAAAGAGAAGGGAAACAACCACAAAAAGATGTAAACTGACTCAAAAAAGATGCAAACTACCACTAAGAGACACAAATCAGCCACAAAATGGTCAAAAATAACTCTAAAGAGGCTCAAAATGCCCACAGAAGAACATGAAACAACTTCAAAGCCATGTAAGACAACTACAAAAAGATACAAAAAGACGATTAACAACTACAAAAAGATGTAATATGACTCCACAGCGACTCAAAATGCACAAAAAGACAACAAAGAGACAAACAACCACTGAGAGACACAAATCAACCAAAAAGCCAATATGAAATTACGACTAAACTAGCGACTAAAAATGCAAAATGACTCAAAAGAGAGAAATAACTACAAAGAGATGCAAAATGCCCACAAAAGGACATAAAAAACACACAAATAGAAACAAGACAGCATGAAAGAACCACAAAATAATGAAATAGTTTTGCACAATTAAAGTGTGAGGGTCTTTTAAACATCTATGCACAGGGGCCCATTGTCTTATAAAGCATATTCAATAGCAAGCAATAGCTCGACTGAACTAAAATAAGCGGATAGGTCAAAGGTCAGACTGTAACAAAGCTTAGGCTCATCAGGTGGAGCTACAGGAGCGCGGTGCCTCGGCTCTGTGCAGCGCTCGGCTGAAGTCCAGTGGAAAAGGAGGAGGGAAGGAGCGACTGTTATAAACTGCTCACAGGCATCAGTTCAGCAATGTAACGCTGAATCCAGCCCGTATCTACACACACGTCTATCTACACAAGATATAGATATATCTACATTAGATAGTCACCTACATTATTGACCTTTCATCAGCACATGTGGCTTATAAACTGAAAAGAAGCCTCAGTATTATCTCTATATACTGTCTTTATTATTCTTTGGCCCCGCCCATTTATGTTTAACTCAGCCAATCAGGTTCTTTCTGTGTCCATATATTTATTTTCTTTACTTAAACATCAATAGGCTACCAAACCACAATGTAACTAACTTTTTTTTTACATGCAAAAGCTTGTAAATACATCAGCTGTATAAGAACTGTATGTAGCTACCGTGTTGCACCCATTGTTTTGTAGACAACCATTCTGAAGCCTTGAGTTTTGCATTTTTGCAGTTACCATCTTGGTTGTTTGGAACCAGAAATGATCATATTTTGATGAGTGGGTGGATCTGACAGAGACACTATGCAAACCCCGGCTATGCTGTGCAAAACTTGGGCTAAAAAAGTTACTATGGTAGCAACTTCACAAGGTAGCCACGCCCTAAAGCATACCATGCTTTTTAAAAATTTATTTTACTCTAAATTTAAAAAGAATTTACGAAGTAAACATCATGCTGTGTTGAGGAAGACACGAGGCTCGTGACTGAGAGCATAAACTCATTATGGAAATATCTACTGAGATAATAAATCAAGTGAGAAGTAGGGTCATTTTCTCATAGACTTCCATACAATTTGACTTATTTTTTCAGCCATTATCGTTGCCCCCTGCTAGCGATTAGAAAGAATGCAGGTTTACAGTCTACAGTCTATCCACATACAGTCATAGTGTCAATGAAAAACTTCCTTTGAGTTCTGGACTTTACGTACCTGATGACGCTGACAGTGAACAGCGCTCCACATGTGGGTCCGACCCAGTAAACCCAGTGATGGTTCCATATGTTGGCAGCCACTGCAGGTCCAAAGGCTCGGGCGGGGTTCATACAGGCTCCAGACACCGTCGCTCTGAAACAACAGCCAGCACTCATCACATACACAGGTTTTTAAAATGATTAAAGTGTTAATTTGAAACATGAAAGTTATATAACAATTGTCCCTAGACAGTTTATAGAGATAGATTAAACATTAACTACTCCATCAAGGTCGTAACCCAGACTGATAATGAACTTTGTCGTCCATGTGATAACGTTGGGTAGAATTGTGGCACTACGGTCACAACCTCTGTATCTTTGTAATGGTAATCTAAGGATTAGGCACTTATACTCTATATTAAAAAATGTTTAAATGCATTTTTTCTGCTCTAGTTCTGATCTGGAGTCATTAAACCATAAATGGAATACTGTTGATGTTGGAGAGGACTTTGATCTTGATGCTCTTACCCTGCCATAATGTTGGCAGTCACAGTGAGGCCGATTGCGAAAGGAGCCAGTGGGGAGCGGGTTTGGCCGTTGACGGCTCCCATGCACACCACAGTGGTAAGGAACATGGTCATCACCGCCTCCGCCAGGGTGGTTTTACCCAGATCATTGGTGGGGTCAAAGGCTGCTCCAAGGGAAACAGCATATAAAGAGGAGGGGTAGATCGCCTGAAAGCAGAGCAAAATTAATATATCACTCAGTTTCACGATAAAATCCTGAACAAGCTTAAACATGAACAAGTTTATATTATTACAGACAAAAAACATCGTAACATGGTTCGTATGTTTTCCCCAAAAAACAGTCTGATTGAAACGTGAGTAAAGAAGTTTCCAACGGGACACGAACACTCGTCTCCTGGGTCAAAACCAAACCTCCAGGCCTGAAAAGTGAAGCCAATGTGAAAGTGACTTCAACCTGTATTCTCTCTAATGACCAGCAGGGGGCGACTCCACTGGTTGCAAAAAGAAGTCAGTAGGAAAATGGCCCTTCTAACTTTAATTATGCCCTCAGTAAACATTCTCATGGTGCGTTTATGGTCTCAAATGTTAGTTTTCTTTAAACAGCATAATGTTTATTTCAGTCCCATTTACAGTAAAATAGACGAAAAAGCAGGATATGCTTTAGGTTGATGATGATACCTCGGATTTTTCAGACTAGATCTGAAAATAAAGTGTAATTTCTTATAAAAAGGTAAGTAACACAGGGTGGCTGGGCCATAACTCATATATAGGTAGTATAGCAGTCATGCAGTGGATGAAGTGTTCCTTTAAGAGTTTCAAGATGTGATGTTAAGTCAAAATGTTGAAAACAAAGTCAAGATTTTTTTAGTTACTATTATGTTTTTGTACTTTTCATTTAAAATGTGAAAATCATGGGATAATAAGTCAAATTTGCATGAATCCTCTAATATCTCTAACTTGTATCTCAAAGGTTTGACCTACTCAATCAAAATAATTGTATTTTTGACTTCAAAAAGTTAAATACTTGGGCAACATAAGGCAACATTTTGAGTTTCCAGGAGTATTCTTTATATAAACTTTTTTTTGTTGTTTCCCTGGCAAATTTGGGCTCCCACAGCTCTCACCTTGGCCAGACCGGCACCGACCATCCCTCCGGTCATCTGAACCAGAACATACGGCAGCAGCAGGCGCAGCTCCATCCCTCCACACAGGTAGACGCTCAGGGACACCGCAGGGTTAAAGTGTCCTCCACTGCAATAAAGACAGTGAACTTTAGTCTCTAAAGGTGTTATAAACTGATAATAATAACACATCTCCATCAGATATGACAAACAGGTAAACACACTTGACATGTGATTCTTTGTATTTGTACTAATGTTGTTGCGTCAAATAGAGCAGAAAATCATAAATAACTATTTGAAACATATTACTGCCCACTCTGCTGTCTCAAGTAAACACAGTCATATGATCAGGAAAATTCACTTTAAATAGGACTTACATACAATATCAATATATGTATAAATAATGAAAAATTGTTACCTGATTTGCCCCAAGATTGAGATCACAATTCCCAGAGCCAGTCCATGTGCCACAGCCGGCTGGATCACTCCGCTTGCTCCCACATTCCCGATAACAGACGCACAGCCCACAAACACAAACAGGCTGGTTCCAAACAGCTCGGCCAGGCACGGCTGCACGTACTGCTCGTAGATGCACCTCGTCCTGTGCGTGCTGCGTCTCTCCACCGCGGAGTCTCCCGCCTCAGTTATGGTGAAGACCTCCGTCTTGGTTTCTGTCCCTGACATGGTGACACTGGTGGGTCGCCGCTCGCTCTGGGTGGTCTGATGAATGTACACTTATGTACACCAGCCACTTTTTTAAATGATCCATAAAGGACATACGCACATCCCCATTGTTTTTTTCTCTGATGCCCCACCTTCCTGCGATTGTTTATACTCCCAAGACTGCTGCCAATCAGGAGAAGCTCATAAAACTATCAGTGGTGCTGTTGAAAGATTAGGATAAGAGGTGTCAACACTTGTTCTCTTTAAGGGATATCACTAATTTTACTCTTCTACCATGAGGAGCGTGGAATCTTAAAAAAGTACTAATACCACTCTGTGAAATTATTCCACTACAAGTAAAAGTCCTGCATTCAAAACTTACTCAAGTAAAAGTAGAAACGTTTCAGCATCAAAATGTACTTAAAGTATCAAAGTAAAAGTACTTGTAATACAGAATGGCCCCACGCAGATCGTTTTATATCTTATTAGATAATTTGTATTGATGAATTTATGTAATTCATTTTTTTCTAAGGCTCATTATAACTACTTCATATACTGTTATGAGATTTAATTTTTTTTAAAAAGGTAATCTCTTTAAATTCATCATGTTTTTATGTTAAGTAACTGCAGCTGGCAGCTAAATGTAATGAAGTAAAAAGTACAAAATGTAGTGGAGTAGAAGTATGAAGTTACATAAATGGAAATACTCAAGTAAAGTACACATACCTCAAAACTGTACTTAGGATGTACTTAGTTAAATTCCACCACTGCTTACATCTTTGTGGCTTAACATTAAAAGTGTATGAAGGCTTTTGAACTGTGGACGTCATGGAGCTACTGACTCCCAGCTGCACGACTTAGAAACACACGTTTTGTTTCATTTTATGTAGATTGATAGGAAAATGTTAAAGGTTTTTGATTGGTTGGTGAGTGAGCAAAACTAACGGGTGGTGAAATAATCGGTTAATACAACACACGCTGCGGCTGGGTGTGCGTGCTTCTACCAAAGGTGACAACACGACCAAACGCTAGTTTAAAGTATCACTGAGGAGAGACTGACTCAGGTGATAATTATGACATATAAAAGTAGTCATGTGATGGTGATTAAAGCTGCTTTGTGAGAACAGCTTTCTGTATGGATAAAGGGCATTACAGCTCAATCCACTTTATAGTACACAAACATTCATGCTATTTATTAGCTCTATCAGCTGCTCCTCCCACTGCAGATAACTCAGCTGATAACTAGATAAGAAGTCCATAACAAAGTACATAAACACCCAAAGCAACACCATCTTACACAAAAGCCCATTTTTATTGTACTTTAACAGCATTCATCAAATATAATCTGTCACAAACTAATCTGTCACGTCCTCTTCCAGAAATGTTTTAGGAATAGAAAACATTTGATGCTCAAATGTGAATTAACTAGCAGCTGTGATGTGAGTTTGACACCAGTTTTATTGCATGCATGTTTGTGTTGTAAGAAAATGAGTCTGAAAGTACAATTGATGAATAAATAAAATGAAAATGGCACAGAAATAAGACGTCTGAAAGGATTCGTTTTGATCCAACGCAGGTGAGCAGATTTTGAAACCGTATTTTGAAGTGCGTAGTCAGAACATGAATAAAACAAACTCGACCCATTTTTGTCAGTTGGTGACTCAGTGCCGGTGCAGAGACGCACCTCTTCAGTTCTCCGCCTAATTTTTTACCTTCGAGACCTCCGGAGTCGCAGAGGACGCTCGTCAACTCGCATTCTGCTGATGTCGGGAGTTTTCGCACCGGAACGGTTCCCAGACGAGGACTTGATGGAGAACATTGGTTTCCTCTTTCCCGAAGCCTCCTCTCGCACTTCTTCTCCTGCTGTTGATTTTGGCATACGTGTGTGTAAATCATGTCCAGCAGCGGGGCGGTTTCACAATCAAAATGCCAACTGAGACAGACCTGAGGAAACACAACGTGACCTGTTCTTGTAAATGACCACAGAGGACATTCAGACTGGGAGGAACGCTGGAAATATGAACTATTTAACCCATATTAGTAACGCAAAGTCAATAAGGACTCTGTGGCGCCACGGAGGGCACAGATGACCCTGGACATGAACGGTAATCATTTCATACGTCCTCCTTCATTTACTGTTAATCTAAATGACTCTGTAACATAATTACCCAGGTTGAGTTTGTCCTTGGTGGCCCAGCAGATGCTGTAGTGTTGAAGCAGCTGCTGCAGCAGCTCCCTCTCATCCAGGAACTCCAGACGCTCAATTCTGCAACAAAACAAAAGAGGAATCTGTTCAAGAATGTGATCTTTCATATCAGACCATTCAACCACACAGAAGGCGGCAAATGATCAGAAAACGCCTTCAGAAGTAACAAGCCGACAGCACAAACTTCATCTTCATCTTAGGTGAAAATTCTTTGGTTTCTTTCACTTTAAGGGATGCTTAGAATTTTTTGAGTTGAGGTTGTATGAGATACTTACTCGCAGTCCGTCTGTGTGGATCGGTTTCTGAATTCCCAGTTTGGAGAATCAGAACCAAAACATATTTTAACCACCTAAACAAAGGCCCACCCTAAGAATGTTTACCCATTTATTAGGAGTGTAAAGATACATCTATATCTATATATAGATGTAATGATTCATCAGTGATCGATCCAACAGCATGTCTGGTTGCGTCAAGCAATATGAACTTTCTCAATAAAGGGAGTTTTTGTACAACTGGGATAAATGGAGTACTAAGTAATATTTTTTTTTCCAGATGCTGTGTGATGTCACCTTTCCACATCCTCCTGGGGCAGCATGCTGTAAACCGTCATCATGTCCAGAGCGTCAGCATGTTCCCAGCCCGCCTTCAGAAACCTCTCTTTCTGCACACACACACACACACAAATTTAAACACATTAGGGATCAAACCATTTAGCACCTGCCACTGAAGTCATACAAATCCTCTAAAAAACTAGCCTGAAATAATGAGTGTGGGTGCTGAAGGTTACCTGAGAGTCCAGAGACTGGCAGGCCTCCACTCCTGCCAGGGTGCACTGGCGACGCTGCAGGTTCTCGATCATCACCTGGCCGAAGCGATCGCTCATGTTCACCTGGATAGGAAGTCTTAAGTTAGGCTACAATATTAAACCTCAAACGCACATCCAGTACTTCTGTCTATTCAAATATCTTTACGGAAACAGGTTTCACTTGTTGTTCCTCTGCTGTACCTTGAAGTCGTGTGTCTTGCCTACCTGTTCGTAGTTGATGAACATGGCGGTGTGGAAGGTCTCTGCCGCCCAGTGAACTACATTGGAGGACTGGGAGGGCGTCATGTAAACCAGCACACACTCGGACAGGAACAGTGTCGGTAATCTGGGAGTGAGAACAAGTTTTAAAAACAACAACAAAAAGCACATCGAAAGCAGTCAGAGAAACTGGACCTCTAACATAGACAAACAAGCCTCTGAAGCTTTTATTTTTGGATTTAATACAATAATTTCATAGTAAAAGTATCAAAGTAAACACATTTTCGTCTTCAGTTAAGCACTTAAAAACAATAGTGAAACAGTTCATGAATCTTGCACAATTTTTCCAATATCTTCCTAATAACCTGACACACAAACCTGACTTCTTCTTCTATGAACTTTGACCACTCACATTATGAAATCCATCATATTCACAGAGGAAAATTACATTTTTACTTCCACCTTTAGTGTGGGTCTGCAGATTACAAAAGACATACTCTCTCCTGAATAATAAAGATAATAATTTCACACTTTCGCATCCAGGAACTTCCTGTGCCTCACACTTAGTCAAACTTCCCTGGATAAATACAGGTAATAATGTGAGAGTTACGAGCTGGGGCCATAGAAAACATCCCATCACACAAAAGAGGAAGTCTGTCCAATTACTATAAAACACCCATGTGGCTTAGACGTGATTATCTGCTCCACCTTAAAATATTTAAGGTTGTAGTTTCCTGAGTTACAGTGGGCTGAAAGGGGGACAAGCTTCACAATGAGACAAATTATTCAAACCTCAGTGGATACTAGGGAATACCCAGCGTGGAAACTTTCCATGGGAACTGGCAAGAATTTATGGGAAATAAAAAATGGAAGTACAGGGTTATTTCCTTAGGTTGCATTAGGAGTTGAGACAGAATGAGCAGAAAAACCCATGTTAAGACACATTTCTGGTTGTGCTGCTTCTGGAGTTTTCTCAGGCAGCTCCTCTACACAAACATTAATAACAATTAAAAAAGTAAATTGCTCTTTGAAGAGGTGAAGTATTATAGTATCATTATATCAGGGGCATTAAATGGTTTTAAAACAATAATAATGATGCTCATTGCAGCTATTACTGGGTATATCGACCAAAAAAAACAAACTATTGTATGAGCTATTTCTTTAAAAAATAAATGTATAAGCTTTATAATAAATGAATAAATAAAATTCCTAACATTCCTGAGCTTTGCTTCCCTTTTAAAGCCCTTAAAAATTGAAGTAGCTTACACGACATGTTTTAGAGCCCTGCCTGCTCCAACACAGCTGATTCAAATCAACTCGTTAAGAAGCTTCTTGATGACATGCTGATTATTATTTAAATCAGCTGTGTTGAAGCAGGGAGAGCTCTAGAATATGCAAGAAAAGTGATACTCCAGGAGATCACTGGGAAACATTTAAGGAGCATTTTATCAAACGTCTTAGCTACATTTGAGGTCCACATGGATGCTTTGATGCTTAAAAGATACATTTTGGGTGGGGGGATCCTTTCAAACCAGACTGCAGACGTCAGATATTACATCACCAGTACAGCCACACTGTCACTAGTGACTGTTATCTGGAGTTGCTCGCCATAAAGACACTGAGATAAGCTTCAATTCTTGGATTTCTAAGGACAAACAAGAAAACTAACGACACCTGACAGAGGCCAGCGTGAGGCGTGACTAGTATGAAGCATGAATATGAGTTTAGGAAAATGTATAACTTCACGTACTCTGGATTAAGCTGGAATTTCTTCAGCTTTTCATCCAAGTTGGAGATGTCTCTGAGGTCTGCTCCAATGATGCAGTAGCGGTCTGAGTCGAGGCTGTGAGCATCTGAGGGAACACAAACATTCAGTGTGAGAAAGTTGGAAAAGATATCAAACATTTGTCATGATTTTTGGACACGATGTGACATTTGTTCAATACCTAGTAGTAAGGAGTCTGTGGAGTGGGTTTCGATGAGGGGTTTGGAAAGGGGTGGTTTTGTCCTAGTCAAAAAGAAAGAAAAACACGGTTAAACTGTGGCCAAAGCTGCTTGTCAACAATAAACCTGAAGTTACTCTACAATCAGACATTTACATTGTTTTACTGAAAGCTCCAAAAAGCATCTTACTGAACACTCCACCACAATCCAACCTTCATGAGGGCTACAACATTTTGTTTTCTTGAAATTACAGTAATTCCACTTTGCCATTATTCTTGATTTTTTGTTTTATAATACCACAAGTAGTTGCTAATATTTAGTCACATTTATATGAATGAAAGTGGACACTTCTCATACAAATAAACACACAAAATGTTTATATGAAGTTAAAAGTTTGATAGTATTTTTCAACAACCTTGAAATTATTTACTGTGGTATGCAAGCTATTTCTGACTTAATTATGGTCATAGACACTTCTAAAGAGCTTAATCTGAATACTCCACACACATCACCTTTGAATAATCTTTTAACTGCTTTTGCTGCCTATATTATCAAGTTTTTCATGAATTTATTCCTTGGCTTTGTAAACTCTGGTTTAAAAGGTGCTCTATACATAAAGTTATTATTACTGATATTATTGCAGTATAAAAACCCTTTACAGTCTATGATAAAAAACACAGCACCGCTCCTTGAATTCTTTTGCACAACAGCTGTTAATGGAGCTCTGTCTCCCCCTGCTGGTCTTTACTCCACATTGCAATACCAAAGCCATCAAATACATAAAAACATCAGACACCTGTGCTCCTTAATCTTCTTCTCCCTTACAATGACAGCTAGATTCACTAACTGAAGCTGAATTTGAAATTAGATTGTAATATGTATGTTAATATAGTGACATATTGCATAATAATAATATGCATAACCCTTATAACCAGATCTAATCTTAGAGGGAAGCTTGTGGCTGACCTGGTTTATTATGGCACATGGTATGGGGGATAAAAACAGATAATACAATAAATATAATAACAGCATGGTCGTCTTACTTGATATTATGTATTTTTCTGGCCACGACTGTTGGAAAGTCAACTTCAAAAAACTTCCGTGGCATGAGGTTTTCATCCTGAAACACACACACACATATACAAAGGTCTTTATGATGAATAACACTAAAGTGATATGTATTTTCTGCTGTCTAGACAAATCAGACAGGTTAAAAAGACACATAAGATTGATGGTGTCACATTTCCTGGCAGTGAGCTGCAATGCTGCAAACCTTGAGTCTCCAAAACGTGGTATCCAGTCCAGCACCCAGGTTGATTACTTGACAGTCGCACTCTGTTTTCCTTATAAACGCGTCGAGGAGATGGTTCACTCCTTGAACACGGGCATAGTAACCTGTCCAATGAGATAAGGGGGCAGTAAAATTAGACAATAAAACATCCAACTGACCTACATCACATACAACAAAAGCTGTTGTGCAATGTGGCTTTGCAATGTAGGATGAATAATACTTACAGTATCACTCATATGGAGCCTATATGTGTCTTATAAACATTATGACTGTGTTAGTGGGAGAATTTACTGCTGACAACTCCTCACTTACCACATTGTAAAATGTTGATAGCTGCTTAAATACACAGCCATCATTATTTTTACTTTACTGCACACATTTTTTTAAACTATGCATGTCCGTCTCAGGGACTTGCTGCAGACCTTTTTCATTTGATGTACTATTAAACCTGTAACTTGTAGTACAACTTTCAAGTAAATGTTATAAGTTGTTGTACATGGCTCACTTTTAAATGTGTGTGAAAGGAAAAAGCTGTATCACTTACCTCTATTAATTTCTGGTGCCTTTCGCTCTCCAATAGATCTTGCAAAATACTGAATATAGGGGTCCTTCCAGTAGCTTTTACTGGTAGCAAACCTATAATAGCAATTACACATTTAATGAGGAGGTGACACATAATGAAATCTCTAATGAAACAACATTTTTTCATCATTATTTCATCAAATTACCCACAAAAACAAGACCCAGCTCTAAAGATCTGTGCAGATATCTGCTCCATGCTGAATGGTCTGATTCCCAGGAATACAATGGGATATCCAGGTTGACATCCCCCAAATCCGATATTTCAATGGTATTTTTTTCAGCAGTTTGTAGCTGTGTATCAAAACATCAACAATTATCTTATAGGGATTTGATTTTGTTATAGGCCATATTTAATGGATTAAAACTGAGATATAGCCTGCGTAAGACAATTACATATAGCTTTAAGTAACTGCGTATCCTGTTCAATGCAGCATGGCCTTCAGTATGCATTAAATCCTTCACCTCTTCACCCTAATATGATGCAATTCAAGCCAAATGGTTGTAATATTCAGTAATTAACTTTGCTGCAGCACGTCTTGCTGTTACCTTTTACATGTGGTTGCATCGTCACAGGTCGCCCTCACCGCTTCGTCGGAAGTATCCGTGTCTGTGAAGGGTTGCCGAGCTGCCATCAGTGGTCCTTGTATAGCCAACGTTATAGAGCCAATACATTAATACTGTACGCGTTGCATAACCGCGTCCACCTGCTTTACACTGGCTAGCTAAAACAAGCTAACTGGCTAGCTCAATTTTGACAGGAGGGGTTATTTAACTAAAAGGAGAAGAAGAAGAATTAAACTGTGAGCGCAGTCGGGTTTCGTTACACTTGTGTGTAGTCAGCAAACTAGGTGTTGGATAAAAATAAGCACAATTTAACGAGGGAGTAATATTTTACAAGCTAATAACAACTCGCAGCTAGAAATGTAAAAGGACTTCCGGCCAGATGACAAAGACTTCCGTTAGAGCTTTTCAGATTAAAAGTTTGGCTTGCACACAAATAAAATAAACATACCACAACCCAAGCAGTTTTTATCTGCCAAAATGTGTGCCTCAATTATAATTATAGTTCAACTCCTCCAAACGTTTATGTTATTGACTCATTTTGTCTATTTTTTTTTATTTCCATAATGTTCCATAATGTTCATACAATCATATTTAA
Source organism: Serranus cabrilla (assembly GCA_903364295.1). Classification (NCBI taxonomy): domain Eukaryota; kingdom Metazoa; phylum Chordata; class Actinopteri; order Perciformes; family Serranidae; genus Serranus; species Serranus cabrilla. The sequence continues at coordinate 248,371 of CAFUXE010001247.1, read as the reverse complement.
ATCCATACCAGTATTTTAGGAGAGGGAATAAAATAGAAAAAAAAAAAGATTTTAATAATAAGGCAAAAATAAATGGGAAACTAAAAAATATACATTTTCATTTATCTAACAGAATAATAATAATAATAATAATAATAATAATAATAATAATAATAATAATAATAATAATAATAATAATAATAATAAATGACAAACAGTGTCATTAAACCTGTCTGGATGGTTTTTGGTGTCTGTCTCAAAGAAGACAGCTTTGGGATCACTTTGGTTTTTTAATTGCTTTCACATAAACCATTAAGTTTATGTACTCCTCCTGGTTGTCTTTAGGTATCTTAAACAAATTCAGATTTTTTTCAATAATGGAGGTAAAATGCTGAGTGGTCTGAAAACAACTAAACTAATGAAATATGTGCCTGAATCAGCCAACCACTTTAATCTCTTTTATTCTGAAGATGGGAGTAAAGACTCCAAGAATGATAGAAGTAAAAACACTGTCTCACTTTTGTTTTTTTTGTTTTTAAAAAAAAGGAGATTTACAAAAGAGGAAAACATAAAAGATTGCAGAACAGTTACAGGACATACATCAAGTCCCATGTGAAATATAGAATTCAAAGCCACTCTGCCACATTTCCTCATAACTGTGCTGGGAAATCCTGCCATAGCAGAGCCAACCTCATTAAGGACGCCTCAGACAATCAAGAATTCCTCTGTGGCAACTGTGGAGTGTGTCTGAATCCCTCAGAGAACCTGATGCAGCATGTAAAGTCACATAAAAGACAGAATTGTCCTACTTGTGCAAGAAACTTCAGCAGCTTTATTAAAAATCTGTTTGAGGATCCACACGGGGGAGAAACCATACAGCTGCACAGCCTGAGGCAGGCCTCAGCTTTCAGCCACATGTAGAACAATACAGGCTGTTCAAATGTGTGTTCAATATGTAAAGCTTACTCTGCATTTTTGTGATCTAAGTAATTGTGGAGTTGACAAGCAGCTGAATGGATAAAGATCTCTGGCTTCGATCTTATAGAAGCATAATGCATTTGGTCTCTGTCACTACCTCACAGCAATAAGGATGTGGGCTTATACTAATCCTTATTTACTGTAAAATCTATGTTTTTCTTTGTACTTTGTCTTTGTCAATCTGATTTTAAAGAGTAAAATATATATAATTCTGACTTTTATTCAAATTATTTTCCATTTTCCCTCATAGAGTTATGACACTTTATCCCATAATTTCTTCTTTATCTTAATTATAACTCTAATCCCATAATTTGGACTTTTTTTTCTCACAAAATTATTACTTTTTTATCTAATGATGCTGATGTTAAATTTATTATTTTAACTTCATTTTTTTAAATCTAAGAATTAGGACTTTTTGTCAGAATTCTGAATTTTTAAGTTGCAAGCACCCCTCTCGGTTATGACTCCTCACATAATTTCGACCATTTCTCTCACAATTATTACTTTTCAAACCATAATTTTGACTTTATTTCTAAATTGACTTTTTGTTTCATTATTTCTGCCTTTTATCTGAAATGTAACTTCTTAACCCACAACTATGGCGTTACTGTTCCCTGGAATAATGATGACTCCCATAATTTATTATTTCAACTTTTCATAATTCGTTCTTTTGTCATAATTTTGACTTTTGTTATCATCCTTTTGTATGTCTCAATTATGACCTTTTTTCCTCATATTTTTTACTCTTCCTCCTTCCTTATAATTTACCATGGAGATATTTTTATTATCAGGGTAATTATCAGAAAGTTTGCATTTTTCTCAAGCAAAATTGTGAAAGCAGGATTCCTAATTTGAAGTGAGTATTTTCATGTTGGCACCACTTCTTTTTGAAGAGTTGTGGAGGAGTTTCCCCGTCAGTGAGCTGCAGTGCTCCTCCATATGTTGCTCCTGTCAATGTCCAGGGGGAGGTGGTGCTGTGGCAGATGCTAACGCTACTTCCTGCCGCTCTCCCTCTCTCCCTGTGTGTGCTGGCAGAGGCAGAGGTGAGCCTGCTGCTGTTCACTCAGCTCCCCGCTCTGCTCTGGGAAAAAGCGGCCGAGGATTATCCAGCTCGGTAACGTTAGCTCGTCGGCTAACGGTTCAAGACAGCAACAGAGAAGAGCCATGAAAAGCCGCCGGAGCCAGTGAAAGTTAGTCACGGCGTACTCTGGGACTTTAATGTACGGAAATACACAAAAAAGGAGGTTCGCGGGACATGCCGTCGCCCCCAACGGGAACTTTCCTCTAGAATTTCCACTTGGGAAAGGCTAGCTCAGGGGCTAGCGAGGCTACAAACTATTTTTAATTGGCTTTGGGCTCAATGGCTCCTGCTTGTTTTTCCCTGTCATAGCGACAGCTTGGGAAATTAAAAACGGGGAGAGGCCCTGTGAACTTCATGACAAACCAAAGCCCAGCTTTGAAGCCTAACTTCGGAAGACGAGACTGGCAAGGAACCGAAAATGAAGAAGCAGTTCAATCGGATGAAGCAGCTCGCCAATCAAACAGTTGGCAGGCAAGTATTGAAGTCTGTTTACTGCTCATCAGCAAACTAGCACACACTTTTTATTGCGCTCTCTCACCTGATTTCCAATGCCTGCCCATTTAGTGTAACTTTTAACCCGTCCCTGTACTTTTCCCTAACTCGTTACGGCAATAAAATGCTGTAAAGTTCACTTTAGAGAAGATCTGATCAGCAGACTGTGAGGACAGACTTTCATGAATGAATCAGTGGCTCTTTAATGGCTGACAAGCAGACGTAAGGACATGACACAGTTAATAAAAATTGGATGTGGGAATGTTCTCCTTGATGTGTGTGCAGTCCTCCACACTGCTGTCTGAACCCAGCCAGATGTCTTCTCTAAAGACTTCCTGAACCAGCCGTCTATGCAGTGTTGGCACTATTTACATGGGGAATAAACAGAGCAAAGGGTGCAATGATGGTGCATTTTGCTTCTGGTTTCTTCATCAGCTTGGGCCTGTCACTTTCTTTTATTATGAAGTTTAATTGCGCACTCAAAATCATTGTAAAATAGCCAAAATGTCTGAAACATTCAGTAAGGCATGTGACCAAGGTAGGGATGCATCAAAAAGGGGCCTGACCAGACTGATACCAATACAGAGGAAATGATTTTATTACTGCGTGATGATGAGACCACTTCTTAATCTACTCAAGGATTGTTTCCTGCATTACATGATCTGTAAAAAGTTAGCATATAATACTAATATATGTTTGATATACAACTATCGTCCAACAAATATATTCGTCTCCCTTTAGAATCAATATAGATTTTTTTGAAGCAAGTATGGCTGTGTTAGGTTTTCTTTCAAAATCAACCATATGCCATAAAAGAGATGCATTTTTCAAACAACCTTATAAATGCTGATGCTGAAGAGGGTATGGTCTGTCTGGCCAAATATTTCCTGTTAAAAACATTATTGTTGTCACACTAATATAGCAAATATCAGCTCATAACAGACACCAGGGTAAGCAGGGCCTACATCTACGTCTATGGCAAAGATCTATTTGCTTCAATACTGTTATGTGTTGAAAAATGACTAGTCATTGAAGTTTCAGTACCTTTCATCAGAGTCAGTGAGCCAATAGGCCTGCTGCATGCTTGCGCTGAGATCTAAAAATGCTGGTGATTGGCTGTCTACATTTCTCACAGAGATGGGGCTCACATGTGTGTGTGTGTGTTGTTGTATTTCAAGAGGCTTGACAACAGTGAAAGGGAGCGAGGGGCATAAGCTCCAGTACGTTTTCCGGGCTGACTGTGCAGCTGAGTTCAGAACGAAAAGGAAAGGAGATGCAACAAGACTGATATTCTGCAGCAGAGGTTGAGTTCACTTTCACTCTGTGCTGATAAAGTGGCAGTAAGAGCCCTCTCCATTTGAGAAACACTAGACGCTCAGACTTCAAACCTAAAACATATAAAATAGAATAATGTGCGTAAGTGATGGATAAGTGTCTCTGTCTCCACTTATGGCATTCTCTCCCTCTGAACTCATAACACACTGCGAGCCATTAAGTGAATGAATGCGCCCTCTGACAGTATATAAAAGCCGAACAATGAGAAAGCATTCTGCAGTGTTTAGGCTTGTTAACTTTGTGCTGCTGCGTGATGACACAGTGTCCCTCTGTAACCCGATACCTAAAGTAGCGATGCAGCCCGGCCTTGTGCAGGACAGGAGGGTGAGGCACGCCGGAGGGTGTTTTCATCATGAGAGGTTGGCTCTCATGATGTGTGGCATTGTATGTATGTGTGTATGTGTGTGTTTCGGGGTTGTCAGTGTGTGTATGTGGGAGCCAACAGTGTTTGGCACCTCGGGGCGGACAGCGGGTGGATGGTACCAGATGAAGCTACCGACAGGCTGAAAACAATACTGTGTCATCTCCGAATAGGCAGAGGCAGCTCTGTCATATAGATTATAGTGTCTGTATTTAAATAGCATTAAATATTTGCATATTGATTAGAGCCTGAGCGATATGGGATTTGAATGATTTTTGAGCTATTTTTGAGCTAAAAAATATTTTTCTCACAGTACTCAGAGGCTGCTTTCATGAAAAATAACTTTATTAAAGAATACTTAACTATAAAGCGACAGATATATTGGTTGACAGATATTATTGTGCAATATTGGCCTATCGTATCAGTGTTTATGCTGTCCGATATGTGACATTATTTCATTTTTTATGCAATATATAATGCAGAAAATGTTGACAATGTAATACACTGTATGTATAATAATGTATGACAGTGTTAAATATTATTGAATTAAGTTTAATGTTTGAGAAAGTAGCTCAAAAACATGCCATCGGCCATCATATCAGTTATGGATGGATCTAAAAACAGTATCGGCATCTGCCTCAAAAATCCCATATTGGTTGCTGTCTATATTTAACATTATTATGCATTATACCCAGAATGCATTGCTTTGGCATCCAATTTTAGAAAAGAAACCGGAGAATCTAAAGCTAAAAAAAAATACCGGCTAAATAAACATCAGGACGGTATGTTCAGTATCAGTATTCCTGACCATGCAAATAATAAATAAAGAAAATACAATAAATAGCTAACACCATTTTCCATTGCCCTTTATGGGTATAAAAATAGCTCAAATGGAATAAATATTAGTTGACAAGGTGCTGCTTGAAAAAAAAGGCACATCATTTGCATTGTATAAAAATATATCTGTGTGTATTTATTAAAACAGGATGTTTTGGCCATGGTTCTTTACCAGAGGAGCAAATATTTTTTAAGAACTGTGGGCTTACTTTGAGGCACAGCTGGAATACTCATAATTTCCTCACTGCAGTACACCAGCAGTAAATTACAACTGGAGGGAGTGTGATGCAGAAAGCAGACATCTGTATGTATGTGTGTGTGTGTGTGCACGCAGCAGTGGTTTGCTCTTTCGTATGCACGTGTAGGGTTAATCTCTACATGCCTGTTCTCAGCGACTGATCTGTCAGCGTTTGGATTAAGGCGAGCGAGCATGCTCTGCCATTACGTCTGTGCATGCTTGTGCATCTGCAGCTATGAAAGTGTGGAGTGCAAAGGCCCTCTCCGCTGCCCCCTGGGTTCCTGTGATTGTGCAAAGGCAGAACACTGTGTCCAGCGAGCAGCCGCTCTGAGGAAGTCTCTCCTTCTTCTTCTACAAACAGGAAACTGCCTCCCAGAGACATGCTTTCTAGAGAACAGGAGAGAAAGAAATCTGGGAAGATTGATGTGGAGAGAGAGTGAAACTGAGGTGCAGGGGAAAAAACAGCATGTGACTCATGCCAGGGAGCATAACAAGGATTTTTATATCTCTGTGGAAGCTTATTCAAGTTGGCTATCTTTCAACTCTCTGACCCTATACATGCATGTTTGCAGAATGCTAACATGGTCGGATAGTAACACCTGCAAAGGAGATAACATAAGTGGTGTATCATGAGCTATCTGCGTATAGATAAACTAACAGTAATGCTCCACAGACCCAGAATGAGGTCAGTTTTCTGCACTATACATGTGATGATAAAGTGTTTACATTTTCTCTGTTGTGCTTGTGATAATGACATCAGCCCTGACTGTGAGGAAAACAGCCTTAGATAAGTTTGTCAGTGGCTGAGGAAAGGATTTGTTAATCAGTGTTTGTCAATCAAGGAGGAAGGATAGAAGTCGTTAATAAGGAGAGGTTCAAACATAAAAAAAAAAAGAAAAAGGAGGCCTAAACCAACAAAACACACATTTTAGCTGATAGGAGTCATCACAGTCTTTCAACTAGCAGCTGGTAGAAGTCACAGTGCTGGTTTTGCTGCAAAAGTTTAACATTTGGGGAAATACCCCAAGATCCAACCCACTCTTTGTCAGTTAAAAATGGATCTACAGCCAGTTAGTGAAGCTTAGCATAAAGAGTAATGAAAGTAAACCAGACTGGCTCCTTTATGGCTGCATTCAGACTGACAGTAGCCCTGCATGGAAGAATACAGCCCTCTTATCCTTTTGAATGGAGCCAGTCCGTTGATGCAGCGAGGGTGCCAGTGTGGCGTGATCCAAGGGCGATTCCAGGATATTTTAAAATGAGGCGGAACTGGTGGTCCCATGGGAAATCAGAAAATTATATTAGTAATTAATAGGGTGTGGAAATGATGCCCTAAAATGGGTGGATGACATGAAAGAGTCCTGGTTTCCAAAGCGGGTCAAGAGACATTTTATGATCCGTTTTGATGCAATGTGTAACAACAGCAACCTTAAATCCAGCACAGTGTTGTGCAACCGAACACTGACCTTTTGTGAGTGGAAGTCCCTCGATAACTGGAGAGGGAGTTGTGTTGAAAAGAAGCTTTTCCCCAAAGGCATCAGTAAAATGTCACTGTTGAATTAACAAGGTGAGGTGACTCTGGGCGTTCCCTCCTCGTCCGATCAGGCCTCCAGGACAAAGAGGTGTGTCAGCTGGGGTGTCTTTGTGGGACTGCTGGTGTTAGACAGCACCAGGAGTGAGAGGCTCGGCTGCTGTGTAGTTGTTGTCTAACTGTTTTGGTTTACAATTTCTAAATTGGTAAGATAGAAAAATTATGTTAGTTATTTTATCTTTACAGACAGGTTATGTGAATGCAGAATCTGTAGGCGACGGGACCATATTTTTGAGTTCTGGTTTAAGCTTGTAGTCCATTTGTAGTATTGACCAATCAGATTTAAGCTGACTTTGGTGGACTGCAGGTAAACAGTCCCTGTGAAAAAGCAAAACAGGCAGAACACATCAGCCAAAAATGCAATCTTCGAAGCTATTCGCTTCAATCTAACGACAATTTAGCTTTTTGTTAGCTAAGTTAACGTAGATAAACTGGCTACACCGGAATCCCAGAAATGATACCTGAACCTTCATCAGACCCAATAGCAGCTTGGTTCCAAAATTAGTCATCTTAATCACAATAATTTGCCTCAGGTACAGGAAGCTATGTACTTTTGGGCAGTTTTGATAATTGTTTATACTTTTTTTTTGAGTAATGCTTGAGAAATTGTCTCAATACTTAACAGCTGCAACCATTGATAGAAATGATTAATAATCTTTGAATCATTTGAGTCATATATTAAGCAAAAATGCAAAATATGTCTGATTCATCATCTCAAATGTGACAGTTTTCAGGTTTGCTTTGTGTCATATGACAGCAAGCTAATGGGTTTTTGGGTTCTGCACAAAATTAGCTTTTTGATGACTTCCTCGGGTGTTTTGGGAAATTATAACTAACTTTTTTATTTAATTACATCTTTATCTTGCTTTGTCATGATGCACAGGTTTAGCTTAGCCTTGCACAGCAGTACGCCCTGAATATTTAATATCCTTCAGTTTTAGCTCGATGTTTAGCTTGTTGTTGCCCAGGTCTAAGGTTAGCTAACAGCTCACATAATCAGCCACATTACGGAGCTTGTGTGAGTTGAGTCACTCAATTATTCCCGGAGCTCCTTTCATCTGGCTCCAGTATCCATTACCTTGTGCCTTAAGCTGCCAACTGTTGCGGCCGTAAGAGGCAGACCCTCCCTGATTGTGTTGAGTGGCCGCTAACAGCCGCTCTATTGTGCTTATGGCTGCAGTATTCACTTACTCCCCTTCCACTTTAGTAGTACATCTCCATGGTTACCATTCTGATGTAGTGGCCGCGGCTGTGCAGCGAGGATCTCATGTTGTTAAGAAGTCACATGCGGTGACACACTTTCTCTACAGGCTGCTGCTTCACTGAGGCACGATGGGGTCAGCTCTGTTCGCTCCAGGTCAGCTGATGCCGGCAAAACAATTGTTGTTTTGTTTGTTTTTGCCCGTCCTCACGGCCTATTTTTTTTTTGCCTCTCTGACACAGTGCTTTTTTAGGATAAGTGTTGCTTTTCTAATGCTGTTAATCTAAGTGTCTTCATGTGTTCTGATTATTCAATTACAAGAAGTTTAGGGAAATATTTGTCATGCAAATATCATGGAAATAACTTAATCAGCTTCTTTTTTTTTTGCACACATTAATGACAATAAGCAGAGCTCAACTAATAGTGAATAACCAGTTGTGGTAGCTTAATTTTTCAGGTGTAGTCCTTGTGCACAGATAACACAAATCATGTTTTCATCTCATTTCCACATCAAACTCCCATGGAAACTTTAGCTCACAGGAATAGCACTGATGACACATAATTTCTGCGTCAGTAGTGAAGATGCAGCAAGTTGCTAAGCAACCAGTAACATGCACTGGACTGCAGTTTGCATTATCAGAGTAGCAGCTTTTGAAACTTCAAGGGTGCTTTCACAACCTAAATTTGTTTGGGTAGAACGCATCAGGGTGAAATTAATACTTTTGGTTAGTTTTGTGTTAAGTCAGGCTTGCTTTCACTGTGCATAAATGTAATGATCAGTGTGTGATCCATAGGCGTGCACTCATGACAGGATGAGTCTGCTTGATGAACACGCTGCTGTTTAAGATTAGGCCCTCGACAGGACCACATAAAGAGCTCCCCGGCATGTCGACTACACCAGAACATGGATTCCATATTGTGGCTTTATAATCACGCTCTCTCGTGTGTGTGGCTCACAGTTTTTTCCGCAGCTCGCTGGAAGTCTTGTCAGTAGGTTTCTGTGGGTTATAGGTCCTCGCTCACTCATCGGCTCGCCCGTGGCTCTCCTCCAGAGAAAATCTTTCCAGCCTCTAGATTATTCTGGTTTGGCACTTTGAGGAGTCTTTAACCCCACCAACCCCCAAAATGTCTGTATTTGTATTTCTTTCCTTCAAACCCCCAAAACTATCATCCCCTCTCTCAGCCTCTCCTGCTCCCTCTGCCTCCGTGTTGTAATTGAAAGCAGCTGTGACGGGGTTACTATAGTTCATAGAGAGCAGTTTTTGGAGGAGGGCCCAAGCTGCGTTTTGGAGCTCCAGTTTCCCCAAAATGCAGGCGAGCCGCCGTCTACACGTCACTTCAGGCAGAGGGCTGAACTCGCACTTGGAAAAGTTTGCACATTAGTTAGAAAGAACAATACCTGCACAGTCTTCATTGTGCGTAACAGGAAAGGGCGAAAGTTTGACTGGAGAGTCACATGAGAAAAAGGGGGAACAGGAGTGTATTACTGGAGGTCTGTTCATTAGCTCTATTTCATATGTTGTATTATATAACTAGAACCATAAGAGGTTTTGGAGACTGATACTGATTCTAAAACCAGACCAGGACCAAGTGCGAAGGCCTAAATAAGTAACAAAGCATTAAATTAGACCAAATATTAATGCTATTTCCTATGACATATATACAAATCAAGACAAATGTTTCTTTTTGAATTAAATACACTGTCTGTTGTTGTGCATGTCTTGCATGACATACGTTCGCAAAATTATTCTGATACACAGTCTCTAAATCTTTTTGCTGTTTAATTAAAGAAATGCTAATGATTACATTCCTGAAGATGCACCAATATATTAGAGCCAATAACAGACATTTCTTTAGGAGCATTTATAGTTTTTTAGATATTTTTTTGTTTTGTTTGTATGTTTACTTTTTCTATATTTCCTGTTTTCTATTTATGCTGCTGTTATTTATTTATCTTTTTACTGGTAGTACTTGTTTCTTTAATCTATTTGCACCAATACAGATTCTGTTTCTGATTCTGATAGTGTATTGACATCCCACATCTTATACAGTTTCTTCATTAATATTGTGAAATTAAGTCTTTGTTTTTATCTCTACAGCTAAAAATTGCCTTATGTCGCATCTGTAGTTGGCTTGATTTTCTTAGAAAAGTCTCAGAATTGGTAAAAGTTGGATTGGTGCATCAATTCTTTCATAAACAGCCCAATAAAATAGGTTTTGCAGATGTACGATCAGTGTATTTGCTTCATAATATAACCTGTACCTTCAAAAAATATCAATACAGTCAGTGTCAATCAACAACAGCTATACTGCAATCCAATCTTTGCTTTTCTGCTCAATGAGTCCTTAAGTTGCAATTAAACCAAAGTATTCAACTTGTCTCCAATCACTTGACTGCTGCGTTGCTCTCCTGTATCCACAGAAGCCCGTGTGAAGGTGTTGATAAGCTGAGCCCTTGTTTCCCAGCCTTCTCCCTTTAAGTGAATCTAATCTGTCTGACCTCTTCAAGTCCAACTATTAGTTTACTATTAATAGGCTCAGGCGGAGCCGGGCCGTGCGGCTGCCCTGCGAGAGACACTGTGAGCTCTGCTAGCTGTGGATTAAGGAAATCAAAACTGGTCGAGCAGCAGAAACATGCCGTCTGTGTAATTAGGCCGAACAGAGCCTGTGCATTTGTAATGTTTATTATCAGATAGAATTCAAGCTTGTCACAGTTCATGACTTGGAAAAAGAGCTTTGCTGCTGCTGCCGTCATGCATCTGCAGCAGAGAAGAGAGGCATGTTTTGCCTCCAGCCTTTTACCATGGCAATAAACTAAAGCGACCCACCCTCTCTTGACAAATTCCCACGGACGCCCAGGTGCACGGACAGAGTTTTTAGTGTTCGAGTTGGAAACCAGTCTGTCAGGAGCGATGTCATTCGTCTGGCAGATATTTTCACAGTGACTGCACAGTGTGATGAAGTACAACTGCTTATCTGCTCCGGGTGACTGTCAGTGCTAATCTGTGTGCTCTCTGTTGTCTTTTCTCACCCACAGAGCGGAGAAAACAGAAGTCCTCAGCGATGACCTCCTACAGGTAAATCATTAATCCAACTGTGGAGCTCTGACCGGCTCTTAACACTGAAATGGCTGCATCTGTTGGGAAGGCAGCGGCTGCTGTTACACTGTTTACACTGTTTACACTGTTTCAAATCACAAAAACACCGTCCATCTGCTACACTCTGAATCTCTTAACCCTTGGAACTGTCACTGTCTTTAATAACCGGTAGGAGTAGTGGTATAAACTAGAGAAGCTAAGGTATCATTAGTACCAATCATGTCAGACTAACCTGTCGGGAAGGCAGATAAATAACAAAGCCATTTTTAAATGTGTCTCTTGACCTTTGACCTCAAGATACCGGAATGAAAATAGGCTCCATGGTTACCCACAAGTCTCCCTTTACAGACATGCCCACGTTATGCTGATCCCAAGTAATTTTTGGCAATAATCCAAGCAGATTGTGCATGTAGAATGAATCTGTATTTTGATATTTCTGCATAATCGGGTCCCTAAACAGTCTGGGAAATACATAATTTTGGTATGACAAGAAAGCCGAGACTCTCGTGGGTTCAATTAGCCTAATCTTGTCCTAATAATGTGTGATGATGTTAGTCCTCATGGCAGCCACTTCATTGTAGTGAAGCTTGACCTCGCTGTATAAAAGGACCTGTTTAAGACCAAACTTTGGAACCATAAACTAGCAACTAGCAGATGTTTTTCTGTGGTGTTCCTCGAGCTCTTGGTGTCTTCATTTGGTATTTTGGAGGCATATTTTTTAATCAATTCCTGAGAAATCAAGAATGGTAATATTTAGCTCCAAATCTGTGTAACAAATGGTATCAACCCCGACATAACTGAGCATGTGAATGACCTTGAAATACTTCCATCATATGTTTCTAAGCACATATCAACTCTAAACTTTTTAAAATGTGATTATGTGCCTCATCAAAACACAATGTTTATTACAGATTTATGACTAGAAAAACTTGACACATGGACTACAGGTTATCAACATTTGACCTTCTATCTTCCCCTAAACATCCCCTGTCTCCTCCTAAAAAAGACCAAAAATGGGTCTATGGTGCATTTCTCAGGGTTTACATTAAAATATGATCAGTATTGGATGCAGAACAAATGCCAAAGCAGCGAGCTCTTCGTCTAAAATGCAGCATTTAGTTTGGACTTCTTAACCGTCTTTGACAGGAAAGAGTCCGATCGAAGCTTAAAGAGCAGCTGGACAATGTGCTGAGCAAGCCCAAAAGTATGCACGTTTCCATGCCAACCAAACAGCAGCTGATACCACTTATTAGATCCTCCGCTCCGGTTGAAGTTTCGCTAATCAGTGGGTGTCACACTTGGTTAAAATTAAGATGTGCAAACTCATGGGAATGTTTGCTGACACATGGTTTCGAAACGCGTCTGTCGAAACAACAACAAGCTGCACAGAAGTGTCTGTACATGTGTCTATACGGCTCTGTGTGTGCGTGTGAAAGCCGCTGGTTCAGGGATTTCCCCCGGGAAACTCTCCAGCCCCTGAGCCCGTCTGAGGCAGACAGCAGGTGCGGTCGGGACAAAATATTGGCTGCTCAGCAAAGACATTCCAGGGATGCAGATTGTCTTTGTGTTTGAATGGGAGGCGTCATCGATGTTCAAACAAACTCAGCTGGCTCGGCGCTGCTCCTTGAGACAGCCAGGAAAACATTGTCTTATTGTTGTTATCTTCTCCCCCCACTTGCTCTTGTAGCCGGTGCATAAACACACCGAACACTTTTAATACCGTCTCCTCTCTTAGGTGTTGAATATGGGTCTTATAAGAGCAAACGTGTCTGTGAGTGACAGTTAGAACATCAGAGTTAGCCAGCATGAGAAGCTGTAATGCAAGTGGACAAGCAAACAGCGGTGACTAACAGCTCAGGGCGCCTTTCACAGAGGAGAGGACGTTATATTAGGACCGACGATTGACTTTCACTGTTCCTCAAAGACGCAGTTGTTCTGCCTCTGTCTGGAAACCAGCCGCTAGGACTCTGTGGGCTCTGTTCGTCACTTCATAAGAACATCGCTGTTGGACGGAGAAAAAGGGAGTGAGGGATAGAGGGATAACACTCACTTGACCCCTTAATTCCTGAGATGGCTCTGTCGCTCCCTGCACTTGAAACAAACTCTCCTCGGGAAAACGCTTCCTGGAATATCTGTGCAGTGCTTTATGTTGAAACACACAGAATGTCATTTCTGCTGCTCGGGCTCTCTCTGTCAAAACCATAACAAAAGAGGGACTATGGTTTCTTTTCCCCATTACTTCTCTCTTGCACTCAACAACAAAATATTTTTGGCTTTACCAGGATTTGACACTGTAATCTTCCTTGAATCACTCCCATCTACAAAGTCTGACTTTTGGCATTTTGCATTTGGATGCCATTTTAATCACCTTATATTTTGAGTACTTAAGATTCTATATGTTAGCTTAATCATGAAACTGACAAAGTAAATGTGCATGACAGCAAACAAACAAAACTCTGTAGTTTATCTTTATCTGATACTTTTCAGATGTATCCTTGTATCTGTGGTTAACACAAGCTGAAGAGATGTTTGTGTATTGTTGTGCGTTAAAAATACGATAATAAATACCGCCACTTGTGAATTTTTGTCCTTATGTGTCCTTAAAAAGCTAGTTGCTAACTGTTTGTTTCAGGGCTCTTGCAAACTCTTATAGGTTGTAGATTAGGTTCATGAATAATTTATGAGGCTACAGATTCGCAAGCTTGTCAAAACAGCTGATTAGCTTGTTGGAGACCATCTAAAGCATCAGAAACGAGTGTTTGCCACAGAGCTAATTGTCGCAATGATCCAAAATCCAATACAAAAATTTGCTCTTTATTTTAAAAAGGCAAATTCCCCAATTCATCACCAATGGCCAAACGGCCCTGCTCTTCATTTGATCTCATTTAAATCTCAGGTGTGAGTCTGTATTCTTAGCCCCCTCCATCTCAAGACCTTTTTCGTATACGGTCCTCGGGATGCCAAAGAAACACTCAGCATTCTTGAGCCAGCTGTCCGTCCCGTGCAGCTCCTCCACATAGCACCTCATCCATAGGAGGGGGGACCACAGAAATGCTCCAGAAATACCAGGGTGCATGCCTGCTTGTACACACCCTTATAGATGGCTGTAGCATTTTATAAGGAAGTAAACAGCTGTTGTTAACACTCCCGTCATAAACCCCTAATGCCAACAGATTATTTCGTTTTTTGGCGGTGCATTATTCCACCCTTAATGCGTCACGTTATGTTATTTTTGTTCATTCTGTACTTGTCCAGACATGTTAACATCCTCTCTTAGGAACCAATAAACAAACACCGGCACACAGACTGTCTGTCTGTCTGTCTATCCCACTTAGTATCGGGATTCCCTGCTCCGTGACGCATCATGGGATTGACCAAGTGTTGACCTCATCACATAGCAGCAGGAAAAACACACCCTGCTGCCTGCTGTTTGGACTCCTTGGCCTAGGTTCTCCCACTCCTCCGCGTACTTTATTTTTTGACTGTATGGTGTCGTGTGTCTAACCCTGTTTTGTTACAATGGGAGGAAGAAGAATACTCCCAGTGCCATGCAACCCAAACATTTCCAATACACCCACACAGGAACTTCGTTAGAGCGCGGGGAGGGGAATCCCCTGCTTGTTTTGTGCCAGGTACTAACTCGGTTGAGTCTAAGAAGCGTTCCCAAGTCTATAACTTATCGGAGTGGGTGCTTGTGTGTGTATGTTTGTATTTGACCCAGCTGTTTCGGGAATGCCGGAGGCCACCATGGGTCGGGAATGACGTAAGAGCGCGAGCACAGAGGGAAGGGGGGGCGGCGTACGGAGGCCGATATCTGCTGTGGAATTCCTGAGTTCCCACTTCGTTCTGTTTTTGGAACACAATTGTCTGGTATTTGGTTGATCCTCCCTGTGCATTTGTCTCCGTCCATTTCTGCTCGTTTGGCCCTCCAGACCTCAGTGTTCCCATTTATATTTGGAACGTTGTTTGTCCCGGCTCTTGGGTACATGTTTGTCCCTTTCAGGAATTCATAGACTTTCCAACTTTCTCTCATCAGTTTTTACTTTCAAAAAACAGTAGAGACACCTGTTCTGTTTGGAACCGGCACATGCAAACTGCTCTTGACTTTCTCACAAGCGCTGCCAACTTAAACCAGTTCTTTGCATCGTCAGACTTTTAAGCAGATTCGAACAGTAACTTGCAATCATCAGTTCTATTCATAGGGGAGTGACGGGCAGCACTAATGTTGACACTGACTGTCACACTCCGGCACCTGGCGTGACAAGGACAGTGAATAGTCATCCTGCAGAGTTTCAGTTGGCCTCTGTCTTTAAGCCCCAATAGCAGCGTCTCCCATCAATGACAGTATTATATCTTGTCAGGCTAAAAGCACAGAGTGGATCTGTGTAGTTAGCTAGCACACAGGAGAAAGCCTGTGTAATCAAAAAGGCCTTTTTAAAGCCAAAGAACCCCTCGCTCTCGGTCACAGCACAGCGGTTGTTGCTATAGAGACACTTCCGATGAGTCATGTGTTTCAAAGATAACATTCCAGCGTTGTTCCGCAGGGACAAGCCTTATCAATCATGCATGACCTTTGACCCCCCGACTCCCTCTGGGCAGCTGCAAATGAAATGTCTACATGGAGCTGGACCTCATCAGCCATCAACACTGCAGACACACTGCTGGGAAGGTTTACAGAGACGGCGTGTTGTGGTCGTAAAGACTGCTCGCCATGTGTGCGCTTCTTGTACTAGCACTGTCACAAACGAGTCAGGATGTAGTCCGACTCCAGTCCAAGAACTAAGATCTCTACACACATGACTTATGGTGACATGACACGCAGATGCACCGGCTGCAGTTTTCTTGGCCAATTTCAATTTTATTAAACATCTGACCTGCTTATTAAACTTACTCAAAATCAAAAAGGTAAAAGATTCCCTCAACATCTATTTCTGCTTTACTTTTCCTCCTTAATCATGTCAACTCTCTTTTTATTGTTGCTTCACATACTCTAAATATAGAACCTGACTTCCAGCACTTTATTGCATTACTCTTCCTGCACTAAGTTTCCTCCAACTTGGTTTGTGAATGGGGTTTATGGGGTTTATGGGGTGGCTGATGGATGGGACGTGATTACAAGTTTGTGTAGTGTACGTCAGTTGTTGTAAATTCTGTACTCTGACCTCTTTATGTTGGTTTGATGTTGAAATATTTTTGAAAAAAAGACCTGGCCAGTTGCTAAATCTAGAGAGAAAGTTTCAGCTGGCAAAGACTCGTCCAAGCTTGGCATCGCCCAACATGAGTTTAAAGAAATGCAGACAAGCCGGAGTGTTTTTCCCAGAACGATAATGGTTGCAGCCAGGGACTGACACAGTGCTGTGGAGAGAGGTCTGGCTACACAACACTAGACCACCACAGAATCGGATCTGTCTAAGACTTGATAGGGTTGTCACCGTTCACTGCAGATCAAGCTGATAACCAATTTTATATATTTGCTAAAGATTTTTTCTTGCATATCTTGTCTTCTGCACAGATTGAGCGGCGCATGGAGTTGGTGCGCGTGGTGTCCCACAACACACACAAGAGGATGGTGTCATGTCTACAGGGACACATCGGTGCAGAGGCAGAGAAGAGACATGTAAGAGCGATAAAATCTTCTTTACAGCTGCAGTTTTTTGTTATTAACTAACCAGATTAATCAGCTGTTTCAGGATGTGTAATAACTCAAATTGTGATGTCGACCTCCCACACAGTTTTTGAGATGTTTTCAAGTGTAGGCCTACAGTCCATGATTTCTCTTTTGTGTTTTCTACCCCACACCACCCAAAAACGCACCACAGTCCGTACCACGCCTCTATACAGGAAACGGTCAGGTAAAAACACAGATTACTTCCTCCACCTCTCTGGTTCTCAGCACCGCTCGCTCCGTTTTCCCATTCAGACATCTGTCATCTCTGCTCACTTTACCGTGCATGACACTTCTACCTTTGGGATTCTCTGGTAAAAAACAGGATGTTGCACACTCATAAATGTTTTGCCCAGATGTAGAAACAAGCTCCAGTGCTGTCACTTGATGAATGTCTCACTTCCCTAGTTTGCATCTTAAATCCCATTTAACGTCTGTATTTTCCTCCTTTGCTCAGAAAGCTCTCTTCCTCTTCCTGACTGTGAATTTACCGCTCAATGGAAAGTCCTTGATGGTTTTCCATTGGCCTGAACATCAAATACTGAAACTACTGTATAGAAATCGGTACTTTTTGTGCATCTGACTAACTTGAAGTGTGCAGAAGTGAAATCATTGCCTGGATCTGTCCCTCTCCCACACAGAAAAAGCTTCCTCTGACTGCTCTGTCCCAGGCGATGGTGGAAGGCGGGAACCAGTTGGGAGAAGACTCCTTGATAGGGTGAGTTTGGGATTGAATGACAGGCTGGATAGCCAATTTCTCCACCTTAGCAACTGTTGCTAATGGAGCAGATGCACCCCGGAGAGCGTGAAATATGAGGCCATGCTTTCAGGGCAAGCAATCTGCCCAGTTTTCTGTTGAAGGGACTTTCAGTAGTTCACATCATCCATCGTGACCGAGAGAAACGGTAGAGGATCTAGAAAGTGAATGTCTCCAAATGGACACAGCAGCCATGTGTCTGTCTGGAAGTAATGAGGAAGGGAAACTACGTCTGATAGTCTGCTAGTAAAATGTGATGCATCTATGTTGACTGTCAGCCCAGACTTTCTTTTTCGATTTCAAGGCTAAGGGTTTTTTTTTTTAATTCCTGGAAGAAAAAACTGCAGCACAGAACTCTTGATGATTCATGATGGCAGACGAGCCGTCACTCGGCCTCTGCGCTGCAGGCTCTGGGCAGCTGGAAATGATGACATCACAGTAACCCGGTTTTGTTTTCAGTTATTGACTGGGATCAGAGGGAGAGCTGCAGCAGACTGTCATCCTTCTGTGTTGTTATATTTTGTCAGGAAAGCGTTTGATTAGTTAGAATCAATGTTACATCCGTCTACAAGGCTTAATTATGACTATGCTGGAATTATGAACCCTTAAATGTCTACATTAAAAACTGCCATAAAGTGATATTTTAATATCATTTTTCTCTTGAATCTTTTAACAGACTTCAGTCCTGACCTCCCAAATATTATATATTATATATATTTATCGTATTTTGTTTTTTTAATGGGAAAAAAAACCCCAAAATATGAATTGTTTTCTATATACTAAATACCAGGCACAGCTTTTATTTTTTACTGTTGTGTCATTTATTAGCAAAAACACAGATTTTGATTCAATTAATTTTTTTTGCAATGTCAGAATTTTTAAAAAAACTGCTATTAAATGCTATATTAATATTAGTTCTGCATTCACTGAGTTTTAACTAACATGAGTCGTAATTAAAACGACCAAATATTCTTTAATTTTCACATTTTAACCCTTTAAATGTCAGTTTGTTTACATAAGGCCACTGTTGTTGGGGATTTTTGTGGGTGAAAAATGTGTTTCTGTATTCGAGATGCTCTGGCTTTTTGTTTTGTTTTTGACAGTCTGGCATATGTCAGCGATTAAGATCAACATTGATTGTGATTAATTGAATCAAAGACTGCAGTGCTCCATAATACAGCATCAATAACACCAGTGGAAACAGGGAAGGAGCAAGTATTTGCAAAAAGGACATGAAGATTTGTGATTTGTAGTAAAGTTTTAAAGCCTGATATAATAGATTGATTTCATGCTCTAATGGCCATGGAATGAGCCATTTAGCAGTTTTAATGTGTTTCAATGGGACATTTGTGTCCTTAAGTGTCTGTATTCTGGTTTCACAGTTTATTATAGACTTTTTACTCGGAGCTAAGATTGAACTTCCAAAATTTTGAAAAAACGACAACTCACACCCTTGGCAAAATGTGCGCGACATGCAGTAACGAGTAATCACAAACTCTTAAACCACCTCTTCTCTCTCCCGGCTGTGTGAACAGAAAGATGATGGAAGTGTGCGGCGACGCCGAGAACCGCCTGGCGTCAGAACTGATGCTACATGAGCTGCAGATAGAGAAAGATGTTCTGGATCCCCTCAGCCAACTCGCAGAGGTAAGAAACCTCAGAGTTAAATATATGACATTCTTTAATAGCTCTTGGTGCAGTCACACCCCTACTATTTGTTTCCCTTAGTCCAATAATAGTTGAATAGATTATTTAACAGCGTTTTGTGTTCCTCTGTTTGGGTTTGCGCTGCCCAGTCACATGGGCTCACATTAGTCTGTTTTGTGAGGTTGGAGAAGTCAGAACTAAACTGATTGCAATCCTGCTAACATGAGTTCTTTCCTCTTTGTCATACAGATTGTGGTTTGTCATCTTTTTACCACATATTCCAAACATCTTTTTGGAGTAGTTTCTTGTACAACTGCACCATGTACAACCTCCATGAACAGTCAAATACTTGTCATTTGAATTATCTAACTCTATGTGTGTGTGTTTTTTGGATACAGGTGGACATTCCCAACATCCTGA
The DNA here is from genome assembly GCA_903364295.1 of Serranus cabrilla. Taxonomy (NCBI): domain Eukaryota; kingdom Metazoa; phylum Chordata; class Actinopteri; order Perciformes; family Serranidae; genus Serranus; species Serranus cabrilla. Next base: position 228,691 of record CAFUXE010001247.1, on the reverse strand, counting down.
AGCAGAGGAAACAGCTGGCCAAATTGGTGCTGGACTATGATTCTGCCAGAGCTAGGTTAGTCCGTCTGTGTTGAATTTGAGTACTGTGTCAGGTGATGCATTAATTCCTGACAGACTAACAGGGTTCTCAGACTTTAGGTAATCACTTCCTGTGTTTCTAATGTTCCCCTGTGTTTCTAAATTCAGATGGTTGCAGGCAACCAAGTCAATAATCTCAGGAACAAACACTCAAGCACTGACGGCCAAGGCTGACTTACTCAAGGAGGAGATGGATGAGGCCACGAACAAAGTGGAGCTCTGCAAGGTAACCAGCATTAATCAGGGGTGTAACGATGCATCGCAAGACAGTTAACATTGATAGAAATACGTGACGATTTACATCCGTTGATATGAAAAATGAATTGCGATGCCTTTGTTCAACAGCAAAGGGCGTAATCTGCTTTTGATTTCACTTGTTTGTCTGTTAGCAAACAACAGAATAATGTCTTAAAGCTGCTGTGTGGTGAAATGCATTACCAACAAGATAAAGAACCAGAACTAAGGTTTTAAAACCTGACAAACCAAAAAACTTAAATTTTAGGACGACAAAAGTTTAGCTTGCTAACACATAGCCAACATTAGCCTGCTTACATATAGTTAACATTAGCCTGCTTACATATAGCTAACATTAGCCTGCTAACATATAGCTAACAATAGCCTGCCACCATATAGCTAACATTAGCCTGCTTACATATAGCTAACATTAGCCTGCTAACATTAGCTTGCTAACTTTAGCTTGCTGCCAGCCAACAGTGCAGATCTCAGCTTCTGCCTGAGAATCTGCTGTTCCTGAAAAAAAACAAACATGTAAATTGAAATTTATTGGAATGGAAACTTTTCCTTCATTATAGTCTTGTTCATCAAGAGCATAGCAGGCCGTACCAGGGCTCATTAATATAGTTAAAGAAACTGAGATTAGGTCTCATCATAAGTTTGAACTGGAAAAAGAAAAACCACAGGAACAACTGGACTTCCCAAGACCCTTGGGCCCTCTGACCCAGTTTGCTGACGCACGCACTGAAAATGCCCCGTCAGCTCAGTGTGTATGTGTGTGTTTGCATCTATTGAACTGAATCACTGAGTGAGTTTTAGTGCGCAGCGGCTGCGCGATGTGTCAGGTTTTCTATCCAGGAAGCTTCGAGCCTTGTGTTTCCCCTGCAAAAGTTCTGCCTCCCAGTCTCACAAAAGTCCTGCCAGCAGCAGGAGGATTTATGACTCATGTAGTGCACAGACCAGCGGCTTAGCTGACCACTGACGTCTGTCCTTGTGCCACCTGAAATACACATTAATTTGATGGAAGATCTTTAATATTTTAACCATCTGAGCGCCAAGCAGCCTGTAGAAATCAGGAGAAATCTCTGCTCTGTGTAAACAGCCTGAAAATCAGTCAACGATGAAATTTGAAGCTTGATTTGCTCACTTTTCCACTAAATGGTGTAATTTGAGTATTTCATTTATTTTAATAAAAAACAGTGTTGAGTTCACAGCAGCAAAACTTCCCTTTGTTTCACTGTTCTAGGAAGATTCATCAGTTTAAACTCTTTCTTCTTTTTATCTCCCAGGATCAACTTGCTGCAGACATGTACAGTTTCTTCTCCAAAGAAGGGGACTATGCCCGCTTCTTCGTAACAGTGAGTACGACACGTCCCCAGAATTTGCTCGCAGGAGTTTTTGTGAGAAAGCTCACAGCTGCAGAGGAACTGGGGGAACACGGACTTGGCCAGTCATTTTATTTACTTATGTTATCCAACTTGACCTCCATCTATTTCTCTTTGTGTCTCTGCAGCTCTTAGAAGCTCAAGCTGATTACCACAGAAAGTCTCTCACTGTTCTGGAGAACGTGTTGCCAACCATCCAGGCTCAGCAAGGTGTGACACATGCAGACTTTTAACACAAACACTGCAGCGCCGTTATGAACGTTACATACAAGAAGGCTCTGTGCTGCACATAACACGACCGCTCTTTACGTGTTTCCTGAAGAATGCACCTTTTTTTTCCGAGCCACTACCTCTGTTTTACTTCGGTTCCTGTGTTGTTTGGTCCCTTTAAACAAACCTTTTCCTGTTAGGCGGCGGAGAAGTTTGAGAAGCTCGCCCAACACAGTTGCTAGGAGGAGAAACACTTTCTTATTCACTCGACTGGAGAAATGAAACCAGCTACTGTACCTTTCAGTTACATCACTCCGCTCTGTTTTTCTAAGTGCCACAAGTTCCACGGATAGAATAGCTTTTTGTTTTTCAAACATAGTGTCTCCTCTCAGAGCAACGTCATTATTATTATTTTGCAGTCGTGACGCTGTGTCTTATTCGAGGAGCTTGTTTTTTTCTGTATTAAACACATGTGGTCCAAACCAGACGAGCCCGGTCTCCCAGCATGTGTCGATGACTCACGAGCTCCACACACACACACACACACCCCCACCGTTTCTCACATCACACCCACCTGGGGTTTTTTTGCGAGCTCTCTCCCCCACCACCCTTCCTCACTCCTCTGCCTCCCTGCTCACACACACACACACAGAGAAAGAGGATTGAACAGCCACGCTGCTGACGAGGAGCATGTGGTTATTATTTGACGGCGCCCTGTAGGGGGAGCGAGGTCTGGTTGGGAACTGGCCTGAGGGAGAGTTGTTGACCCAGAAATCTGCCATCCAGACCAGAGTTTTATTTATTGTTTTATTGCATACCAGTGTGACAAATGTGCCTTACTAATAATCTGCAACATTTTCACGGCCGCACTTTTTGTTTTTATGTTTCCTCAGATTTGAAACGATGTGGATTAATTCCCAGTCGAGCATTAATGACTCTCTCTGTGTTTTCAGACTCGTGGATGGAGAAGCCTGCGTTTGGCACTGGGCTGGATGAACACCTGAAGCGGAGTGGAAGGGAGGTCGCTCTGCCATTAGAGGCCTGCGTCATGATGCTGCTAGAGACGGGCATGAAGGAAGAGGTAAGGAAGGAACCATGAATTTTCAGAATTTATTTAATTGCTATTCTTATTTAATTAATAGGCACATTTATTTATTTATTCATCTTATTGGCATTTTTGTGGATTTCATATGATTTTTTTTTATTTAAAAGGCTTTTTTAAAATATTTAATATTGATTAAAATGACATTCAATATTCTCTCCAGGTCAGAAACTGATGATTGCAACTTCAAATATTAATGTATACAGTCACATGTTAAGAGGTCACATCTTATCTGAGGCCAGGCTAATTCCCTGCACAGTGTTTTATAACATGTCTCCGGATTTGTTTGCTCCACTGACTGGACTGCTCCTTTTGTTTTCCTCCTCTTTCCATGGAAGTAAAAGAAGTGCTGGTGCAGCTCATTAAAAGTCACATGGAGCTGTGGCTGCGATTAGCGGCTCCGCTGGTCATTGTCATAATTAAAACCAAGCTTTAGACTGTTTGTTCACATGAACATCTTAAGAATGAAGGAGACGGGCGGATGGACAAACTGTAAACAGGGGAAACTCCTGCATCTCTGCGATGCCGTTCCAAAGAAACTGTCAGCCGTTATGCTGTGCTGAAGATTTATGATGGGCTTGTGATGTCCCTGCCCGATACAAATTTAGAATACAATAGAATCTACTTGTCTTCGGATTATAAATCAGATTCCTGTTTGCCTGTTTGGGTCTTTGCAAAAAAAAGGCCTAGAGAGAGTGCAAGTGTTAGCTGGAAAGCACATTATTTGTCGACCTATTCATTTCCTGGTGAGTCCAGTCTGTGTCATTATGGTGTGAGGACGGCCTTTGTTTATCTGTCAAAGTAAAGAGCTGGCTGTGCTGTGAGTGGTGGGTGTGTGTGTTTGTTTGCCTGCTTCAAGGTTTCATTATGTGCAGCTGGCAGAGGGAGTTTATGAGGTGGATTTATACAGAGTCTATGTGTAATTGACTGTTACAGTGAAAGCACAGTGTGCACAGTGAATGCCTGCTTGTATCTTAGTTGTTTGCTGGTGATGTGACTGTGCTTTATTTATCTTTGTCTGTGTGTGTTTGTGTGTCAGGGTCTGTTCAGAATCGCAGCAGGGGCGTCCAAGCTAAAGAAGCTAAAAGCAGCGCTGGACTGTTCCACTTCACAACTGGAGGAGTTCTACTCCGACCCCCACGCTGTCGCTGGTACGTCCCAAACCAGAGACAAGTTTAAGTCTTTGTTTCTTTGTATGCTGGGACCAAGTCTCCAAATATATATTATTTTTACATAAAAAATGTCCCAAATTCCAAATGAACGCCATTCCTTGTGAAAAAAAAAAATAGATATTGTCTGTATTTTTATTGAACTGTCAATATTTGGTTTGGTATTGGGTTAATTTCTTAGCTAACTATTGCAACCATGTATTTTTTACTTTTAGCTAACTGTTGCCACCAATTTTCTATTACTTTCAGCTAACTGTTGCAACATTTTATCAATTTTTTAGCTAACTATTGCAACCATTTATCCACTTATTTTAGCTAACTATTGCATTTTATCCACTACTTTTAGCTATTATAATTATTTATCCACTACTTTTCGCTAACTGTCTTAGGTGTTGTTTTTTAAAAAGAAATCTTATTACTTTGAGATTATTTAATTATTTGAACTGTACTGAATTGTCAGCACTGTAAGCCAACCATTTAATCTGTAATGAATAATCATTACTTTTTGCTAATTCTTTCACCCGTTTAGCCATTCATTTTAGCTACCTACCTAGCTAGTTTTCAGGCCCTCTTACATAACTGCAACAAAGATTTTCACACATCCCTTTTGGTACAAGTACCCCTAGTCGGGAAGCACCAGCTTAATTACTGAAACATATCTGTTGATGTGTGGTTGCAGGAGCACTGAAGTCGTACCTGAGGGAACTCCCTGAACCTCTAATGACCTACCAGCTTTATGATGAATGGATCCAGGCATCCAGGCAAGTGTCTTAACACTATCACTGGGAATAAAATGTACCACTGTACAGCAGTGAGAAATGGTAGTATGATTAATCTGGGAGGTTTAGCCCTCTAGAGACCGAACTAATAACATGCTCTGCTTTCATTTTCCATCCCTCCAGCGTGACAGACCCAGACAAGAGGCTCCAGGCCCTGTGGGTTGTATGTGATAAGCTACCAAAGAACAACAAAACCAACCTGAGGTCAGTTGTTTAAACAGAGCGGGGATGGCAGCAGTGCTTCAGTTGACAATATTTTATTAAATCTAGTGTTTTCCTGCAGGTATCTGGTGAAGTTTCTAGCCAAACTGGCTCAGGACAGCGAGGCGAACAAAATGACTCCGAGCAACATCGCCATCGTCCTCGGACCCAATCTGCTGTGGACCAAGACTGAAGGGTGAGCGGGAATGACAGTATCACGTGTTTGTTACTGTGTAAAACAAAGGAATTGTTAGAAAAGGCTTGACCCTACTTTAGAGCGGTAGCAAGGAAAACCTGTTATTTTATTCCACTGTGTCCCTCATTATGTTAGAAAGCGTCTCATTTCTGCTCGTGTGTGTGTGTGTGTGTGTCCGCCCAGGAGTCTGGCTGAGATGGCTGCAGCTACCTCTGTGCACGTGGTGGCCATCGTGGAGCCCATCATCCAGCATGCTGACTGGTTCTTTCCTGACGGTAGGCTCTGCAGCAGTTCTTTGCAGTCCGACCAATCAGGGCTTATTTTACACCAGGGATTCACGGGGAACACGATTGATATTAACGGCCTGGTTAGAAAGAACGAGTCAGCAGTAATCAAGCGCCCAAGATTAAAATCACTGCTGTGTCTGCCCTGGCCCCATCTGTGGTCTGTACTTCAGAGGTCAGCTCGAAGGATACGGTGAAAACTACCAAAACAGATGTCAGATATTCCCCTTCATTCAGCTGAAGAAGGCCTGAAAGAACCACTACATTTAGCTTCCTTTTTCATGATATTTTCCATAAAATCAATTTGGTTGACTGACTGTTACAATTTTTATACCCAAGCCTTTGTATTTCTTCTCTAAATTTCTATCATGGGATGCAAATTACACTTATTTGGTTAAAACATTTTGCATTATTGTCATGGTTTATCTAGCAGGCTCTACAAAGCCAGTGAGCCTCTCTGGTGCTCATACAGAGACAGAGAGATGACATGATGGGTCATTGGCTTGGGCTGTCAGGTTTAAACAATAAGGACTTTGTGGAAGATTTCTTCAGTCTTGAGACAATTTCAGGCAGATTTGAGACTCATTGGTATAAATCTAAGCATGATTTAGTCTCTTCTTTGATATTCTGTATTCAGATATCTATTCAGGCCTGTAAAATGGATATTAGGTGGCAAGGTGTCAAAAACAAAAATAAATCTGACATGAGCCAAGTTTTTAATGAGTTTTAACTCTAACTGGCTGTCTCATATCAACTCCTCTTACCCATAAAAACCTTGTGTTATTATTGTGCATTTTATATTGTTATGTAATTGAACAAAAAGAGGTGATATTTCAAGGTCCTTCCCGTTTCCTGCAGGACATTCCTACAAGATTAAACCGTGTAGTTCATCAGCATCAACAACACACACTTTAAAGTGGTAGTGTAATAGTTTGTATTGGTAAATCTTCTCTTCTCTGTCTCCTACAGATGTGGAATTTAATGTGTCCGGCATGTTTGCGATGCCCACACCTGCATCCAACCACAACAATCACCTTGATTATGACTGCAGCACCATTGAGAGGAAGAGGCCCGGCAGCATGGTGGGACCAGAGAACGACTCGACGCGCAAAGACAAGTAATCGACCTTCTACTGAGCTTCTCTGGCCCGCAGCATTCAATACTTACTGCAATTAATTGCTTTGGGATTAATTTAGCTTTAAATCCAGCTGCTTTTTTTTCTCCCTTTATTTTGCTTCTTGTACATTTTGGGGAAGGTTTAATATGATCATTAACACTGATTTTAATGACTTCTCTTTGTGGTGATTCTCTCTCTTGGTCTAATCAGTGACTTTCTGATCAAAGCTTTGGTGTTTGTTTGTTTTTTTCCCCTCCACTGTCTCCCCGCTCTCCCTCGTGTAGCACCCCTAACAAGCACTCGGACCACACCCTGCGTAGAGGCAGTAACACCTTAGGTAGAAAGCAGCACACTTCACCTGCCTTCCAGCCTCCTTTACCCCCTGTGGAGGCTCCAGGGCACGGGGCCGCGCAGGGCCCCCCGCCCTTGGCTGAGCCCCAGCCACAGGCTCCATCAGGGGGTTCGGGGCCTGATGCTGCCCAGCAAAGCTTGGCGCAGAGTCTCGCTGCTCTCGCAGCCGCTCAGCAGCTTCTAGCCCAGCACACAGAGGAGCTCAGGTAAGGGCTGCCTCTCTGGTGGACGACACAGCATGCTTTTATTCTCTCAGTGGTGTTATGGGAAGTGCCCTCTCTGCGAGGTCAGATCGCTGGATTATTGATGCATGTTTCACTGTTATCTCCCGGTCATCTCTTCCTCGTTTGGTCGCTACGGTTCAGTTTCTCTTGCAAAACCACAATTTGTCTTACACCACCACCAGTTCCAGCTATGCAGACTGGTCTGCGTTCAGCCCACAGACGCAGCACAACAATGGCTGCTGTCATGCAGCTAACAGTCACTCCCCGGGCCTCTCGACTTCCCATCCCTCTGCTTTCCTCCCCAAATCACTGGAATCAGCAGGAACCTCGCACTAACTGGCCCAAACTGCTTTGAAAAGCCTGTTATGCAACGACTGAAGGGTGTCTTTGATTTAGCTGCTGAAAGGACAACCTTCATATCCAGACAGATAGCACTATTCAGTTCAGCATTCTTGTGGTCCTACAGGCTGCTGGGAAGGTAGATTCAGATGAGACAAACAGATAAGACTTGTGAGGCACTTAGGGTTTGCTGTATCTGTTTTAATGGATCGAACCTCCAGTAAAAGCACTCAGCTGTGGATGTTGTTGTACAGAAAAATACCCAGCTTTAAAACACTTTCTGTTTCCCTTCTTCTCAAAAGCAACCCAAAGCCACGTGACTCCACATCTGCCCCGACCCCTCTGCTCCAGAGGAACGGCTCTGGGGGAGGAGGGGGGGGCCACGGCACAGGGCAGCTGGGCACTGGGACCCCCGGGGCTGGATCCATGGGGCCCAGTCCACATATGATGCGCAGAGGTAAGAGTCTGTATGGTTCAAATAGGGATATTGCTTCAAAGCAAGTCAGTCACCCAGATCTGAAGACGTTTAAAGGGATGGTGCAGTGACTGGATCAGCACCTCATACAGGCCAGCTTAAAACATCTGAGCTTTGCCTTTAAGGCAACTGGATGTGATGACATCTGAAACACATTTTTTCCATTTTGGGAAATTGTTATCATTTTTATGAGATCCTAAGAATGCTAATCCATCCTTTGAGTTCATCTCAGATGTTCTCTGTAACTCAACATACACTCTTCTTACTCAGAGCTCGTCCAGCACAGACCTGAAGAGAACTGAAGCCTATGTGATCACTTACAGTGCTCAGCTTTAAATAGCCCCAGCTTACATTTATGCACTTTTGGGACCTTACCTTAAAGTTCAAACCGAAGTCAACTTTGTTTATTTTATTATGTATTGATACTTTCTTTAGTTTAACTTTTTGGGTAACAGTTTTTTTTCTACACTTCAGATCTGTTAGGCTGATTTATCAAACTGATCCAGCAAAGGGCCGACGGGCTGCAGGTTTCTGTTCCAACCAAGAAGAAACACACCTGAATCAAATCATTCAAATCACCTGCAGCTGTCTGCAATCAGTTGATTAATTGTATCACCTGTGCTCCTGCTTGGTTGGAACAGAAACCTGCAGCCCCTCACACACCTGATTCAAACGATGAGCTCATCATGATAACGATCCTGATCGTTTGAATCAGGTGTGTTGGAAGAGGGAGACATCTAAAACATGCAGAATAGTGGCCCTCTAGGACCAGGATTGGGCACCTTAGAGCTAAATAATTCAAATTTCATGACTGTATCTAAACTAAAAATAAAAACAAATGTTACTCAGATAGAAACTTTGTTAAAAAATGTAAAGATCACCAAAAAATCAGAAAAAAATAAAAATTAAAAATAAATAAAATTGTTACTGTATTTGAACTAAAAACAAATGCAACTCAGAAATTTGAACATCACCCAAAAAATTCAAAGCAAAATAAAAAAAAGAAAGAAAGAAAATGTGTTACTGTAGTTTAATAAAAAAACTCAAATAGAATCTCAATGTATCAATGAATCTCTCTGTTAATCGTTTAATAATCACATGATTCACTTTTATCTCAGGTACCAAGAAGCAGGCTCCCGCCCCTCCCAAACCGACCAACCCTCCACCCTGCCAGCCCTGTAATTCAGTGAACCACGCCTCCTCCTCCGGCTCGTCCCAGTCCCTCAGCCCCACTCCCAGACCCCTGTCCAGCCACTCG
>CAFUXE010001247.1:208693-219020 GCA_903364295.1 Serranus cabrilla | reverse complement strand
GAGGTTTGTTTTTATCGACCTTTTCACCTGCAGCACTTTTTTGTTTGCGTTCAGAAATCATTCATCACTGCATTCATAGTTGTGCCTGCTGCCTGTCAGACCTCATGTCTCACTGCAGCCCTGATGGTCGACGGTCACAGTGTGATCACAGTGCTGGGTGCTGATTTAGTCATTTAATAATGCTCTTATGTACGTATTGGACAAAGGATGGTGTGGTCAGTGCACAATCCACATAAAAAAGGTCTATTTTTATTCCAGCTCAAAAATAACTTTATGGGCCATAATATCGATTATCAATGAATTTCCCCCCTAAAGTCAGCATCTGCATCGATCTCAACAGTCCCATAACGGTCGGGCTCTAAGTTTCTAGTAGCTTATTCTTCAGATAAAAAGTGATGGGTTTAACATCATTCTCTCTTTAATTCCTTTTAGTGAAATGCTGTATTATTTAGAGCTTTTATTGTGAAAGGTAAGAATGAAAGAAATGGATCGAGTATGTGGTGTTTGTCAAGGTGGAAAGAACAAACGAAGGGGCCTTCATGGTTCGGAGTACGGAGCCTTGATGTTATATAATCCTCAGTAGTACAGGGTCATAGTTGCTACATTATGTTTTCTATACAATGTGACTGATTGATGGCTTTATTCAATATGCAAAAGCCAAAAGTCTACCTCATTTCGGCATGTTCTGTATGGAAGTAATCATGACAAAGCAACAGTTTCACAGTCACTCTGGTACACGACTTTAAATGTCAGTTGTGACTAATGCAGCGTATGTAATATGACGTGTCTTCCATCAGGGCTGCCATTTATCACCAGTCACTCATTTTCATTCACAGGGTCGTTTCGGTCTTATTGTTTTTTTTTTATGTTAAGTGCTTTATATTATTTGTCATTATAGGTATTGCATTGCAATCCGTTTTATAACCGTTGTGAAGCGTGTGACACATGCATGTTATCGTCTTGTCTCGTCACAGATGAAGCACATATTCAGCTTGTATGTAACACACAAACACTTAGATTTTTAAATTTTTTTAACAAAGTGTTTATTATGTGTAAAGTGTGGATTCCCACTCCTGCTCACAGAGCTGATGAATTCAAAACCACTCTTCACATTTTCCATCCACTTTCCCCTGCTCGCTGCACTGCTGCTCGCAGTCTGTGTTCAAACAGCGCCCCCTGCTGCCCACTCACTCACCCTGACTGAGCTGCTGTTTCCCTGCTGAGCCCCTGCTGCTGTTTAATCTATGGAAAATATGACCGAGCTGCACTGGATGGCATCATTACAACAGCTTTACATGCTTTCATTCTCCAGAGACCAAGCTGCATATGTTTGTGATTATGGCCATTGTTCTTATAAGTGGAGTTAAACAGTGTGTTTATGTTTTGTGCAGTGTTCTGTGTGAATGCCTGCATGCATGACACTCATGTTATCTGTTGCATACTAACACAAACAGTAACTGAAGCTTTTCTTTATGATTCTATCAGGGGTTTTTTTTAGTTTTATGTAAGGATTTTTTGTTCTTTTGCAGCAACATGTTAAAATGTGACTTATCTCGTCCTCTGTCTGTCTCTTTAGACCCGGGGATGTCTTTCAAAGGGCTGAGTCGAGCTTTGGTCCCTGAGCTCGCTGTAGACCAGCAGCCAGCGACGGCCTCCTGCCTGGCTCTCAAAGACTGTGACCTGGACACTGAGAGCACTGTCCTATAAGGAGGGGACGCTCTGGTCCAGTACCCCCCACCCTTACACACACACACACACACACCTCCTCTCATCATACACACACCATTCATCATTTAGTCTGCTTGTGTTTTGTCCCGGCCCTCCTCTGCCACTGTGTTCTCCCAGTCAGCGCAGCCTGTATGAAGGACTTAATGTGACTTAAAGCAGCTTCCGGCAGCCGTGATGGAGGTCAACAGCTCGTGGTAGACAGTGGCTGTTATAGTGGGTTATGTTTTAGGGATGTCCCTGTTACACATGTGCAGTTTTACCTCACAGGGGTTGCTGGTCTACCGCTGTCTTGATTTGGTTAGTTTGTTTGTTTTATATTGATGAAACCCTTTAAAACAACCAAGTCACACAACAATGCAAACACACCAAACAATCCAGGCAGCAAGAGAGCAGACACTCCTGTGTTCTGTGAGGTAAAATTTATGTTTTTGTCGATGGAGTCTGGAGGCTTAGATGAGATCATAGAGCTGCTTCACTTCCCCCTGTGTGAACTGAAACAGGGCTGTCTGACTGCAAGATAAAGCAGTGAAGATATTATAAATATAGCATACAATTAATCTAAACAAACCCCCATACTTACTTCAGGTTATTTATACATTATGTATGTTAAATAACTTGAAATATTTCATAGTTAGGGCTGAAAGTTAATGGAACAATCAGATAATCATAATACCTAAAAACATGCTACTTGAATATGTAAACTTGGGCATTTTTTTTTACTATCTTGGACATTTTATAGACCAAATGTTTAATTAAGACGGTATACAATGATAATTAATTACAGGATTTGTCGTGTCCAACTCTCCCAATTCAACCACTTCCTTTGACCTCCAGCCACGCCTCTAGATTCTTCTTCTCATTCCCAGTCGAGCTGTTAAATCTGTCCGCAGCCATTATTTACTCCGAGTCCCGTTGACCTCCATGATGCTGCCAGTTGAGGTCATGAGAACACGCACACCACCGCCATCTTTACACCGCGCTCCCTACAGACGAAGCTCCAGACAATCAAACAGCAGAAGGACCGCTTTATTCACCAGGGAACGCCAAACTGTAGCCTGATGAGACTGATGGGAGGTTTTTGTATTCCTTGAAGTTAAAAAAAAATGGCCTTAGAACAAGAATTTAAAGAAGTATTTCTACAGCACAGGGGGTGACGGGGAAAAGGTCTGACGTAGAAACCAAAACTGTCGAAGTGTAGCTGGTGACTGCAGGTTTCCAGTCGTCTCAAACACTTGATTTTTGTATGGAAACCTTTTTTTTTTCTTCTCCTCACTCCTGTATTTATTTACCGATTTAAAAACACACATTCCCTGTGGCTTTGACGTAATTAATGCAGTCTTTAAATGTAAATCATGCCTTATGGGTTCCTCCCAGAACCGTGTAATAAAAAGCATTATATATTTACTGTATGGAGGATATACTTGGCTCCTAGTACTACAGTATTTTCCAAGAAGCTGTCTTGGCAACAAGTATGTTTCAGGGACGTTAAAGGAAGGTGATCGGACCCTCTGCAATAGAAGTCTTGTATTGTTCGGACGGCGGTTGTGTATTTAAATGATTTGTTTGGGTTTTTAAAGCATTAGTAGCAGGGTTACCCACCCGCCCAGCCTGAACACACTCAGTATTCTGCCTTTCTGTTCCTCCATCGATCGATTGAACGCACCAGGCTGAGTGAATGTAGTGAAAGGACAATTCTTAATAACCAGCCTGAGCAGAAAGATGCTGATGTTGCACTTGAGCGCAGGCCAATGAGTGGTTTCCTAGAGGATTTTTTTCATTTTTTTTTCCATGTCTTTCCCACTGAGCTGAGGGCACGCAGCGCTGTGAAGCCTCAGTAGTGATGTGGTGTTAGATTTCGCCAGGTCAAAAGATTAAAACAAACGCTTTGTTGTATTTTCTGTGTTAGCTTTGACCCGATATGGTACCAGTGGAGAAAGTCTTGGATGCCGCCCAGAAGACAAGTTTTCCAGAGACAGTGGAGCATTATAATCCCCTCCTCTCTCTCTCTGTGTCTCTGCTCCTGTACCTCGCTGCCTTACCCCCCCGAGCATCCACAGAGCTCGCTCTGTCGGACGCCATTAAACTAGAAACGGTAATGCTGCATTTTTAAGCTCCATAGTTTTGTATGTATGCTGTCTGGTGAGCTTAAATATGGAATAAAAACATGTAATATGAATGCTTGGTTATACCCCCTTTCCAAAGAAAATAAAGTATATGAAGAAACTATTTAAACCATTGTTTATATTTGTGTGTACAAACAATTTTTCTTTTTACTTTCAAGCATGATATTACTACATTCTCCATTGAACATAAAGGTGAAACATATAAAATGGGAGCCTGTAGGTAACCAATAAATAGACCAACAGAAGTGTTTATTTTAAACCTAAAATATCCAGGGAGGGGAAATGCTACCAGCTGCACATCTTAATACATTAACTGCACCAACATGCATTTGATTTGGACGAGAAACACACTGTCACCACACTAGTAGCAGCTAGGACTGCACTGCTACGAGATCATGGCCTCGTAAGCCCGACTAAAGCTGCGCATAAAGAATAAATAAAACGGTACGTTTCCTGATGGGACTTCTGAATGAGAAAATAAACCAGGACTTAGAGGAGAATACAAAAGGAAAAAAAAAAATATGAGCAGTGCATAGCAAAAACTGTAAATTTACAACAATAGTTCATTGACATGAATACAACACAGCTACAGGTTCACTGTACTGTAGATGAGTCAGATCACCATGAGGACCAGAGAAGCAGGAAATGACCATTTACAGTAGGTTGTTTGTTTCCCCCACATGCGTTCATTCGTTGAGCAGCCGGGTTGTGTTCAAAAACACTTGAGAGATAATGAACAAAGTGCAGATCTATTAGCGGTCCTCTCTCCAGAAGCCTTTCACATTAAAGCTGCCTCTCGTCTTCCTGTCCCGACAAAACAAGACGTTCCACCCACGCGCTTTTACGAAACAGATGATTTCTGAGCCAGGTTTGTCCATGTGCTGATGTAGTCAGTGTTGCCTCACTGTGAAAGGTGTTTTTCAGTCATGTTTTGCAAATAAATATGTGTTTGTTGAATGGATTCGGATCACACTGCTGATTGAAGGACATCCTGTTGTTTAGAGGCTGATGTGCTGCAAACTGATTGGACACATATCAGCAGCTGCTTAACGCTTCGTTTCCACACAGTTTTTTGTCTGTGATTCCATATAGAATAAATAGTATAAATTGTATGCTCAAGACGGTTATTCAAGCCATTTAAATTCATAACAGGTAGTAATATTTGATTACTTTAAATTCAAAGTCAATGTTAATATTAATAATTAAGTTGTGATTAAAATTCTCAATTCAGTATATCAATATTCAAAAATGAATCATCTTTATGACATTGTTTTGCTTCCATAGATTAATTCTTCATTGTTGTGAAGCAGAGTTTTGTGTGGATGACTTTGACTTTCACTCCCTGTACATCTGTTAACTCTTTAATTCATTATAGTTCCCATGATAGAATAGATGCCCTTTAAGTTCACAGTAGGTTAGATGACCACATTAAGTCTTTAAAGTCTGGATCATTAATGTGGACACATGATGTTGGAAAAAGCTCTAACTGAACTATATCTATATAAAATCCCGCTGTATGGGGGTCAGTGAACGCACCACTTTGTGCACCGCCTGGCTCCGTACACGCTAACTAAACTACACTGAGTCGCCTCCGAGATAACTGTCGTCAGTCTACATCTACGCTTAATCTTTACAATTTTCAAATATGATCTGATAGAAAATATAAACTTTATATAGTCATGTATGTATTAAACATAATCTAAAGATCCAGACCAGGTGTTTTCATTACTTACATCCCAGTTTGTGTTGTAGAGATGTAAGTAATGTGAAGCCGGGCTGGAGTGGTCAGTGTGCGGTGAGTTCCTGAATGTTCCTGCTCTACCCAGCACCTGAAGTAACAGTAATGTAGCACACGGGGCACTCATTAGCTGATTATCTACAGACAGATACAGTGTGGTTCCATCCTGTTTGCTATAGATGACGTGCTCTCTGAGTGTCTCTGTGTGTGATCTTGGCACTTTGGTTGTGGAGAGCAGGGTGAAAATGGTGCCGGCCGGCCTGTCGGTTTGGCCCGACGTCCGTCTGTGTCTCACTCCTACCAGGCCAGAGGGGAAGACAGTCTGGGGCTTCTGGGGTTGTCTGGAGTCTGGGTCTCACTGAGAGCTCTCTGCAGCACAAAGCACATGTGATTTCCACTTATTTTACCATATTACTTTCAGAATTGGAGCACAATTGGTTATTCCACAGACGGCAGCACTTTGCTGCTTCGTCACTGTATAGCTGCAGGCTGCTGTCAGTCTGTGGGAGCAGCAGCTGTATATTTCATTGTTCTGTCAAACAGCTGCTGCATGGATCAGGACAGGTGCTGCTCACCAGCAGGAACACGTCACATGTGTCCTCGCTGATTCTGGTATCAACCGAGGTCGTTATATTTCACTTAAAACCTAAGCTTAAAACGCGAACCGTTTCTGTTCCAATCGAGAAGAAACACACCTGAATCCAATCACATGAACTGTCTTTAATCAGTTGATTAATTGTATCACCTGTGCTCCTGCTTGGTTGGAACAGAAACCTGCAGCCCTTCGCCCCACACCTGATTCAAACGATCAGCTCATCATGCTAACGATCCTGATCATTTGAATCAGGTGTGTTGGAAGAGGGAAACATCTAAAACAAGTGGCCCTCCAGGACCAGGGTTGGGCAGCCCAGAGCTAATAATTTAATTTAAACTAAAAATAAAAACAAATGTTACTCAGATAGAAACTTTGTTAAAATTTTTTTAAAGATCACCAAAAAATCAGAAAACCAACAAAAAAATAAATACATAAAATTGTTACTGTATTTGAACTAAAAAATGCAACTCAGATGGAAATTTAACGATCACCCAAAAAATTAAATTAATTAAAATTGTAACTGTAGATCAGGGGTGTCAAACTGATCCAGCAAAGAGCCGAGGGGCTGCAGGTTTCTGTTCCAACCAAGAAGAAACACACCTGAATCAAATCATTCAAATCACCTGCAGCTGTCTGCAATCAGTTGCTGCAATCAATTATCAGTATCACCTGTGCTCCTGCTTGGCTGGAACAAAAACCTGCAGCCACAGAGGCCCTTTCCTGGATCAGTTTGACACCCCTGCTGTAGATGAACTAAAATAAAAGTGAATGCCACTCAAATAGAAATTAAAAAATATATAAAATGAAAATGAAAAAATGTTGTTACTGAAGATTAACCAAAGCTCAAAACGAATGCAAGTCAAATATATGTTAAAAAAAATTAAACATTACCACCCCCCCAAAATGTTTTAAAAACAACAAAAAATTTAAGAAATGAATAAATAACCAAAAAAAAGAAAAGCACACATAACCATAACACCTCTGATATGAAGAGTCTAACGCAGTGACTGCTCACCTCAAACTTGCAGATGAACTCTGCAAAGATGGCGAAGAAGGACTCGGTGCTGGCAGACTTGCTGTCCTCTCCGAAGAAGGAGGCCACCTTGGCAAACTCCTCCATGGCTCGGATCTGCAGGGACTCCAGAGACTGGATCGCAGGGTGGCTGTTCTCCAAGAAGCTCTGTGGGGGTGAAAGGTCACACGTCAAAGAGGCACATCGGCCGTTTTTACATGTCAAAGTTTACTTGTCATGAGGAGTTTTTACTGTGAGAGCTGCAGGATGCTGCATTGAAGTGGTGTGGGAATAACTGGAAAATCACACTAAAAGAATCAGCTTATAACCTTAAGTTCCTGTACAGGTATATTATTGAGTTATTTATTAGCATTAAAGCAGTATTAAAGTGGTAAACAGCTGTTAAACAACATGAGAGTGTAGTGCTTTAAGTTTATTGCGTATGTATATCTAAAGGTGTTAGCATACGCTCATGACGGAGGCGAAGTGGTCCTCGGAGGTGGGCGGGATCTTCAGACAGGCCTTCCTGATGTCCAGGATGGTGTTGTGAAGGTCGCCCAGCTCGGCTGTGATGGCCCTCTGGTTCACTGAGGATACGTGGAAATATTCAATGTTTAGTTACCAAAGCACCCGTACATGGTTTAAAGGTATATGATGCAGGATTTTACTTAAAAACGAACAAGTAAAAGCAAGCTCTGAGCAGAAATGAGTAACGACTGCATCCTCATACTGAATGATTCTCATGAAGGTAATCGGTTACTGCTCATCGTACCCTTGGCTGCCAGAGGCACTGTTGTCAGGTCTCTGGAAAAGTTGAGCAGCTCGGGGAAGTGTTGGCACAGAGACTTGGCCAGAATGTGGAGGAAGGTGGATTTCCCGTCTACTGTTTTGGTTGTGCTCAGCTGCGAGAGGGAAAGACAGGACTGAATGACTAAAACAAAGGCTGAATGAACACAATGTGCTTAAAGAGCAGGTGTGTTTTTTATCTCTACCTCAGTTAGGAAGTTGATCTTAAAACTGGTCGTCCTGTGACTCTTTGGCTGGCCGTTATTCAGGTAGTTCCCCATTGCAAGAACAAACTGCGGGGCAGAAAAAGCACTTAATGACCAGCATTAATATAAAAGCTTCACATTCGTTTCCCGGCTGCGGCTGCTTACCTCCAGGATTTTGGCCAGTTTCTTGCTGCTCTTCAGCTCCACTGAAGCCTTGTAGATGTAATCGTACGCAACCTTCATCTCCTCCGTCCTCTCCTGCAGGGTGGTCTTAAAGTGGAGGCTCCGCAGGCGGGTTTTATACTCCGGCACCATCAGCATCTGAAACAACACAGAAAACACCTGACTGACTGATCACATGTTGCTTTTTCCAGCTTTGCTCCAGTGTTTTTTTTTCTTCCTGTACCTGGAATATGAACTGGTCGGGCTCGCTCAGTTTGGCCGGGTCCTGTTCGAACTGCTCGTACTGTTTGACCTCGTCGTCGTCCGGGGCGTAGAGCAGCAGCTGCTTGATGTGGGCGGGCTCCAGCCGGTCCGTGGTCATGTTCATGAGGATCTGACGCAGCTCGCCAGTGGAGAGCTTCAGATGGGCGATGAGGATGGCTGCAGAGAGGAAGAGGAGGGAAAACGTGGAAAATTTACATCTATTTTTTAACAGAATAAAGCACAGACCACAGGATTAGGGTGGTCTGATAACAAAATGCTTTTCCACATAGCATCATGTTTATCACTGAATATTAATCCCTGATGCATTTAAATATAGAATGATCATTATCATATCATGCTTTCTCTGCAGTGGTTACATAACATTATGCAAATAGTGTAACATAGTTCCCACTTGCTATTTCTATTAACTACCATTAATGTATAGATCACTGCTATTTTTTTTTAACATTATACTACTTGCTACTAAATCTGTAAAAGAAGAAAATAATTGTGGAAATATGTTGATGAATAAATGAAAAGTTAAATGAATGAATAACATGGAAATATAAAGAGAAATAGAAACAAGAATCAATAAATACTGTGGAAATATAAAAAATAATACAAAAGTAAATAATGTGAAAATATAAAGAATAGAAAAAATAATTTATGTTTTATTTATAATGATTTATTTTCACATTTATTTATTAATTTATGTCAGTATAAATGTACTTAATTTTACTTTTTTATTTTTTCATATATATCTTTATCAATACAATTGTATTCATCTATTTTTGTATAAATGTTTATATGTTTATATATGTCTATAATTTATATTTTTTTTTATATGTTATTTATTTATTTTCATCCCTAAATTTTTCTTTTCTTTTTTTTACATATTGCTTTTCCTTTCTACAAATGTGTCTTGAATCTAAAATTCCCCAAAAAATCTCACCTGGCTTAATTACAGTAATAAAGGAAATGATGTGGAATAACAGTGTAGTCTTATGTTAAAAAAAAAAGGCAAAATGAGTAGAGTTGAAACCAAGATCTGTACGTCTGATTGGCTGAGTGCTGATCACATGGTTGCCTCATATGAGGTAGGTGTGTTGGGAAACCTCCCAGCATGCATCGGGACAATAACTTCAACATGTTCCTGTTGTTGTTTTGTTCTCCATTGTGCTCCACATTGTTCCCACACTCAAACAGTTACATATGACCTGTGAATGTGGTCCGACTACAAGTAATATTGGTGCATTATTGGTGTGTCTTAAACAGTTTTAATGAGACATGAAGTCGTTGCTTTTGAAACACTAAGTGAAGACGCATTTTCATCAAGAAAACATAAACATTTATTCTCTTAATCACAAGAAGAAGAAGAAGAAGAAGAGGAGGAGGGTGAGAGCAGTCAGCAGGGCAGCAGAGCATCACCATCCTCAACAGGGCAGCAAGAAAGAACAAGAAACTGATACAGAATCATAAACCAAAGTACAGGATCACTGACAGTTAGATGGATCATTATCATGAGTGTTGATATACTTGATTTTAGATGAAAACTATGGAGAATAAAAGCAGCCAAATTAAAAATAAATAAATGAATCAAATAACAAATACCATTATATGAACCAAAATTAATATAAAAAATAAATGCAAATTAAATTAAAAATAAAATACAAAGTGAAAATAATACCTTTTTTTTTTTTTCAAAATTAATAA
>CAFUXE010001247.1:190891-203491 GCA_903364295.1 Serranus cabrilla | reverse complement strand
GGGGCTCTGGGTGGGAGGCGGAGGGATGGCTTCGGATCCTGAGGAGTAGGTGGGAGAGGAGGCCTCGTCGCTGCTACTGTGCTCCTCCTCGCTGCCACTGCTGAGCTGCCGAGGGATGAAGCCCATGTCCTGGTCCTCCTGGAAACTCATCTGGAGGGAGGAGATCTGCACCATCAGACCCGATAATCACAAACTGTTCCCACCACACGCTGGACTTATCATAATGGAAGCTCATTTTCACTCATGGGATGAAAATAAATAGACCTTTTAAGTCATTATAATGAGAAACTTTCTTGAAATAATGAGTTAGAATCCTGTGAGAGATTCTCTTTTTTTGAGATACTAAGTCAGTCATTATTCTGAGAAAATACTTATTATTTAAAGAAAAAAGTAAGTAATTACTTTGAGAAAGTTTTTCATTATATTAACCATTAACTCATTATTTCAAGTAATATTCTTATTATTTTGAGACATTTACTCATTATTTAGCAAAATATCCAAATTATTTTGAGATACAAATGAGATGAGATATTAATGATTTCTCATTATTTGGAGAAAGGTTGTCCTATTAAGAGATTAAATCATTTTTTATAGAAATATTATTACTATTTTGAGATTGTAACTCATTATTTTGAGAAAATATAATTATTTTGAGAAATGTTTAATTAGTTTTGAAATAACTTCAAAATAAGTTAATCTGTATTTTGAGATACAGTTTTATTATCATTATCTATTAAAGCTTCTCACTATAATGACTTACAAAGTCTTTTCTTCATCACATCAAGTTTTCAGATTATCATTTTTCTTTTACTGGCAGAAATGAGCTTCCATAACTAATAAACTAATACAAATAAAAATCTAAAAGATGAATTGTGGATCTTTTGAGTTTTAGACTATTGCTTATCAATCTGTATTATTTTTACCTACTAATGCAAAAGAAAATAAATAAATAAAGTAAAACAACCTAATTTTAAAGCACATGCACTTATATATGACCACTACTCCATCTATTTATGAAACACAAGAAATAATATGTAAGCGAAACTTAAAACAATACTAAAAAAGATAAATTTTAAAATACGTGCAACCCACTGATTTATGTAATCTCCCTATTTCTGACAACAACCACAAAACAGCTCTGACAAATCAGGCTGCATATTTAATTTGATGATTTAAAGTCAGCCAACATTATTGTAACCTTAGATTTCCAGTCAGAAATAGGCAGATACAATTAGACTCTACTACATAACTGAGTATCATGTTCTACTTACTGGCACCCCTCTTCTTCTGAAACCATGATAACCACCTTGATATATCTGTTCATGTGACACAAGTGTTCATTGTAGCGTACATTAGAGCTGCTCTAATGTAAACATGCAACACTACAACGTCTTTACTATACTGCAGTCGGATGTAAATTTGCTTATCGTTTGATGATAAGCAAATCCACAACTGTGAGATTGACTGTAAATGATGCTACGTGTTATATTCAGCTTTAAAAGAGTAACTATGAGACATTAGTTCAGTGACCGTAAACAACATCATGATAGTATCGACTTTCTTCAACAGTGCAACTTACATTTTGTGCAACTGGGTCAGACTGAGGTTCTGCTCTACAGTACACAGGTTAATAATAATTACTTTGTACTTTGTCTCAAACAATATTTAGTATTTATTATAAAGTTTACAACTAATTGTGCTAAGGTATCACAGCTCATTTAAAGGTACTATGTGAAGCAATTCCCATATTTATCACTTTTTGCGATTGGTGAAGGAAACTCAACTTTCAGTTGCCTATAAAAGCATGTGGAGTAACACGAATGTAAAGGACTCGGGGCGACACAGGATGGTTATTGCCGGGGGAAAATTAAGAAGAGGAAGGAACCAATGCCAAAGCCAGGCTGTGTAGCTAGTCCAGCTAGCTGGCTAATATGAGCTTAGCTGCCTACTCGCTAATGCTAGCACTAGCAAAATACTATTCGAGTGGACATGTCATTTGCCAAAGTAGTTCACCAGAAATAAATGATACAATAGTAAAAAGCAAAGGTGTTTTCTTCTAGCCAACAGCAATAGCAACGCAGCTGATATTATATTTCTTTCCCAGCTATCAGTTTTTTTGTTGTTGACTGGCTAATTCACAAAATTGCACACGAGCAACAGTCCACTTAACGGCCACCGGTGTCATTAACAACAAGGTGTTCTGAAAATTCCACATAGTACCTTTAAAAATGACTTATTTTGATTGTAAATTATAAGTAATAATTAGTATCCTCATTATTCCTAGTCATATGATACTTTGTATGAATTGTGCAACTTCTGTGTGTGCATAATTACAGCTGATGATGCGGTATATTGGAAACATGTCTTCCTCACCTCCTCATAGTCATTCTCCCCTGGTACGAAATCATCCACCAGAGTGACCCGGTGGCCCAGCTGCTCGCTCAGAGCGTCCAGGAACTTGTCCGTGTCCCGGCTGCGAGGCGGGCGGGAGAAGGTGAACAGCTTCTTGCGGCGCGTCAGCGTGTTGGGGCCGCTGTCCGAAGGCTGAGGGGAGGCGGGGGGGCTTTCCAGGCTGACGTAGGGGTTGGAGTCCACGCTGCTCTGGTGGTGGATCTCATACACAGGAGTGGGGAGAGGCTCCTTCCAGGACAGGGACAGGCCCGACTTACGGTTGCCTGTAAGGCAGGAAATTGAATGTTTCAGCCAGAGGATTGTGCATTGGATGACTTATATATTATGCTGCTGATTCCCTCAAGAAATTATGTGTGACGTTCTTGGCCATTGGAGATCCTTTTTTTCAGAGAGGTAACCATGGCAACAAAACGATAAACTGCAGGCTCATATGCACATAAAGATTGAGTTTAGCACATTCAGAGGTTCTCACGCCATCTTCATATTTGACTGGTAAATCAATCTTGTTCAAACATCAAAAATTAGTATATTTTTCCTTATTCAGCAGCTTGTATAGTCAGTAGTTAGCATTTTAGTGCCATGGAGTCTAACCTCTCAAACTCAATGAGGATTTTGAATGGGTCTTTGGTTAGATGCCTGAAATAAGGTCTGTGGTTAACACGACCTTGAGAGATGTTTGGGTTTTGTTGTATTTTTTTGCTACGGATCTGCAAGCTTGTCAGAACAGCTCGTTAGCTTGCCAGAGATCTTCTGAAGGATAACTGCTGTGACGTTCAAGTCATGTGACTGTGGTGCAGTTTGCAATAGCATAACGTTAACTTTTTACTTTCATCAGCTGCATTAAAGCTTCAAACATCATAAAAGTGGTGTTCATTTGTGAAGAAACGTGTTAGCATCAGAAATGTGTGTTTGCCACAGAGCTTATTTCCTGCAGTGATCCAGAATCCAATGCAAAAATCCCATAGGTGAATTCTCAATAAACCTCATGGCGATGCTACTTCCACAATGGATAAAACCTAAGTGGCACATGCTTGTGAGCTGTTGATGAAAGCATGTCCCTGAAAACATGCGTGCATTGTGTGTGTGTGTGATCACATGTGTTTGGGCGTGTGTGTCTGCCCCAGAGTACCTTTAAGAGGGGGGAGTGTGAGGGGGGACAGAGGGCGCCCGTAGGCCTCAGTCTGTCCCGGGCCCTCGGGCTCTGCCGAGGAGCCGCCCTGCAGAGGCGACACACTCTTCCCTGGGTACACGGTCTCCAGCTCTGTGTACACCCCTGTCATCTACGGGTGGAGGCATGATCAGCTGGTTAGCACACAAATCGCTGCGAAACATTCACTTTGAAGGCCTGCTGCTTTTAAAAACGCATTTTAGGAACAATTTGCACACTGCAGGTTAACTGCAGCCACAAATCAAATTTAATACCATGAATTGCAGTAATTACAAGCAGACCTTCAAATGATGTGAGGCCGGAGAGCACAGATAACATAACTAGCATCCATTATGCCAGTTGCTGGGTAGCTAGGCGCTTAAAAGCTGCAGTTATACCTACATGATTGAGGTCAGGGGACTCGGGGAAGGAAGTTCCATCTCCTGACTGCCTCTCCTCTGGGTTCCCAGATTCATCCACATGAATTCCTAAAGCACATAAAGCATGAATAGTGACACATGGACGTGAGCCTCCTCCTTCCATCCTCCCCCAGCCATCGGCGGGGAGAGGATGAAGCAGAGAGCCACAGCGTGGAGGAGCAAGAGACACAAGCTTGGCTCCTGGAGCAGGAGTTAGCGATGATGATGATGGAAAACCATGAATGAAATCTGCTGAAAATAAACACTGTTTGTGCTTCCAACTTGACAGCTTTGGAACATTATCAAAGGCTGAAATATGGGAATTAATGAATGAATGTATGATGGTCATTTTTATCTTATGTAGCCTTCAAATATCCACTTGCTGAGCATGCATCTTTTTCAGTAAAAGTCTAACAATTACACACATTCCCAGCTGGGAATCAGTGCGTAAACAGCCTTATTACTGAGCAACGAGCAGCTCAACTGGAGCGACTGGGGGCTGGATGCTTTGCTCAAGGGAATGATAATACTACAGTAACTGCTGAGAGAAGCTCATTTATATTGTCTACCCAGATTCTTCTTGTATGTCCAGGGATCCAAACCCCAGAAATATGCAATCATACAGAATACTGAATTAATAATGAAGAGGAGATTTCATAACAGAGCAAAGCACCCACTCACTTTACAGTTATTGTTGTTGGCAAACCTCAAATAATACATTGTATTTGGTTGGTTTTGGTTGTTTGTGGTCACTAACAGTAACTTTCAGGAAATCTGTGTTATTTATGAGGCTGGTGGGGTCCTTATGAGGTCCTTTACAGAAAAATCGTTTTTAAAGTTTTTGGAGAAACAGATAATAAAGTTGAGTCTTTTCACTTCAGACTGCCTAAAATTCCCATCAGGTTTAGACGTTTTTTGATCCAGAAAGAAGCTGGAAAGCTATTGACATCTTGGTATAAACACAGCCGACCCTGTGGAGATTAGACTGATTTTGTGCTACAGGGCTGAAAACCCTTGTTCTTGTTGTCAGTGCAGCATACCCATTCCCAGATGAGTCCCGATGATGCAATCATCAGAGCTCCTCTCTCTGACGCTGCCACGGTACGACGTTCCTGTCACGCGCATGGAGCTGCTCCGCCGGTGGTGCTCAGGGCCGACGTCAGGCTCTAACACTGCTGTAAAACACACACATTCACACATAATCAGCATTGCATTTTGTTGTTTACTAGCTAAAAATGTCCAGCTGCTCCTTTGTGCCTGTATTAATTAAGAAGAAACAGCCTTACAGTCCGTCTTATACCAGGTGGTTGATGCAAAAGCTTGATTTTCAAGTAAATCAGCAATTTCTTTATTGTATCTCAAACGGTACTGTTTGTTCTTTTAAAATTGAACAAGCAACTTATTGATTGTCTTTTTCGGCTCACCACTGCTTTTGAAACCCAGGAAGCGCGACAGCTTGCCCTGGCAGCGCTCCTGCTCGTCGTACGTCAGTAGCTGGTAGATGAACTGCCAGATCAGCTGTTTGGCCGGAGTGTCCAACACCGGAAACACGTCTACTATCAGAGTGTCCACGTTCCTGCAAAAACAAACACACACACAGACTCCTTACACATCTTTATATAACCAACTCCTATTTTCCTGCTGGGTAATGGATTGCCATGTGTTGTAAGGATTTGTAAAGATTTATATTCTTTGCATGTGTAATGGAACGTACGGCTGAAAATGAGCTACGGGATGAAAACAGATTAAGAAAAGGTGGGAGGATAACAGGGGTGTCAGTTATGGTAGGAGTTATGCCTGTGGGTATTTACACTGTGTGTAGCTATTTTGTTTATAATCCTGCAGCATCACATGTTTGCATCATCTGCAGATCTATTGCTCCATCCATCTCTTGTTCTCAAGCCGTCAACCCCGAACAAATAACATCCGCTCCAAAGGAGAAGAATAAACTTCCTGCTCAGCTATGTGCATTTGTTTATTGTTCTCTTTCACCATCTTTTTCCTCTGTCTTTGTCTTCCGCCTGCATTAAGAGCTTCCTCAGCAGTCTGATATATAGAGTACAGTAAAAAAAAAAAAAACAGTTTCCCAGGCAACAGCTACATTTCTGTCAATGTAAGCTTGCTAGTTAATAGTTTTGCTACCAAGAGAGTTTGACAAATGCTGAAAACTGAACTTTAAGGCACAGTCCTGCTGTCTCTTGCTGTCTTTTGGAGCTGCCAACTTAATATACTGATGATCCCAAGTGAAGCCGGGAGTATTTTTAAAGAAGTCTCTGGCTTGTTATATCCGAATTTTTAACTTTTCAAAATCTATGGAACAATTACAGCAGCTGCTTCTCTCCTTGCTTCATCCCTCAGCTCTGTACAATACAGGCTGCAGATCTATATGTTTCCTACTCCTCATACATGCCTATGGGTTCTCTACCTACTACTTCCATTTATAGACCATCTCTCCCCCTCCATCCTACTGACCTGTGCTGGAAGAAGGTCTCCAGGGACTTGCAGACTGTGTATCTCTCCTGGATGGTAAGCAGGTGCTCCAGCTGCTGGCTGAATGTCCGCCCATGGACTTTAATACTTGGTGGAAGAATCTCTGCCACCCACTGCAGAGAGCTGAGGGCCGGAGACCTGCAGAATGCACACAGATTATTCTTAAAGTCATACATATGCTCACTGAAGTATTTGTTCCTCTTTGAATTGCACCTTCACTGATAAAATGCAGGGCTACTTGTTTGTCCCTGCAGACCATGAGCTGCTATAAATGTCAAATCAAAATGTCAGGTTTGTTGTTGACATGGATTGACCTGGAGCGCGGTAATGTGGTGGGTGGCAGGCTTGGAGATTCCTCTGGGTCGGTTTGGTCTGAGGAGTACTCAGACGGACCCTCCTCCACCACCAGGGTGGGCATCGCCCCGCTGCCCTGCAGCATGGACACCACCTTCTCATGGGAACAGTTCCTACAAAGAGAGAAAGATATGCCTCTAGTTACAAAGGCCTGGCAGTTCTAACCAGTAAAACTAAATGGGTGATTTTCTTCTTCTCATTATTCATTATATTCTCTTCTCAGTATCCAAATACTTTTCATAATTGGAAAGTTGGTTACTGATACCAGTGAGACTATTACTGGAAGTCAAGCTGAGTGTTTCAACTGTTTATCTATCACTTTCCGCTAAATATTACCATCCTTTAGCCCTTACTTTTAGCTAGCAATTGTAACTATTTATCAACAACTTTTAGCTCGCTATTTTAACTGTTTATCCATTACTTTTAACCAACAATTTAAACTGTTTATCCATTACTTCTAGCTAGCAATTGTAACTATTTATCAATAACTTTTAGCTAGCTTTTTAAACTGTTTGTCCATTACTTTTAGCTCGCTATTTTAACTGTTTATCCATTACCTTTAGCAAGCTATTTTAACTATTTAGCCATTACTTTTAGCTCGCTATTTTAACTGTTTATCCATAACTTTCAACCCTTTATTCACACTTTTAGCTTAAGTTAGCTAGAATTTCTTTTAGCTATCTATTTCAACTGTTTATTCTTTGCTTTTAGCTAACTGTTTGAACTGTTTGCTCATTCGTTTAGCAAAGCAATTCAGCAGCTTTTGCAATACTTAAAGCAAAGTATTTCAACCAGAAATCCAATACTTTAAACCCCCAATTTCAACATTTATCCATTGTAATTTGAACTTTTTGCTACCTGCTCAAACCTACCTGCTTCCCATTAGTTTCCATGCACTCTTACTTAACTACAACAGTCAGTGTTCAGATATGACACCTGGCTTAATATGTGGATATATTCTTTCAATCAAATCTTAATTTATATCTTTTAAAAACTAAGTTTAGCTGCTACATAGTCTTTCCATGTGCCCCCTGGCAGCAGCAGAACTACCCTCAGGGGGAATCGATGCCAAATCCTCACTTTGTAAACACGACACTGAAAGCTCCAACAGTTCTTGCATTTCTTTTCTTTCTCTCTCTGGTGAACGACTCCTACTGTTTTGCTGATCACCTCCTACTGCTGCAGCACCGTGTTATCAGGCAGAGCAGCGAAATTATACAGCGCCAATCAAATCATTACATCAGGCAGCCATGGGAACAGCTCTGCGATTTTTCTCTCACATGCCCATCAGTGTGGCAGAATGAGTAATACTGTTGCTTCACACAGCACTGGATACACCGGCTTGTACAGTATATTGCTTGATTTACTGTATTTGCTGAGCTCGTATAGGTACGATTCAATTGCATCCACGCTGGATGTCTTATCTGCACTCCCACACTCACTCTTTGAAAACCAACAGGCAGAAGGTCAAGAAGTTGTAAGTCCACACAGGAACGACGACTACTCCCACAAGTAAAGTTTACGTAAAGGCTGCGCTCACGTGCATCAGCCCAAAACATACATACTGCACCAGCAGTGACTCACACGCATACAGGTTAAAGGAGAACACAGTCAGATTCAAAGTTAAAGACTCGTTTGAGATTCTGGGAAATACGCTTATTCACTTTCTTGCCAAGAGTTAGATGAGGAGATCAATACTTTTCATAAAGTGGTATTGATTTTCTCAGGTAACTCTTGGCAAGCAGGAAATAAGAATATTTTGCAAAAGGTTGAATTGTTCAGTCCACAGTCCATGTGTTAGATTTTTCCTGAATTATTTTCCTATTGTAAATATTTTAATTGTTTTAGTCTTCCATCCGTTCTTACTCTTTCCTCCGGATTACAATTACTTCCAATGTCAGGGGAGTCAGACACATCTGTGTGTTACTGTCTCCCATTAATCATACACAAAACCCCACTGACATTTATCGTTTATAGCAAAATAATTTGGTTACTTCTGCCGAAAATGTCAATCAAATGGTGAAAAGCCAGTCACCAGTGATAGTGAAGTACAATAACTATCTCATAGGTTTCTGCAAAGTGTTTTTAGAATGAGTACTTTCACTACCCTCTCTAAATTTCCCGTTGCCATGTAAAGTTCACGAGTAGACCAGTTGACGATTGGCCATCATCGACTTGTTGACAGTCAATGACCACTGAGCCCAGCATCGTGATTTAAAAGCCTCCATCCACGGCAAACACTCCATGGCCCACACCGACACTGGTGCAGGGTTTGCGTTGGCGTTCATTGGGTGTTTAAAAAGTAACAATTCTGGTTGGTGCACAATGATCGACAGGCGGACAAGAGTCGGACTCATTTCAACTTTTAGAAACATACTTTCTTTTATTTTTAAAGATATTTTGGGGCATTTTACGGCTTTATTGACAGTGGAGAGACATGCAGCAAAGGGCTCCGAGTTGGATTCTTTCTACTACACATAATTAAATTTCTTCTGGTGAAAGGAAATCACAACTGATAAACGGCAGAGATCCTTTATCCATAATGGTAGATATAACTTCTGTAGTGGGTTTTGTGCACATAATAGTTGATAAGTTTGGATGTCATTGTCCATCAGGATGTTTCACTGTGGACGTTGTCATAATCCAATTCAGTAGACATCACCCAACCCAAAGCCAGATATTCAATGTGAGAGCCAAAAACCTCATCAGTTAGTCACTGGCTGTGATTTTTGGTTGGAAGAAACAAAAATTGCTGTAATGATGAATGTTGCAGCACAGCCCAGTTCATTATCAGAGCAACACTCTTTCAAATAAAATGTCAATCATGTTTATCAGCTCAATCAGTACTCGTGTAATCGTCACTATTTTTTAATTCACGTGGTTTCGACATATATTCGACACCTCTCTATTTATTCACTTCTCATGCATTTTTATAGTATTTATCAATTAATTTCTGTTACTTCCACCCCTCATAAATAGAAGCTTCATGTGGTCTGTGATGGATTATCTGGCACAGAGAAACATGTTTTCATACTAGCAGCAGATGGATTCTCCGGGAAAAAAAACAAACTATCTCTAAATACACTGCCTAAGTCCGAGAACTTGGACCGCAGGCAAAGACAAAATACTACTACAACTACTGCTGCTAATAATAACGTCCTCCATCAAACACAAACCTCATGTCCAGTCCATTGAGGAAGAGGATCCGGTCGCCTGTTTTCAGTCCACATTCCTCAGCGGGACTATCTGAGAGGGAGACAGAGATAGCAGAGATTGAAAAGGGATGCTGGCACAACCTCAGCGGCTAACAAGGTGCACCGAACAGACGGGCAGAGCAGGAAGAGATGGTGACTAATGTGATGCTGTCAATCCGACATCCAACAAAGCCCGTCAACAAACCAGATGATCTCCATGTTAAATTTTTATTACGTAAGGAAACAGTGCTGTCAAAACAATGCCCGGTGGAGTCTGTTCTCACTGCACTGTACCCATCCACCATCGCCTCCTCATCTGTCAACTGAATTTCACTTACATTCGCTTACATATCATTGTTTTTTTTTGCCAAAAGTTTGGATACAACAAACTCTCCATGTGATAATGAAGTGACTGCACATCCACGGGCCACGAGACAGACTTCAAATCAGAGTAAAGGATCTGTATTCAGATCACGACGAGAGACATGCTATCCACCCCCACCATCTCCATATCAACCTCCATAAGGCCCACTGAGTCAGCCCGCTCTGGCCGCTTCAGCACATGATGGTGGGAGATGATGGTGGGCGGGAACAGTGCAGTCATCATCAAACACACACGCTTACTGTAACACTCACACACACACACACACACACCTCCCTAGTCGCCGAGGAACCTGGCAAATTCCCTCCGCAGTAACTTCACAGCCTCTCTCGTCTGCTACTTTTATTTACGAGAGCAATAACGGCTAATTAAATAACCTCTTACTGCTGGAAAGTTAGAAAATGGAAGTAATTACCATGCTCACAAAAAAGCTCTTACCCTGACAAATATTTAACAGGGAGTTTTCATTTTCATGCCAATGAACTCACTGGTGAAAAGCAGCTAATGGCGTTTTACTCAGGAACTCATTCGGCAGTGGGAATAGCACAACTGTGACTACACCGACCCTGCTGACTCAAAAAAAACAAAACAATCTGATCTAAATCTATAAAGAAAATCTATTTGAATTGACACCAGCTGCCAGAAATGATCTATAGTAAAGATAGACGATAGGAACAATTCAATGACCTCAAAGGAATCGTTTAAGACTTAGATGTAAACATGCATATTCGCTTTCTTGTCACATTTAGCTGAGAAGATTGATACCACAACAATAATAAACCACCAGTGGTTTTCACACTTAGGTACTATAAGGTGCCACAGGAATTCATTCTTAAATCCCAGAGGAGAATTTTCAGTAAACCTCATGGCGATGCTACCTCCGTGTTGGCCTCCAAAAATACATCATTTTACTTGCTCTCTATATGGGACTTGTCATATTTACCACACAGACATGAGAGTGGCAACTAACTCATGGTTTCATAGCTCTGTATAACAACAATCTGTTATCATATCTTTGTTGTTGGTTGTGAATTTAAGGTTGTAGATGGATTACAGGTAGTCAGTCTTAAAACTAGGAAGTTTTTCTGAGATTCTGTCAAGAAAAATCATAAGTAAAGTAACCAAATTACAGATGAAAGCCTTGTGAATGAAATGTGTGTGAACTTCAGGCTAAAAAAAAGGGATCGATAACAGCAGAAAGAGGATGCTGGATAAAACTATGTGACGTTATAAAACTCATTTTTCAACTTCATGTCAATTCATGGCAATTCAACCAATAATGTCATTATCTCGAAATCACATGATAATTATTTCCAGATCTAGAGATTACAGGTACATAATAACAGGTTCATTTAGGCAGATTCTCAAGAAAACAAAAAGCTGTTTGCTTAAGAAAAAAGAAACTCATGTAATGTAATGACACTTATTTCAGCACCACAAGAGCCTGGACAGCTACACTTCAGGCTAACCAGTGTTAAATCATCTCTGTGGGTTAAATCCTGTGTAGACAGTGTCAAACATGTACAGGAATGATAACCTTACTAACTTATGTGTGTATGTTAAGAGAATAAAGTTGGTAAATAATAATAATAATTCCTTTAATTCCAATAGGTCCTCATAAAAGTAAAATGACATTGATCTTGATAGCACTATTGCACAAAGAAGTGAATGAAGCCTTTTATATCATCCTGTCCCTGAAGAACCGCAGTGACGGGTTCACTTTGATCTGACATTTCCAGCTTGAATCAGTTGTCAAGATGCCATTTCTGCACGCTGTCATGACGCTCCGTATCTCTGAGAAACATTATAAGGAATCAGAGGAAGAACACCTTTTGTTTCCTCCTGATAACAGGTATATTATCCCCACATATAAAAGCCCTTTTGCCTCGAGATAATAAACAAATTAGCTCCTGATCTCCAGATAACATCCGCATGTTCATTATCTCGGCGTGATTCGATTGTACCGAGCATTCAAAAGAAACATGAATGCGCCTGTGCAGCACTAACCGACTGCTCTAAGTGTCAGTACAGAACAGCCTGTTCTAAGTGTTCTGCTCTTAACATTTCATTGGTGAGTCAGACGAATCCACTTCCTGGTACACTCAGTCACACACACACACAAACACCTCCTGATCACCTTTGACCCCCAGCGGCTGGCACCACAACAGACTCGCCCGCATAAAATACATCCGCCCCCTCCCC
>CAFUXE010001247.1:129360-190847 GCA_903364295.1 Serranus cabrilla | reverse complement strand
CAGTACCTGGGATAACGGAGTCGATGCAGACGGGGGCGTGGCCTCGCAGCGTGAAGCCGAAGTTCTTCTTCCCCCGGTACACACGCACAACCCTGAGGGGAGGCAGGAAGTGAGATAAATGATTAAACAGACAGCTTTAAAGAAATACTTATTTACTTATTACATCCATTACATAAATCATGTGAGTGTAAGAGGTTTAACAACTTTTACCAACAGTTTTACCGCATCAATGCCAAAAGCTTTATAGATTTTTTTTGTTTTCATGGGAGCCAAAATGTGATAAATGTTGCTAAAAATGATGACTTAGTTTTTCAAAATAATAACTTTTCTATTTCAAAATAATGGTATCTTTTGGGATGTTTTCTCATTATGTCGATATACGCTTGATTTTTCAGTCATGTTTTCAGATCTTCTTTTTCATCATAAGAATTTTTTTTCCTATTATTTTCATCTTATTATTTTCTTTTATTGGCAAAAATGGGCTTCCATATGTTTCTAGATGTTAAAATCATATTTCTTTTTAGAGGGAGAACTTGTTTGAGTCATTTGGCTGATAAAATGTCAATCCAAACTTCATGATTTGTCGAACCAACAGTTAAAAACCCAAATATATCCAGTTTAGAATGAAGAAGAAAGAAAACAAAAGAAGGGTGGAGAAGCTGCAGACAGAGGGATGGGGATCAGTAAAGGCATATCTTATCTTATCTTATCGTATTTAACTCTGCAGACAGTTAACAGCGTTTCTGTGAATGGACGGCGAGCCCAGCTGTCTCTGGATGATGGTGGCTTCGCTCGCTGCTGTTTCTCCGGCTGTTTGTGCTTCACTTTTGTTTAGATTTGTCACTTCCTGTAGGTGGGAGTCTGAACAAGAGGAGGCATGACGCTTTTCTCTTTACTGCAATACGACTTTGTGATTAAGGCTGATAACTTTACATAACAGTCCCAACTAGTGCAGCCTCGACTCCACATCACTCCACGTGTTTCTCTGTGTTTATTCTCCAGCTTCCGGCCCGAATAAAAATAATTTACGACAATGAAGAGAAAAGCTTTGACATTTCGCTGATGGTAGTGCTTTGCTCTCATGCACCCCAGTGGAGGAGAACACGGTGGAACCTCCCGTTACATCAAAGATGAGACACTTATGGTGTCTATCCACCGGTGCGTTGCCATGGAAACGACTCAAGGCAACAGTGGCTCGATATGTAAACAGGGGGAAGACAAAAAAAGACGAAGGGGGGGTAGAGAAAAAAAACGGACAGATCTGGTCTTTGATAGCCGTGGTTACTGGCTGTTATGTAAGATGAGCTAAATGCAGATGGCTGCATTGTGTGTGTATACATGTGTGTGTGTGTGTGTGTGTGTGTGTGTGCAGCCGCAAAAAGAGGCACAGCATCAGCCTTGAGCACACTTAACACACTGTGAGACTCAGTCAGTCATCAGGCTCCTCAAGGCCTTTCCTGAGTCCCCTCAGTCGACAGCAGCTGCACTTTAAATGACTTCACATGAATTTATCCAACACAAACATTTCTCATACTAGAGCCCGACAGATATGTCAGTTAACTGATAGTATCGGCACATCGGTATCAGTGTATCTGTCCGATATACGTGCTGTTGTGGAAACATTTATAATGCAGCAAAACAAGATGTTTTTAATCCTTCTTTATAGTCAGAAATTGACTCTAAACTCTAAACAGTAATAATGTCAATTTAGCTATTTATTTTATTCATATTTTCTCAATTATAAGTTATCGAACTGGATGACAATGTGATGCTTTGTTTGTTTAATGTATAACAATGTCAGATCATATTTGATGAAGTTTTATATTTGAGAAAGTAGCTCTGTGGGTACATTTGCAGATTGATGAAAAGTCCCCCTCTAAAATATGTATCGGCATCAGTCTCAGAAATCCCATATCGGTCAGGCTGTAATAACAACCCAGATCACTCACTACTTGAGAGTGTGTGCTCAAACACTGAGACATCAGCTACTGGCTCATTGTGCAGCAGATGGAATATTGGCTTTAATAGACAATGAACCACCGGATCCATAGTAAAGGATTTTTCAAACGATCTACTCCAATAAGAATCTACACAGTGTTATTTTACCAATAGCCTCATGTGGAAGTGAGATCTAGGACCCACTTAGTAGTCTGGAACATGACTCATGGGACAAACAATGATCAACACTTAACTCTGTTGAAGAACTCTAAATAATCAAAGAAAAAAAACACAGAATGCGGCCTGTGGAGCAGAACTGGGACATTTCCCGTTAATGCTGCAGAAACAAACATCATCTAAACTCCGAGAGATGCACTTCATTTTCTAACCCAGAAGCTGAGCCATGAAAACACAGCCAGCTGATGATGAGGCAAAGCAAACAGGCTCCCATCACTGACGCAGAGCAACACAGCAGAGTGAAACTAACTATGAATCAGTCAAAATGTTACATCTATTATCTCTGTGTCCATCTCCATTATCCAACCTCTTTCTCTATCTATGCCTCTCTAATCTCTCTGTGGCTACCTTTTTCTATTCATCTATCTCTATTTTATGTCTCAGTCTCTGTCCATCATTTTTACCACTTTTGGATGACCTTCTCTCTCCGTCTGTCCATCTCTCTCATTTTTTTTTCAAGAGGTTGTTTTGGCACAAACATTTCTAGCCAAAAACATCGAAATAAAGTTTTTCCAAATATCTTTCAATAAAATCTCTCTCTTCCTCTCTTATTGCTACATCTCTTTTTATCTCTCAATAGCTCTATCACTCTTTCTATCCACCTATCTCTATATATCTTTACATAATCTCTGTATTTATTTCTATCTATATCGATATAGCAATTTCTTTCTTATTTCTATTCATCTATCTCTATTTCATGTCTCTACATTTCTATCAATCTCCATTTCCATCTTTAAACCATTTTTGTATCGCCATTTCCGTCCTCTTCTACCACTTAAACTCAAAGGTTGTATTGGCACAATATTGCCAAAACATCGAAATAAAGTTTTTCCAAATATCTTTCAATAAAATCTCTTTCTCTATCTTATTGCCACATCTTTCTATCTCTCTCTGTGTCCATCAATCTCTCCTCTACATGTCTATCTCCGTCTTCTCTCTATCTCTGTATCTAGATTGTTACTGTAGAGAGACGGTGTTACACAACACTCTTGAGGGCTATTATTCAGTTCAGGGAAGGCACCAGAAGCACGCAGCACAACTTCTCCTTGTGACTGTGCCACTTACACCACATGACCAAACCTCTCCCAATTAACACCGTCGGCTTGCTGCCCGTTGTTGTGCGACCTGCCGATACGATTCTGCTTGACATGGACATCTGCGCATTTTCACTCCCGTGCAAAAGACGACAGGTCTTAGGGGTTTTATTTAGTTAGTTTGTGTGGGAGTTCGGTGACACCGCTGTAATCCCGCACTAAGGCCGCTGCGGTGTTATTAATTGGACAGTCGTGTAATCAGGATGATGGTGGGTGGGAGGATGAGCAGGAGAGGGTGAACGGTCAGGGGCTCTGCAACAGCACAGGATTAACATGGTGAGGAGAGGATGAGATACACAAACACAAGCAGAGGGTAGGATCATTTTTGAAGATAAATGGTTATTTTAACTTGGATTGTAGGGTGTAAACACTGCTTCCTTCTGGGGTTTTTTAAGTTCAGGTTCCAGAGTAGGGTTAGGGTTAGATAACAACACTCTTGTGACACTCTGACGAAGGCGGAAGTAACCGTCGAAACATGTCAGGTAAATTACAACCTTAAATCACTGTCTGAGATAAAGGAATTTACGAGAAGAAACTCAGAGTAAACAAGAGCTTTAGAATCGGAGAATCTGGAGACAGCAGGGATGGAAAAAGAGA
Source organism: Serranus cabrilla (assembly GCA_903364295.1). Lineage (NCBI taxonomy): Eukaryota > Metazoa > Chordata > Actinopteri > Perciformes > Serranidae > Serranus > Serranus cabrilla. The sequence continues at coordinate 186,981 of CAFUXE010001247.1, read as the reverse complement.
CTCTCTCCTCAAGTCAATCTTTGGCTGCTGCATTATGTATTGAGATGAACTTGTTGGTAGCCTGGTTTCCAACAGTAAACAACTCCAAGTTAACATCACATCATTACAAAAACATCCCAAACATGTGTGCTCACCTCTGATTGGGTCCAATGGGGGGATGTGCGGGCATCCCAGAGACAGACTTCCTGGTGCACCTGTCTCTCTCTGCCTCCCCCCTGCCCCCTGGTTCTCCATCTCTGGGGACCGAGCTGGCCCGTTTGGACCCGCGGTGGCGGTCGGAGTGATCCTCGCTCCGACTGCGCCGGATCCTGCCCTGCGGCTCGCTGATGCTCTTGCTGCGGTGGAGCCGGTTGGCCACGTTCTGGTTCACGGCCTCGTCGAAGCGCTGCCGGTGCTTCTTGGGAATGAAGATTCTGGCGAACATGGTGGCATGTGAGGGAAATAAAAGGGGCTGATGTTAGTTTTCTGTCCAACAGGAGTTGCCTCAGAGAAAAAAAAAGAAAAGAGCAGGAAAGAGGACGGATCTATATCACAGATCCACCTCGGTCCATTTGGAGGAACATAAGAGTCCAGAAACAAAAACCTTCGAATCCAAGTGAAATAAAAGCAGCAAGTGATGATCAACTCGAGCGCTGTTGAAGTATCTTCGCAATCCACACAAATCAACAGGCTTCCTCCTTCAAGACTGAAGACAGAGAGCTTTTGTTCGACACGTGAGGGGTCTTTCGCTCAAGACAAGACAAGAGAAGTTCAATAGCAAGACAGAGAGAAAAGATCTTTCTCAGAGACAGTCAGGAAATCTTGGCGTCACTCGCTGCCTGCCGGAGTCTCACTGCAGCAGCGTGAGGTACCAGAGCCAGAATACAGCAAGAGAAAAAAAAGGTGTGGGAGTGACTGAGCGAGCATGGGATTTCTCCTCTGCTATCTCTCTCTCTCTCTCCATCTACAGTATGTCATTCTCACTCTCTCGCTCTCCCACACTTCCGTCCACGCTTCACCTCTGTGTCACTCTGTCGGTGTGAGCACACAGCAGGAAACCGTCATCATCTAGTGGACCTCAGACCTGACCGCTTCGACGTTTGTTTGTTTTTTTGGCTGTGTGACGTAAAAGACACGCATAATTAAGCTAATCAAAATTAGCGCTCAGTAGGTGGATGGGTTTTAATTAAATCAATCATTCTCTTTTAATTTTAGAGTCCGGTTGTTCCTAACAACATTTTCACTACACACTAACAACAACAAGAGGAACAAACATCACAGCAGAAGCTCCACTGTCAGCAGATGACTCGCAAGACACCAATTAAAAAATGATGATAAATGATAAAATGATAGTTCAAATTGGTATAACAGAGGCTGAGATATGCTGAGTTTCAGTCTAAATGGTTTAGGTCAAGCTTAAACAATACTGAATCCTACATATCCCATAATGCACCTGGTTTTATGTTCTGGCTTATAATTAGATACGAGCAACAACTTCCTGGTCTGAAAACTGAAGCCAATGCCAAAGTGCCTTAAACCTGGATTCTTTATAATGATCACCAGGGGGCGACTCCACTGGTTGGGTCCAATTGTATAGAAGTCTATGAGAAAATTAATCCATTTTCCATCCAATTTCCACTTTTTTTATTACCTCAGTCAACATTTTACTCATTAATTTTACTCATTCATTTATGCTCTCAGTTTTAATCTTTCTTCAGTGCATTATGATGTTCATTTTGAAAATGATGATCCCATTTAGAGTAAAACAGATAATAAAAGCAGGGTAAGCTTTTGCCCAGCTCCACCCCTTGTCCAAGTATTACTTCTTAGTGTTACTTCTGTTTTCAACAAAACCAAGATGGCAGCAGCCAAAATGACAAACTCGAGGATTCAAAGCAACAGTCCACAAACCAATGGGTAATTAGATTAATACTACTCTCACAAGCAGCCATGTGAGAACTTGATTTGTAGTTGTTTGATGTACTGTGTAACATACTTTTCAGTCCGTATTTAAAATAATAATGAGATTCAACCCAAACCCCAGTAAACAGACTAAAAAATTCCTTTTTTGACACAATAAACTGACAAAATGTCAATAAGTGTTGACTGTACGTGCTGTTCCAAATTGAGTGCTGGCAGTTCAGCAAAGAACAGAGCCGACTATGAGAACAAAACAAAACGAGTCGTCCCCCCACACACAAGGACAACAGCAAACATTTCATTCAAGTGATGCAAAGACACAAGGCAACCGCCCACACATGCTTGCACACAGTTTTTTTTAACTATACCTGTGAGGGTTTTCACACTCTACGCCTGTAACAGTAATTTAATTTGTTCTAAGACATGTTTAACCCTAAAGATTAGGTTCATCAGTTTTTATGGTGGGCACAAATAGTGATGTAACCGCATTTCTGTTTTTTTTGTTGCTGCTTGTGACCTTAATAAGGAAAATGTCAGTGTAGACAAAAGATATATGATTCTTGAGTAAAAGGTTATTCTGGGGGAATAAATCATTAGCTGAAAATCTGTGATTCAGTCACCAATGAAAGACAGCGTTTGAGAAAGAACCCTGCTATTTTCCTTTAGCCTCAACTTCTTTCATATTATTCACTTGAATAATGAGTCTGACATTTTGAGAAATTTGCATATTTGCTTGCTTGCCCAGAAACAGATGAATCTGTGGTAAAAAAATCACAGAGTGCCGGAACACATCGTAGTCTCTGTTTATTTCTGCTATAACATTTTAACATGGCGGTCTATGGGGGTTGAATCGCTTTTGGAGCCAGCCTCTTGTGGCCACTTGTGGTCAATTCCTCATTGGCTTCATTTTCCAGCCCTGGGGGGGTTACCAGTTGATAAATATGCAGCCAGTTAGCTTAGCTTAGCATAAAGTATGAAAACCGGCAGAACCAGCTATGTTGGCGCTTTCCAAAGCTTGGTCGTGGGATTTTTTTACCTTTGGAAAAAAATGTTTTTGAGTCTCTAATATGATGCGCTAAGCAACATTCTGCTGTACAGTAGCTTCAGATTTACCATATAGATATATATGAGAGTTGTATCAAACCTTTCAGCAAACATTTCAAGAAAGTGTTTTTCCCAAGTTATTTCCCACCAAACTAGCTCCTTAAAGAGGCTAAAATGACCTTGATTAAAGTAATAAAATAACAATCTCATAAACAGAAGAAAACAAGAACATACACACCCACAGAAGCCCAAAAAACAAACTGCATGTCTAATATCTCAACCTCATGTTTTTTTAAACTAGACTTAAATGAAATGTGAAAGATCTTGACTACACTAATTAATATCAATTGAAGAGAGACAAAATTCCAGCTGATACATCAAGCGAGTCAAAAGTTTTTTTAATCTAACTCCATGTCTGCTAAATCACAGTGACATTAAGCTCCAACTGTGAGCGGAGCCCCAACACAGCTTTGCACAAACTGTTTTGATTCCCACCTACACCAGTCTGTTGTGTTCTCCCTTGCTGATTCGCTGCTGATCAGATGAATCAGCCATAAGTAGACCGGGTGTAGCACGGTCTGTGGAAAAACAGCACCGGTGGGGTAATTAGCAACAAACACGCTGATAGAGACAACAGAGAAACAACAGCTACCACTGTACGTGTCCTCCAGAAGCTAATTAAGCTGCATGAGAACAACTTTGACAGCTAAATAAAGCAATTAGGACACACTTAAAGTACAGAGAGACGAGGAGAGAGAAATCTTCACAGTAAATGTGAAGCCTGGCCACTTTCACTTCATTATCAGCAGCTCTATTCAAAAGGCATTCAGGTAAATATAGAGCGCCTCACACTCTGTACTGTTCCTGCTGGGTGGCGTTTAATGAAGTCTCGCTTACGTGTGGAACCTAAAGGTCATTGCTTCTGTTAACAATCCTGGTCACCTCTGTAAAGAGCTTGAAAAAATCTGCACACCAGAGCTTCTCTCTCTAGTAGGTGTATCTCTGCAGGCCTGTCTTTTTAACAACTGATACTGATATGAACATCAATGTGCTCTCCTTTGAGTGATAGTTTACTTATCATATGCTGAAGATGATCAGACACAGGAGATTATTGAGTAAAAAGGTCCAATATTCCTAAAAAGCATTGAAAATATAGACAGAATTTAGACATTTCTCACTGCGGGCCCCCCAGTGGTAGTAAGATAAACTACACTGTGGTAACAATGTTTGCAGCTACCTCCTTTACAGGAGCTCTCCATTCAGCACCACAACAACGCAAGACCAAAGACAGCAGCAGCCTATTATTTCTGACATGTTTCTCTCTCCTGCTGCTTGATTTATGGATTTTTTCTGACTTTTATAGCTCACAGCAAGTCCAGTGTAGTGAATTTAATTAAAGGTGCCAATTAAATACTTACAAATGGAGCACTGTACCAATTTTACACATTAAGAATCGTTTAATTGGCATGAGGAGTCCTACTTTTCATGAGAATAGTTACTCTTTTTTATCTTTTCACAGCAATAATCTCGTCAAATTAGTTTTATAGCACCCATTGATTGAATGACTGTGAACAGCTTTTTAAATTCAATGTGATGTTTCCTTTGAGATGAAAACATTTGGCTATTTAACCAGTATTATTTTCATATAGCCTCTCTCTTGTTAGAAAAAAGACGTAATTGCATTTCCAAAAAATCTTTTCTTCACCTAATATTCCATGTTTAACCACGGAGAAGACTTCCTTTTTCCGATACAGTAATTTAAAAGATTTAAAAAATTGACCAACCCCTATTCTCGTCCTTTTCACTCCAGTAACAGTTGAGCAGGATTGGTACTGACGGCAAAATCCAACTTTCCTGTTGCTCTTAGATTTGCTGTGTGGTAATATTGTCCATGTTGAAACGAAAATTTTTTTGTAATTGAAGGTGTGCCTGGAAGACCTGTAAAGGCAAAACTGCATACATCCACATCTTAAGTTAGCTAGCTAGCTAAGTTAGCTATATGTTAGCTAGCAAGCTTACGTAGAGCTATATCAAAAGGAGTTAGCCTAACGTAACAAAAACGTCATCCATGTTTACTTCCTTCTTATGTCTGAGGAAATGTAGAGATATTGGGTAAAGGACAGATGTTGCTGACATATTTCCAGGATGACATTATTTATCTTTAGCCAGAACATCAAGGCTAACGTTCATTTTTTATCTCTGTAAGGCTACATACCTTCACAAAGAAGCTTCTGGTGTTATTTATTTCCATTCACGAGACTTTTAGCATCTTAACAGGAAAAGTGCTGTTGTTCTTTTTTCAATTTTTAAAGCTATATAACCTGATGCCTACAAACAAATGCGCGCTGTGGCTTAACTGAACCAGTGCAGCCACGTTTCTTTTTGTCAAGCTTGTCCAATTCAACAACAGTAGCTACTTTTCATCAAATTATAAAATATATACATAGTAGCTTTACGTTAGTAATCCCTTAAAAATAAACAGCATTCATGCTAAAAGAATGCTAACACTTCGCTCTTTAAAAATGGTGGGCATTTTGGGAACAAATCTGCCCGTTTAAAGATATGGGCCACATATTCTTAGCCTGCTGTCACTGTCTCTGCAGATTTTGATCGGGCATTTGTGTATCTGACTGCAGCCTGAGACAGTGTTGCATGAGCACAGACTACTGGCTACAATGAGCAGACTCCTGAGATATAAATACATGTGATGTAGGTGCAGCAGCCCACACAGTCCCTCTCTGTTTGCTATCTTCGCTTCCCTGCAATTTGCCATTTATTCCCATCACAGAAATAATATGTCTCTGTCTCTCACACAGATACAGTACCTGTCTGTTAAAGAGTGTGTGCATGTGTGTGTGTGTGTGTGTGTGTGTATGTGTAGCTGCTGCCATCACAACTACGCTTTTATAAATGTCGATGTTTATTCACCTCAGAAAGCCCAGCCATCTGTTGAAAAAGCCGCCTCATCAGAAAAAAAAGTTTTCCACGTCAACTCTTGGAAACTAAATGAGTGCTCTGATTTGACCTCATTTATAAAGAACAGAGATCTATAATTATCTGAAGGAGGGTTGTGGAGGAGGAAGCAAGCAGGGAGGAAGGGACAGTTTTCTCAAAAGGGAAAAATGACAAGCAGAAAACTACAAAGACGAGACCTCATTTCATTTCGAGTGTCCTGATGTGGCTTGAATGTGCGAGTGAGGCTAAAGAGACTGATGCCATGTCTGAACACACACAGACCGGTAACACAGCATGTGCTCCAAAATAATAATCCTGCTCCTCCTCAACACTGTCAAAAAGGCACAGTGGTTGGTCACACATTTAACGATAAATCCAGTAGAATTAAAAGGAAATTATGTTATTTCAAAACTGTTAAGAGCATCACTTGGTGCCTGGTTTGTGTCCAGGAACTTATCAAGAATAGATGATTAAAAATAGTTAAAATAAACAGGAACACACTGGATTAAAATGCGTTACATGTATGTGATCAAAGTATAGTAGAAAGGACAAATAAAAAATAAAAAAAGAAGCACAACTTAGAGCTGCAGCTGATGGGAACAGGTATTTAATATTGGACAAACTGAGACTTTGATCTGATGGTAGCGGTGGATGAAAAACCACATGATCATTAAAAGTTTTTACAATTCAAGCCAAATATATCAGCTTCATGGTGGCACTGGATGAAAAGTGTAAGGAAAGTCAGTAGGATTCATCCTCTGAGATCATGGCTATCTTTACAATATTTAATGGCAATCCATCCAGTAGTATTCATTATAGTTTAAATAGGGTTAGGGTTATTGGCATTGCCATCCATAGATCATATTAAAGAAGTGGACATCATTGGTTTGTGGTCTTCTCCTTTGAAGTTTCCAGTCTGCATCTTTGTCCCTCACCATCTGCCTCTTTGGATCCAGAAGTGACCATATTTGAACGAGAGGACGGATCTGACTGAGAACACTTGACTGCTCCTGGCTCCTGGTTGATGGCCACAACCTGAAGCATTCTCTGCTTTATTATCTATTTTAATCTAAATGGGACCACAATTTACCAAATAAACATCACGCTATATTAAAGAAGACTTTAAACTAACAACTCAGACCATAAACCCTGTTAGCATAAATGTTCACAGAGGCAATAAATCAAGTGAGAAGTAGGGTGATTTTCTCATAGACTTATATACAATTGGACATATTTGTGCAACCCATGGACTCACTCCCTGCTGGCCATTAGGAAGAATGCACTTCACATTGGCTTCACTTTTCAAACCCGGAGGCTACGTTTACTTATTTTAAACAGTCAATGTTGCCATGCCCCTAAAAACCAATCTGTCATGAATGCTACATTGTGGGTTTTCTTCTTTCTTCAGCCTGAGCGAACTGGTCACATCAAACATTGCCTAATGCCACCAACAACTAAAAATAGACAACTTGTTCCACTCCAACGTATGCGCTGGCTTTATCACCCACTTTAATGAAAACACTTTGCGAGCCACTTGTGAGACACTAATGCTTATCATCTTGTGCGGAGCAGCAGCTCAGCAGTAGCCGAGCTCCACTGACCTGCAGTTAAGATTTAAACACCATCATTATCAGCGCCATTGACAAAGAAAGCTCTGTGCGCAGCCTGCACCGCGAGGTCAAGACGAGCTGATAAATGCAGATATGTGGATAATTTAGCTCCACCATAATCATCCTCTAATTGCTCTTTTCCTTTTATATGAAACAAAGATCACTGTGGTATTAAAGATGTTAGCTGAAACCCTCTTTCTGATAATGTCACCCATGCAGTCACTGGCATGTGGTACAAAAAAACAAGTCCACAAACACAGCATAATACAGGCAAATATAGTTTAAAAGGAATATTATGTAATCTGTAAAATCAACATTCAGCTTGAAAGCATGCACAGACACACACACTCAAACAAACACACTCCAGCACGTGTTGAGAGATTACATCCTAAAACCACAGCATCACTCAACCTAATGACTTCAGTCGTGAAGCACAATAGCATTACTTTGTAGTACAAACTATGTTACAAGCTGAGTCCATTCGAGTGTGATCACATCCCATCAAACTACTGTACGTGAGCACACTGTTGATGGGTCGCTCTAATGATTTAATGAATTATAGATTTAAAGCTGCAAATTGCCTGAGAGAAATCGGAGAAAAGAACAAGGGAATGGAGGATTTGGGAGCTGATATAAAGTATCAACAGCAGCCGCCGTCTTACTCCGTATCAGATTAAATATTCACTCACCTCGCTCTTCACATGCATAATTACACTGGTGGCAAAAACAGACCCAAAGAAGTAGCTGATGAAATGCCGCAAATTCTTTCAACAACCAAACACTTTTCATGAAACCTGAGAAAAACATCAATTAAACTGAAAAAGAACAGAAAGGTATACTCACCCCAGACAATCCATCATTTTAGCTGTTACCCATTGCTAAAAAAAAAACTAATCACTAAGTTACAGTGTCTAATAGTAACACACAGCTACTGCCACACCAGCTCTGCCTCTCTGAGGGGGATAAAAGATATGGTGGGACCTTGGTGCATTTCGGAAGGCTGTCTTTACCAAATGTCAGGGGAAAACGGTCACCACGCAGAGAGAGCAGGGAACAGCCCGAGCTCTGAGCGGAATAATGAGGAGAAAATCCATCAGAGAAAAACACAAAAACCCCCTCAGAGAGCGGGAAAGAGAGAGAGAGGGAGGTAAGAGAGTTGTGAGATGGGTGGGGGATGGAAAAAGGAGATGGCATTAATGTTATTATTGGTGCTCGTGCAAATAGGAGTGTCCTTTGTTATAGAAATACCAATTAGGAGTTCTCAGTGTGAATTATTCATGACCAACGTGAGGCGGTGGAACGCTGTCGCCAGACGTCATTTCAGGTAACTACCTCAACACTGACCTCACATTATTGGAAACGCTTCTTACGGTGTATTAATACCACAAAAAGTGGTGTAGTAGTGGATGGCAGCCATTGTAGTAAGGAAGAAAAGGTTCCATTGGCTCTACTTGTGGAAGAAGTGCAATCTGTGGACAAACTGTCTGGGGGTTTCGAGAGAGGCAGGAGTGCTGGTCAGTTTGGCGCAAAGACAACCACATAACACTGGCTACCTGACTGCTTTTTCACATTTAGTCATCTGGCGTTACTCCACTTCACGTTCAAAAAACCTGTTGGCTGTAGCTCCAGGTTTTTCCCTTTTTTTTTGGAAGGGAGTGCAGATACAGAGCAGCACGGCCGCCGGTATAAATCATGTTTCCGTGAAGCGAAAGCTCAGCTAAACCCGTCACCAAAAAACTCATAGCTACAGCCCCTCCATGTCAGTTTAGTCTCAATTTCACTAACACTGGTGACACTTTAAGCCACCTGGAGGGGGTCACTGTGGATTTACCCCGGGCGGCAGATGGGGCCCACCTAAACCCAAAGCGTAGCTCTGAAATGGCTGTCAGCGGTCAAGACCCCCTTTAATCCATCCAGCAGCATGAAAAACAGGAAAACCCTGTTTACGGCATTATAACTTCAATCTCTGCAGATTACCGTCCTTTTCACTGGGCCTTGGAAATGACAAGTGGGCATGTATGCGTGGAATACAATACCAAGAGTGGGAGTCAGATCTGAACAATAATGTCATGCTTTGCTGAGGCAAAAACTGTCTTTGGTAACAGCTTTGCAGCATAGAAAGATTGTAGTTGCGTTGTGTCTCTTTGTAGCTGTTTGAGTCTCTCTGAAGTTGGTTTTATGTCTCTGGGTCTCTGCAGTCATTTTGCGTCTTTTTTGTAGTTGGTTGATTCTTTTTGTGTTTGCCTTGTGTCTCTATGTACTTGGTTTGTGTCTCTTTGTGGTCAATTTGCCTTTTTGTAGTAGAGCATAGTTCTATTATTCTCTTTGTGGTCTCTTCAGAGCTCTTTTGCATCTTTTGTAGTCTTTTTATGCTTCCTTGTGGTCAATTTTGCGTCTCTTCCTGGTTGGTACATGTCTATTTGAGTGTCATTCTGCAGGTGAAGGCCAGAGGGGGAACTGACACTTTGAGCCCCTGAGCCTCTGCCTGTTAGGACAATTCAATAATCCATCCACAAGGTGAATAATGTACGACAAGGAATGTCTGGGTTCTATAATATGTGTCTCAGACTGCCCGGGATCCTGCCATCTTTCCATCTTTCCTCTCCTTCCTACCATCTGTTTATCCTATATTACCCATTGTAATGGGAGCTGAAACGCCGGGCTCCTACCTGATGCTGGAAATGAGCTGCCGGTGCTCATCAGTGGTGAGTATGTCGGGCAGGGCCGAGGCCAACCACTCCACCCTCTTCTCGGCTGCGTACTGCTTCAGCACAGTGAAGAGTTTCTCTTTCACTTCAGGTTCGTCACCTAAAATCTGGTCAACCTGACGGAGAGAGGACACGGTTGTTAAGAGGGCAGGGAGGAGTTTTGAGGACAAGTGAGTGGAATGTGAAATGGGGTGGATGCTGTCACCTCGCAGATTTACACAGAGCAAGATTGTTTCCATAACAACACTTCATCTGCAGCTCAAAAAGAATAGAGTGTTACTCAGGGAGGTATTGCTTGAGTTTGTTCTGATCTTAGTCTGCTTTATATTCATGCTTTTTTTTTTACCATCCAAAAAGGGTTCTGTTTGTTTGTTTTTCTTGCACTGCATGATTAACTATTTAAAGGATCACACCTGTGCTTTGAATGTTGAACGTTAAAGCGCCCAGTAATATAATCATTTCTTGAAAATGTGATAAAATGTACATTGAAAGTGACCTATAACTGGACCAGGTATAAGAATAGACTTTGACGTACCCTCCTGTTGAACTCCAGAGCTTTGTGTTTCCGGTCCAGTCTCGCTCCCTCTCCTCCCATCTGACTGTCCTCGATGCTGATGCTGCGTTTCTGCCTCGGGCCGAGACACAGCACCCCCAAACGCAGCGTCCTGCCCTGGGAGGCCTTGATCAGCGCCGCGGCCGTCTCGTGCTGCCTGACGGGGATGCCGTTGACCTCCATGACGTAATCCCCGGCCCTCAGACCCGCACGGCCAGCAGGGGAGCAGGGCGAGCAGTCCTCCACCAGCAGGGGGCAGTCTCCCACGATGGTGAACCCAAAACGACCATCCGGACCGGGTACGATGTCCATCTGGAATTCAGGAAAAAAATATATACCGCACTATAACTCCTCTTACATTAACCCACACATGCATTATGGCTGTGCTGGATTCAGAAGCTGTGAGACCTGCTGTATGCGGGACACCACTCCGATACTGGGAGGGATGTTCTTCTGGGTCTGGGCGATTGCAACAACAGCTTGGGGACCCAGTGTTGACACATTGTGGCCCTCGATCTCCAGGACCTGATCCCCTGCCTGCAACCCTGCCAGGTGTGCACTGCTGCCCTCCTCCACAGACAGGATGTAGCTGGGTCCATTGCCACCCAGCTGGAAGCCAAACTCCTCAGGCCAGCCCTGATTGGACGACGGCATGCTGAGGACTTGGGATGGGATAAAAAAGGTGAGGTGGGAGAAGGAAAGATTTGAGGACAGGGGAGAAGTAATATCAGAACCAATCAGCTATCAGACTGACAACAATTCATTGTTAATTGGTAGCAGATAATATTTCAGGGGTTCTAATGTAGCCAGCCGAAATCTGGCAAGACATCCTCTTGAGGTCCCGAAAGCATCCAGACATCACTATTAATAAATATCTGTATATAAATCCATATATAATTTTAAAAAACAATGTAAAGCTAAATTCAAATGAATGATAACATTGTCATTTTAAGTCCATTTCATGCCACTGATATAATTATTGCATCATCCATCCATTCAAAAAGAAATTAGCTTTTATTTTTTCAGAATATTCAGACATTGTAACTGTCATTGGAATTGGAATGTGAAAAAAATTGGTTAAATATATCAAAATTAAAATACAACAAAATAAAATAAAACCAAGAACCAAAAGCACTAAATAAAATGCACTCTGAGACTCAAAAAATTGAGCAAAAATTGCACTTAAACACAGATTAAGCATTTAGCACAGGGTTAAGAGAGTCCTTAATTCCTTAGAAAGCAATTTATACTTCAGATCCAGTTCTTCAACGGTTAGGACCTTTGTTAACCTCTGCATAGTTTTTATCTCATCACATAGCTTCGATGCTGTGCCCAAGTACTGCTGGAAAAAACCTGCTGCCTTTATGTCATCATGTTGGTAAAATTCCCATTTCGACAAACACACGTAAACAAAACAGACGATATTGTGCAATTTCAGTACATGACCTTGATCATATTTGCTGAGTTCAATAAATGGATTAAATGACAGCTGTCACAGGTCTACAAGCAGTGTGTTCTTCCTCTTTTGCTTTCCTGTTTACCTGCATGAAACCAAAGCCCGCTCAAATGTGATTGGTCAATACTACTTGGACTACAAACGGACTACAAACGGACTACAAACGGAAACCAGATACCAAAATCTTCTCCTATTGCAGAGATAAGGGGACAGATGAGACAGCGCGCTACAAAATGAAGAAAAGACATTCAAACACGATCACTTACCCACTGTGGCCAAAATATTCAAGTCTATCGACATTGCAGAATCACCTTTGGATCAATTAATCCTTTGCATGTTTTAGAAGAGCTCCAGTTCTAAGCCGTCCTGCCAGGTCTCTGTACCCTCCTGCTATCTGCCGAGTCTCAAGTTGTACTATTGAGTGCAGCTCTGTAACCCTCTACCCTGAACTCAGCGGTCCCTGACCTGGTTCACAAACTCCAAAGCAGCCAATCAAATTAAGGCGTCGCAGAGATTGTGACCTTAATTAGCTTGAGAGACAAAAGGTCCTCCAGCAATATTTTTTTTTTTTACTCCGTGCACATGCAAGTCTATCCTGTTGAATGGTAATTATGCAATGGAGAACACCACTGACTGCACTGATTATTTCTAAGCAGGTAAGAGATACTTAGTGGCAACCAAATAACCGAAAGAGGTAAATTGGCAAATATACAGTCAAGACATTTGTTTGCCAAACTTTGGATTTAAATATCAAACTGACAGTTCTGCAAAACAACTCTAAAATGACAGAATTACAAAAATGGACATGTCGGCTTTTGCTGAATATAACCAACTATCTGGCTCAGCTGGAAGCTAATGATGTGCTCCACAACCTCCACAGCGCAGCAGGATCCACACAGTGGACGAAGCTGATCAAAGACTTACAGAAATCTTTAGATGGATACCGGGAGCCCCGCCGGAAAGAGTATCTGCCTTTTTTGGTCTGCAAAAACTTCTTCATCTTGAATGGCAAACAGCAGGTTGGCCTGCTCGCAGCCTGATATCCAATCTGTCTTCTTAAATGTTTAAAAAAAAAAAGCCCAAGGACCAACCCAAAGTCAAACAGAAAGGGACTGAAAACGTTGCCCCATTCTCCCACACAGCAGTGTCCTCATGAGCAAAGGGTAAGCGTGCACGAGCAGCGAGTGCAGTCTCTCTGTGAGTGTGTCAAGGAGTTAGTCCTGCGTCTCATCCCTGATTCATCCTAGGGCCAGCCTGCTTGCACAGTGTTAATCAGAAAACTGGGACGCATGCACCCGCGCACCTCGGTTCCTTAATAATTCTCTCTCCAAAAAGGGTATTGTGAGGCCTCATTTTTCTATAAATACACCAATGTGTCTTTTTCCTCCTCCTCCTCTCTTGGCTAGGTGGCTCTCGGAGGGACCGCTCCTGGCCCAGAATCACTCTGCGTCGATGCAAGGAAACCTGATGGGTACTAATTGGAGCGTCTGCATGCCTGAAATTCTGCGTGTCCATGTGTGTGAGCACACTAAAGTGCTCGGCCCATTGAGAAGGAGCAGGGGCAATTTAAGACTTTAGCCTGTAGGATTAGTAGGATTATGAGCTGAATCTTCAGCCCTCCTCCACCCCCTGTCATTAATACTGAAGGAACACATGCTCCCCTCCCTTAATGGATACATACACTGACCATTGTGGACAGGAACTGTGCATAGTGTATGTTCAACCTGGTGATATTATGACAGTATGAGAGGCTGAGTTTAGGTCAAGGCTGGAGTGAAAACATTTCCAATTGACAGCACATAAAGTTGCAACACTATTGCAGAGTTAAAGCTATGTGTATACATTTTTAAGTGATAAGCATCTTCAAAATGTTTCTGAAGATTTTTTTTTTGTAGGAAAATTACAACACCTGGTGAAAATTAAAGGGAAACGTCCAAATCGGAAAAGTGAAGCCAATGCAGAAGTGCCTTAAACTGCATTATTTCTAGTGACCAGCAGGGGGCGACTCCACTGGGTGCAAAACGATGTCTGATAGAATTTGCTAGATTAAATTTGTCTTCAGTACAGCATGATGTTCATTCTGTAGATTGTGGTCCTATTTAGAGTAAAGTGGACTAAGCAGGCTAGTCCTACCATTAGCTGGTAACTGGAGGCTATGTCCACTTGTTTTAAACTGTGATAATTGGTCCAATCTATGAGCTGATTTAGTCTGTTCATTCTGTATCTCAGAGGTGGATTTGTGATTTGGCAACAAGGTGTTGAATATGAGAGATTATGTGTAGCAGGAACAAATCAAAAACAGGTTTTTATATAATTTTATTGTTATGTCAACTCCTAATACACTTAATTAATCTAAATGAGACTTCAGTACAGCTGTGGAGAAAGTAGTGAGGAAGCCTGCAGGTTATTGGAGCACAAACTGTCATTAGTGGCAAAGCACGCTATAAAGCACAGGCTGTCCGGTACCAACTGAATAATTAAACACAACTGGCTGTTTCTCCAAACAGTCACTGCTCACTCCAATCAAACTCTCGTCTTACACTACAGCCAAGACGGTTACTCATGTATGACAGGATGATGGACAGAAAACTGACATTTCACAGGCAGTTGAGTCCAATAAAACTGTCTCAGCCTTTTCACTCTGTTAAAAAAAAACTGTTATAAATCCTTCCCTTGTATTAATCATGACACATTACACTACATTAGAGCATATCCACATGTGCTTATTTATATGTTTTAATATATATAAAGAAATACCTGAAATATTCCAACTTTAGCTGTCAAAATCGTGTGAAAAGGTATTATAAAATACTATCCAACCTTTAACTGTAACTACATTCATTGCATTGTGATCATCATCTAAAATCCAAAACATCCCATACCTTCTCAAACAGCATCCATAGGTGTGCATTCAGAGCTCCAGAGTAATGCTCCGCTCCCCAACGCTGCAAGCTGTAATATGAGCGTTGTGCCATGGCAGCAACCAGATCCAACAGGTGTCTTGTGATGCCTTGTTGCATTGTGTGGAGCACTGAATGGCAGAGAGAGAGAGAGAAAACAAGGAACTAAGGAACTTAAAGTTAGTTATTCGTGTAGGCACTGAAGCCAAAATGCTGAAAACAGTGCCGTCTCCTTAAGTGGTCTGACTTAGAGGAAGTAATGTATTCTTTGCATGTAATAAACTGACAACCTAAAGCTAAGGGAAAGCTTAAGGTGAAAAATTACAAGGGAAAAATTCTTATTTTTTGATAGATTTCTCCTTAATTCATCAAAAGTTAGCATTACAGAGGCTTTGCACTTGCTCTCTGCTGCATTTTTTAATATTGATTGTATGCAACCTTGCTACACTTTTATATGATCTTATGCATTTTATGTATTCATTTTACATTTTTATGTGATGTTGCTTGCATTAAGATTTTAAAACAGTTTTTTCATATCACCTTTCATGTATGAAATACATTATACAAATAAAGTTTATTAGTATTATTATTAATATAGATTGTGTCTAATTTGCATATTTTGACACAAAATCTCAGAAAACTTGATAAAATGATTGTCCACTGAGGAAGTTTCATAGTGATATCTATCAATTAAAACTTTTATGCATTCACCTGTACTGATAAACACATAGGATAAAAGATGGGGGAAGGAAAAACAAGATTTTCATTAGGGTAAAGGCATTAATGACACTAAAATTGGTGAAAACGTTTTATTTTGACTATTGTTAATGGAAAGCTTATTTGTAAGATTTATAAAGGGACACAGGGTTATGCAAGCGTGGATATTATTAGCATTAAGTGTTAGGAAAAGTATCAATATATCGACATGCAGGGAGACAGTTTGAGATTCCTCCACCCACCCTCCTGCAGCAGCTTCAGCAGGTTAGCACCTCCCCTCAGCTGTTAGCTTGACATTAGCTACATCGATGCTAAGGAAGTAGCTTTGTTTACAGCGCAGCACCAACGTGATGCTGGTCGCCACAGTGCTAACACTACCAGCTATGTTGACATGAGATAAAACACTAAAAGGCAGCTATGTGTGAGCTCGACTAGAAGGTAAGGGTTTAACTTATAAAGTATGTTGCACCGGGGCGTAAAGAAAGCGGGAATATAAGCAGGTTTGCTAGTTTGCTAGTAGGTTAGCATGCTAACGTAAAGTTGTTCACCTGAGTCTTTTTGGATTTAGCTAGGAGACACGCCCTACATTATTTCATCTAAAAGACTTCGTCGTGTTTAAACAAACAGAAAAACGTACTGATTTCACAAATATAGCGTCTCTGTGAGCTTACTGACAGTTCGTGGTGAGTTTGTACTATGAACACCTGTTGTGTTGTCTCTGTAGAGCCGCTGGGTGAGACATGGATTTCCTCACTCTGTTCGCTGTCTACGTTGCGGTGGTGCTGACATGTATCGTACTGGTCTGTAAGTACTCAGGCCAGCAGCAAACGCCCATTAATGTCCTCTTCAACTTTGTAGGAAAGGTAAGAAAATAAACATTTTAACTGCGCATCCGCAAACCGACACTGTGTGGCGCAGTTAGACTGATCTAACTCCCACTAGCTATGATATGCACTGCTTTTTTCATTATTTTTTGAATAAAACATTAAAAATAAACAGAAAATACAGTATTATACTGCAGACATGTACCCCACATAATGATACAGTGAAACAAGAACATGTCTCTAAATAGTAAAAATAAAATGAATAAAAATAACGATAATCTAAAAAGTAAAATTGCAAAAAACGCTTAAGTTATATTAATTTTTTGACAATATTATGAGAAAGAAAAACACACTATGCTTATTAGGCTTTCAACAGTTTTATCACTTTAACACTAAGAAAATGAAATATATTCTTTAAGCTTGCATACAAATCCAGTAGAATTGGGTGTAACATTTTATAATTTACATTTATGTATATAAAATATACCCAATGTGATTAGTACGTTTACAGTTATTCAATGTTAAAAATGTGTAATGACACTTTTAAAATCAAGTATGATATTATGATAAGTTTCATTCAACATATACTTTAATTTGAGTCCAAAAAACGATTGAATGTAAACGGTTGTAAAATAAATGTTTAATTTTTTTCTCTTGTTTTTAAAGATTAATAATGTCAACGTTATTTAACTCTCAGTGCCTCTTGAGATTACAGACTTTACATTATGTCTCCATTATTCACAGTTAAAGCTGCTGGCCATTCTCTCCACAGGTAGTTGCACCATTTACACCAAAATGGCTCCAAAAGTTTTTACAGCGGACGCTGCACAGGCTGTTTCATCAAAGGTCTGAAGTGTTCCTAGAAATAAATCCATTGTCATAAGATATTTTAAGTCTGTATCAGTACCTAATATTGTATTTTTCCTGAATATTTGCCTTTTAATTGCAGGAACAACATGTTCATCTATCTGCACATCGTGCTCGAGGGCGCTGTGTATGCAGAGTTCACCTATGAGGTGTTTGGCTACTGCAGGGAGATGGACACCACTCTGAGCAGCCTGTCTGTGCCTTATGTCCTGCTGGCTATCAAGACCTTCTTCTTCTACCTCTGCATCAAAAGAGATCCAGGTTACTATTCTTCTAGCTGCATGAAATTCAAACACATTTCTTATTGTTTTTTAAAACTGGCACACATTGAGATCTATTCCTTGTCACTGTGAGTCTTATGAGTGATAACTGGGAATGCTGGTAATTACATATCACCTATGCCAGTAATTTAATTTTTGTCACCTTGAGGGTAAAATTATTTTCTAGGGGTTATAGTAATCAAGAGACAGGCTACACAGCATCACTCATGCTGCAGTAAATAGGCCTCATGTGATCCCATGTCTTTGGAATGCTACATGCAGCTACTTTGCTTGGTTCCACTCTATTTGTCTGTTTTATTCTGGGCATCAAACTCAATTCAAATAATATTTTCACAACATGAAAAATCCTGTTACATTTGCTGATAATTTCCCTACACGGATACATTTAGTCTTGAGGAGTGATGTCTACCTTACTATAATAATGGTTTCAAGGCCCTTGTAGATGTGGGTGTGCAGAAAAGCAGTTGCGTTGAGTATCAGTTCCTAATGGACTTTAAAAGGCTCCAGTCAAGTGAGAGTAAAGAAGATAATTTCAGTGTGGGTTTTACAAGAAAAGCCACAGAAAATCACTGACAAAGTAGTACTGGACTTTTTTTTTCTTATTATTATTACAGTGCAGTCATTTTTTTTCTCCTCTCGGCTTTGGCAGGCACAGTGACAAAGAAGAAAATCTCTGGCCAGCTGCACATCTATCAGTACGACAGGAGGCTGTTTCACCCGGGAGTCTCCTGTGAAACCTGCCATCTCATTAAGCCAGCTCGCTCCAAACACTGCAGTGAGTAAATAGATATCAAGTAGTAATTATGTAACATTTTGTGTATTATTCCAGCAAAACATGTTGGAACACTGAATAATGCTCACTGTTTGTGTTTCAGGGGTCTGCAACAGGTGTGTCCAACGTTTTGACCACCACTGCGTCTGGGTGAACAACTGCATCGGCGCTCAGAACACACGTTACTTCTTGCTTTACCTCTTCAGTGTGTGTGCCATGGCAGGCGACATTGCGGTGCTAACAGGAGACATGCTGTTTCACGCCGTGCTGCGGTCCGGGCTCCTGAGGGCCAGTTATATTGATGAGTACGGCCAGCAACAGCCAGCAGGCCCTCTGTTTGTTGTGCAGGTGGGGCTCAGTTCTGCTGACATACTGTTTATTCACATTCTAATACCTCATGCTGACCTGAAATAATTCTCATCTTCTCCTTGATCCCTCCAGCATCTGTTCCTGACCTTCCCCCGAATCGTCTTCATGCTGGGATTTCTTGTCTTTGTCTTCTTCCTCCTGGCGGGTTACGCCCTTTTCCATTCTTACCTGGCTCTGGTCAACCAGACCTCCAATGAGTGGTACAAAAGTCGAGGTTACGTGTGTCAGCACTGCCACCCATCAGCAGATCACCTCTGTAGCCCGGCGCCAGACCACTCTAAAAGATACTACTACAGCAGAGGGCTGCTCCGAAACCTGGGAGAGATTTTTTTCCCTCCACAACCTGTTCGGAAAAAAGACAACTGAAAATCGACACTGCCGTCTGTATTGTAATGCTGCATTTACTGTAAATCCCCAGGGATTTACTGTCCCCAAGAACTACTGCTGACTGAAGAAATAAAGTTGACATTCTGGATTTCTTTATGTACTCCGATGCCAATTCCCCCATAATGTGTCATGTATCGGAAAACTATGGAAACTCCTATTTTTTGCCTTTTTCCTGCCATCAACTAACACATGAACGCATTCAAAACTGGAAAGTATGTGCATCCTCCAATTGTAATTTTTTGTCCATACATGAACATGGTGTTATGACTCTGCTTTTGAATATGTTGTATTTTATGTATTTTTATTGGGCATGGGTATATTTTTATGGGATGGCAGAGGTTTAAAATAAAATAATTTAATGAGGGAGATTGGTACACTGTTGTCATTAAAACTCGATATTGTTATTAAAAACATCTGTCAGCTCAGAACTCTCTTTCGATGGTATAGGTACGATGGCCCTGAGGTGTAAGACACGATGTTGAATGAAACGCATTTTTAAAATAAAACAATATTTTAAAAACTGCAACATTTCAGAAAACGTATCAACATGTTGAGGTGTAGTCTACTTTGTTAGTGTTTTGTTTTCTAATATGTATCATATACTGTATACTACTGTATACGATATCTTTTTGCTACATTTTTTAGCTTCAAATGGCCGCTTTCTCTCTAAATGTATTGAAAATTCTGCCTGAACGAGTCTGCGAATTAATGCTTGTTTCTATCAACTACTGTTATGTGATTTTTAGGAGTCAAATGATATGAGCAATAGGTGGCACCAAAAATCATTACACCATTATAGAAGAAGAGGACTTAACTAGATACAATAATAAAAAGAGCAACCATCAAATTCAAACTGTGAACAACAATGTAGAGAACCTGATGGAAATATAACATTTGTGTTTGTTTTATGTATAAATGTGAGAAAGGTATGAGGTGTTATTTCTCTCCTCATTAGTGTAGCAGAAACACAAGAGGATTTTAGTCAGGCACACCCTAGTTCTTTGCTGTTTCCATTACACTTCCCCTTTTGCTTTTATCAATACTTCAACTTTTCCACCTCAGCTGAGCATAAAACTTTTATCAGATTTTTTTTTGAAAAATTGCTATAGGCTTATGGGAGTTGTAGTTCGATGTGAAGAAGGTGAGTTAAAATAATAGGATGTTTGGCTTTAAGTAGTAGCCAATATTATTATTATTATTACTATTATTATTAACATTATTTTTGGAGACTTGTTTGAGCAGGGGGTCCTGAAAGATCTTGACCGGAAGTGGAAGTAGACTTGTTCCTGTCGCTTTAAGCCGGTGCGGAAGTAACCGCAGAATTGATGCAACACTCGGTGGAAGGTCAGGTTTGCTCTCCGGTGAATTTCAACACTACACTTATTAAACCAAACGACTGCCTCAAAAGAAAAGCTGGGCGTGCTTACACACAGCAGTACTGAACTTTTTGACAACCCGACAGCTTCGCGACTTGACGTAACGGAAACGGTTATTTAAACGCCCGTAACTGCTGCGTTTACCGCGAACTCCTCTGATGTCTGTGTCAAAATGCACGCGACTGAGCGGAGCGCTGGTGAAACAAGTGCTGGACTCGGTGGACTGTGTGCTGTTTGACTGTGATGGGGTCATCTGGCGGGGGGACCAGGCCATCCCCGGCGCCCCCCAAGTCATAAACCTGCTCAAGGAAAAAGGGAAGAAAGTCTTCTTCGTCACCAACAACAGCACCAAGACAAGGAAGATGTACATCGATAAAATGACCATGTTGGGGTTCAACGCGACAGTCGACGAGGTGTTCGGGACGGCGTACTGCTCCGCCATGTACCTGAAGACTGTCTGCGAGCTGCAGGGCAAAGTGTACCTGGTGGGAAGCAACGCGATGAGAGAGGAGCTGGAGGCGGTAGGGATCCAGCAGACCGGGGTGGGACCTGACCACATCTCCGGGAAGCAAACCGACTGGGCCAACGTGCCTCTGGACCCCGAGGTGAAGGCGGTGGTGGTCGGTTTCGATGAACATTTCAGTTACATGAAGCTGAACCGAGCCTTGCAGTACCTGACCCAGCCGGGCTGTCTGTTTGTGGGGACCAACAGGGACACCAGGCTGCCCCTGGAGGGAGGCAAAGCTGTCCCAGGTAAGGATTTAACACACACATATGATTTGGTCGACTAATCGATTATTTTATTTTATTTACAAATCTGTAAAACAGTTTCACCATAAGGAAACATACAAAGCATCACTTTAAATATTGTGTTTCAGAGAAATATGCTCATAAGTTTTTTGGAAGTAAGTCATTCTGCATGAAAAAATAGGGAGAAAAACCCTGACAATCAACTAAAAAAATCTCAGTCAACGAAGATCACAAACATTGATAAGCACATTCAAGTTTTTCAGGTCATGTACAAGTGAATCAGTCATTTCAAGGGTAACAGTGTTGTGTCAGATCAAGTATGGACAGGTTTTTGATCTGGGGTGATAAGTCTCAGAGGGAGGCAGGGCCACAGAGCTGGTGTTAGACGAGGAAAATCACAGGCCCAAACCTGCTGAATACTGGATCATGCTTGACATACTAAGCACTTGTCAGATTCAGAAACGTTATATAAAATAATTCTTAAAGGGGACATATATTATGCTCATTTTAAGTATTAGTTTTTTTGTTAATACTATCTGTATTTGAGGTTTCTGCAAGAACATGTTTAGGTAGTTTAAACACACACATTGTTTTTCTCATACTGTCTGAATATGCCTGTTTACATAGCACCAAGTACTGCTTTCTATTTAAAACAAAAGGTGGAAATCTAACTTTTCACAGTATGGGACCTTCTTCCTAATTACTGGAAATAATTTTTTTGCAGGAAGTAGGAAGGTGCAGACATTT
Organism: Serranus cabrilla; assembly: GCA_903364295.1. NCBI lineage: Eukaryota > Metazoa > Chordata > Actinopteri > Perciformes > Serranidae > Serranus > Serranus cabrilla. Next base: position 164,766 of record CAFUXE010001247.1, on the reverse strand, counting down.
TACCACCTACCTGTAGCTAAACCGAAAAGCTCCACCCACCAAAATGCTCTGAAAGTTGACATTTCATGATAACTTTCATAACCAAGGTGACTGAAACAGATATCTGCACCATGGGCTGAATTAGTTTGCGTCAGAAGTTGAACTTGATTTGACTTGCTGAATGCTGATGCTGTGTTCTATAGGCAATAGATGTATTTCTTTCCTCTATAACTGTCAGTTGATAACACAGGGAACAAAAAAATTGGCTTGGATCTGTAAGGAAACTGAGTTTAAGGTTTCCTCACTCGTCCTCCCAGGCACAGGCTGCCTGCTGCAGGCCGTGGAGACGGCAGCCCAGCGCCAGGCCCAGACGGTGGGCAAACCCAACCACTTCATGTTCGACTGCGTGGCCTCCCAGTTCAGCGTGGACCGGGACCGCTGCCTGATGGTGGGCGACCGCTTGGACACGGACATCATGCTGGGCTCCAACTGCGGCCTGAAGACCCTCCTCACCCTCACCGGGGTCAGCACTTTGGCGGACGCCGAGGCCCACCAGAAGAGCGGCTGCGCGGAGCGGCAGGGGATGGTGCCGGATTATTACGTGGAGAGCATCGCGGACCTTCTCCCGGCTCTGCAGGGATGAAACTGCTGCAAGTCTGTCAGGACTTCAGTGTAGCTATGTGATAGCCTCGCAGCTTCAAACCTAAAGAATCTGTCTGGCCGTCATATGCCAGACATCACTGTCTTTCAAAAAGGGAATTATTTTCATTAAGATTTATATGATTAAAGGAATACTTCAGCCCCAAAATGACAATATTTTATATCAGTTATTCACAACACAGACAGAAGAATCCAAAAAACGGAGGCCAGTGCAGAAGTGTTTTTAATAGTAAGAGTTTAGCTGAAATGCATGTGTTAGGTAAGTAGTGAACAAACATAAGGGTTGTGTCGGTGCAAACTGTTAAAACCAGTTTGATATAATTTTACCACCAGGTGTTGCATCAAACCAGCAACCAGACCGGCAGGTTTAGGAATCCACCTGACGCGTCTCTGGGCTGGATAAATAAGACTTGAATTATACTGCTTGAGTTCTGTGAACATTTTCAAAAGAAGTGTTTTGATCTAGTTTTGCTGTTGTTAAAAATAGCCTCAATTTCCTTTAATTCAGCAAGAATTTTCTCCAGTTTTGGATGAGAGATGCATGTGAGAAAAAATAGTTTTCTTAAAAATTTAAAGTAACACAATGTGAGCAATTGATATACAACTGATCATTTTGAGCATGAAATATTCCTTTTAAAATCCTCTCTATTACAAAGTCACAACCAAGCAGCTAGCTCATGTGTGACAGCGAACAGAAAGACTCCATTATTTATCTTAACCATTATTAAAACCTGCTAATTTAACATGTGATGATTTATTAAAAAATAACATAAGAACAATGATTTACAGTATTGTTTTAACATGTGTTTGTTCCTTTTTGGGGGAAGGAGAGTGTTCTGTAAAGACCCTGTGATGCAATCTCCTTTGAAGCAACTACAAGTCAAACTCAAGAAGGGAAATGAGCACACACACGATGTGTCAACAGTTTGGTAATACACTGTGTTAGTGTTCAGATTTACAGCTGGTTTAGTGTCTATAAATAGAAAATAGGCACAGAACTGGTCTGTTTTTAATGTATTCTCACACCTCAGCAGAAATGTTGCCGTTACATGCATGGGATGGTGCAATCATGTTGTCATGTCAGTTTGTTAGGGACACTGTGATTAATAGGACATGCGTGTTTTAAACGTCTTCCTTCTGTGTTCTCTGACTTGTCCTTGACTCCCCAAATCACTGAAAACAATGCTCTGATCTGTAATAAAACGCAAAGTATCTTTACTAAACGGACGTCTGCTTTCTGTGGCTTTAAGTAGGAAGTGAACGCAGCAAACTTCCAGTGCTTAAAGTCACCTTGGGCTGTCATCGGCTGGACGCTGCAACAGTCAGAACCAAGTATCACCTCTCACCTGATGAGAGAGGCTTTCAGAGCTGCACCTGCCTCACCCCTTTGTCCATTGTCTGGGCTGGGGAGGGCGGCCAATTCCTCTCATGTAAGTGTGTGTTTGAGCGAGGGGGGGGCAATGGAAAGATGGAGGCATATTAAGTCATATTAGACATAAAAAGGGAGAAAATTGCAGGAAGACAAGACTTAAAAATTGGCAAGATCGGAAGTTTTGTGTGAAGTGAGTGACTGTTTTGGGAGGGAGACAGTGAGACCAAAAGAGGAGGAGGAGGAGAAAGGGGGGGGAGGTCTGCAGGGACAAAGAGAAGCTGGCCAGGTGTACTGAGTCTCAGTCATGACCACAGCTCCATGCCGGTAGCTACGAGAAGGGAGCAGACTGAGTGAGGAGCCGTCAAGGGACAAAGGATGGTGAGGTGTTGGAAACATTCAGAAGACTGTTTGGAGGAAGCACAGTGCACAGTAAGTGAACAGAAACTACTGACAGAGGAAAGATGCATGTGAGCTGGGGTCAAGTTAGGACACTGTTTTTGCTTGCATGCAAATTCAGCCTTTACATGACAAGCCAGTCACAGTTGGATAAAAGGGTGGGACTATTGTTTTAAAGGGATAGTTTGGATTATTTCAAAGTAAGGCTGGATGAGGTAGTTATTTATAGTCAGTGTTTTATCAGCAGAAGATAGCCGGCAGCATGTCCCCGGATTGGAGAAGCAGGCAGGAGAACCGACACAGAAGCTAAGCATTGTACTGCTGCGGATGGGGGCAGCAGTTAAATGTATTTTAGCCACTTAAAAAAGGCTCATATTAAAAAATCCTTTGTCTGACAAATGTTTACATTTATGCAGTGGGAGCTGAAGCTGTGTCACGCTCTACAACCCCACCAGACTCCATTGACAAAAACAGTGATTTTACCGTGCAGAATGCAGGAGTTGCTGGTCTACCGCTGCCTTGATCAGTTAGATTGTTTGTGTTGTTGTACGACTTTGGTGAATCCCAAGTAACTTACTTAAAACACCAAAGTCACTCGACAATGTACCAAACTAACCAATCGACACAATGGTCGACCAGCAACTTCCTTGTTCTGCAAGGTAAAATTACTGTTTTTGTCAGTGGAGTCTGGTGGCTTTGATGAGCACATGTAATGGCTTCAATTACCCCTGTGTAAACCTAAACAGGGTTGTCTTAGAGCAAGGTTAAGTGGTGAAAAAATTGTAAATATAGCATACACTTAAACTTATAATGTTATTGCTGTTCCCGTCCAGAGCAGTATATTGATTAGCTTCCATCTCCTCAACTCCTGTCTGCTTCTCTGAGCTGGGGGTTTGCTGACTTCCATCGACTGTAGTTAACACACTGACTATGGATAACTACCTCACACAACCCCACGTAAAAAAAAAAAAAACTCTCCCTCTAAGTATAAATCTCCGCAGCTATGTTATTTTCTCACTCTGCTACAGTTTGCTTACATGCAAAACTGCGACAGTTAGCACTGTTTAATTAGCTTGTCACTGCTCATTGTGTGTGGTAACGTCTCCTCAGGATGGAGGCTCTGCTGTGTCCTCCCAGTCTCACTTCCCACACAAGGCATTCTGGGTCAGCCTCTCAGCCTGTCTGCTCCTGGTTGTCATTGTCCTCGGTTCGACAGGGCACCTGGGGCTGCCTCCGCCTCACGCCGAGGTACGTGACTCTCACCTCACCCACCAGGTCCCAAATGTTACCAACATGATCACTGACAAGATTCTGCCTTTTCAGTCTTTACAGGTAGTCCGAATCACAGTCCCAGATCAGAGCGGAGTTCTGATCAACCAGTCGGCTGTTGTGGACCAGCAGAACGACCTGGTGACCTTTTCTGTGGCCTCACCTGGAAATCAGACGACCACTGTGCTCTTTGATATCAAACATGTGAGTCCAGGTGGTGTGCACGACATCTTTATTTGCAATGACACAAACCCCATCCCTCGTCTGATCGTGTGCTGCTGTGTTTGCAGGGTTTAATATGTTACAAGCCTGTCGACCAGGAAAGCTGCTTCCTGAGAAAGATGGAGAAGTCCGACTATGACAACGTGCACTCCCTCCTCCACGAGTCAACAAACAAGGTAGCTACATTTCAACACGTGAGAAACTGAGTGTTGAACAATCGGGTTTCCCTCGTTGCATTCAGGATATGTGAGACTACAAAGCTTACGGTGAGAATGCACCTGGCCAAAATGAGAAAAGGAAAGTTGAAGGTTTGCCCTTTTAGCTCTGCCAGGTGTTTGTAAAGTCACCGCCTCACTAATGTGTGAACTGGCATTTCTGACTGTGACTCATAGCTTCAGAGCTGCTGGGTTTCATAGGTTTTGCATGGCTTCCTCTGCGCTCCCTACAAAGAGAGGGGTGAAGCGTACAGGGCTGTATGAAGAGCCGTATAGTCTCCCTCTCTCACCCTCCACGGCTGAATTCCTCAGCACATCTGATCCCTCCAGGCCCCCTCAGCGTGCCCGGGATCTTCTTACAGGAGACTACGGCAGCCGTGGAGCGGACACAATGGCCACTCTGTGTGAGGGCTCTCTAGCTTTTAAGGCTCCTCTGTTGGATTAAAATACAGCCTGGTGCACTGGTTAGTGAGGGGAGGGCCTGTGTGTGTGTCTGCTGTGTGACAAATACCTGGATCTCTCATATTGACGACTATCGTCAGATTCAAGCCCTGCTGCCCTCAGATATGATTTGTGTGGTCAGATTTTTAACTGTGATGTGAAAATCTGAGCAGGTGAAACCGTGCAGGTAAACTGAGATGAGACTTTGTTTCTCTGTCTTATCATCTTTTGGCACAAAAGCTCCGTTTCCACCTGGTGGTGTCTCATGTCTCATGGAGCCCCTCAGTGTTTAATCTATGATAGGCTCCTTATGGATGGAGAGTAAATGTGCTCTGTCCCTCCATTCTGCAGCACAATGCTCCTCTTGGTCTTTTTCTCCTATTTCTGTTACGTAACCCACTCAAGAAAAACAGTCCGTTAAGTGGTCCACTATCAGAGCCAATCACAGGTGTAAGTGGTGCAATTACACACAGTCTTTGTGGTGAATAAGAGCGCAAATGTGCGGCCGTGTTGACTTCATCTGCTTGGATATCACACTAATAGCAGCTTGAGTTTCAATCTGGTTTCTCTTCTTCATATCTCCGTTGCTTTGACTCCAATTGATTCATTTTACCGTGTCACTGTGAGCTGAATATGACTTCTCACACTTATTAAATGACACTTGTAGCATTCATCCCCGCAGAGAACAAAATGCCTGGTCTGTTGTGGATCTTCTGTTGAGATGTTGTGATACTGTCCTCGGCAGAGCCACTTCCAGCTGTTTGGGAATGAGACCCAGAGGCAGATGGAGTTCCTGGGAGTGCTGGCAGCCAGTCAGGTGGACGTGTCCTCGCTGGAGGAGCCTGTGCAGGCTCTGTGTCAGGACAGCTCCGTCCACTGGACCAGGAGGGTCGAGGGTGAGGACAAACGATCTTGTAATCCCACTCTGTCTCCCAAAAATTAGTTACACTATGAGGGAGACTATTAATATTACGCCACTGAAAATAGTCCCCAACAAATACCCTTTGTATTCCTGTTAAACTGATGTTTGCTAAAAAAAAGTTACAGTGCCCAGCTTTTTCATTAGCCTTAGCCTTTTAAAAAAATATTTTCTCATACTTCTTACTTCATACTACTTTTGAAGAAAAATAGGCTTCATGCTTCAAGTCCCACAGTATTTAGAAACAGACTAATCTAAGCTACGGTCTCACGTTTTGTTCTACAACAAAATAAAACAGTAAAAACCCAGAATTTTAAATCTTTTGTATGTCGTTAAAAGGCAGCTGCTAACATGTGACTAAATGAGATGACAGAGTGACATTAAACCACACAGTCAGCTTAGTGGTGAGGATGTCAAAGTGTGTTTATAGCCTAACTTTAGCTTTTTACTTCTGGTTATTGCCACAAAAAAAATGGTTTTATGTCATTGCTGCCACATTCTCTTAGCTTATATTTTTCTACATAAACATACAAACCAGTGGGATTGTTTAAATAGATTTTTGAGTTAGTGCGGAAAATACGCTTTGTGGCATCACCGGAAGTAAAAAAAACTACTGTTTGGCTGTAAACAAACTTTGACAAGCTTTAAAATTCACATTTACTGACTTATTTAATGTTGAACAAAACGTGAAAATCTGATGGCATCCAACCAAAAATGCCAGTTTTTAGAGCTCAATCCTGCCTTATTATACAAACATTTTAGTGATACACGATATGTTGTATACTGGCATTTGGATAAAAGCATCAAACGGCATGTTATCTGAAATATTAGGATATTACACATGGTCATATGACACACCTGAGACCCATTGGTCGGTACCTGCAGACTGTATGAAGAGAGCGATTAAAATGAGCCAGCTGGCAGCTCCATAACCAACTAATGTGTCAGACTGAAACCTAAAACTAATCTATGACACCCAGCGACCTTTACACTGTCAGTTAATGATAGGCTGAAAAAAACCTCATACTAAACACTCATCAGTCTGCACGTGCTGCAGGCAAAAATCATTGAAAAATCATACTTTAATCATGCATCTTAATCGAAAATACTGCCAAATAATCATTCATGTGTGACATTTTATTATTTATCTTATATAGAGATACATTTGGGTAATGTTTGCAGAATTAGAGGATAAGATTATGAATTTAGAGGAGGTGGTTATTCAATTCTTCTACCGTTAAACAGTAAATGCTGCACTTTCTCCACTATAATCGGACTCTTGTCACAGATTTTGTCATGTTTTTAAAGTCTCCGTCTTCTTCCCAGGCCCGGGGAAACAGAGGCTGGTCTACTTCTGCATCGACATCTGCTTCCCCAGCAACATCTGCGTGTCCGTGTGCTTCTACTACCTGCCAGAGTGACTGTGCTTTCTCTTCTTCTCCTCCCAGCAAAAGATCAGGGAAAGAAAGTTGTCTTTTTAGCTCCCTCTTCAAGAAAAAAAAAATAGCAAGAACAAAAGCCAGCTTTGACTGTTTCCTTTGTGCCATACAGCCGCCAGTAAACCAGTGAAGCGGCCAAACCCTCCCAGTGCATTTCCATCCTTCCGAGAGAGAAGAGATGGAGACAGGCTGTCATGGTTATCGCCAGAGCCCCATCGTCACTCTCTTCTCTCTGGTGGGGGACACTTTGGAGATTACAGAAGAAAGAACCCCTTTTTTTTTTGTACATGCTAATTGTATTTCCTGTAACCCACTGCTGCAGTATCGTCATGTGTAACAGTTCCAGAGTGTTTTCATCTGTCCAATAAAAGACTGTTGTGTATTCGTGGCCAATTTTTCTTCCCCAGACTGAAAAAAAGGAGACTGTACATGCATTTTTGAATTGCGTCTTTACTGCGGAATCATTTTGTCGAACGTCGAATAAAGAGTATCAAGTGAATTATACATATTAAACATGAGAAAAAAAGATCCGTCTAAAATCTCAATATAATCTTGAACATGAAACGTGGTCCTTTTACACAATAAATATGATGGTGCACTATATAAACAAACAAGTGTTTGTGCACATGATGCAGTTAAAAACAGGATTGTTGATGAATACTAACATACACTTAGAGATTTACACATTTCTGCACTGTTGGCACAGAAGTTTCCCTGTAGACTAGAGCCTCTTACATTTGGTGAGAAATGGTGTGTCTGGCCCTTTAAGATGGATTCTGACTTTATGAATTGCTGAATACTTACAGATATCTGGCAAGAAAGAGCACTGGAGATATCTTGGATTACAGCTGAGATTCATTACAATGTTCAAACACAAACCTCCTCTCTCTCAGGATCATCTTTGTCTGGGAACGTTTTTATTAATTCCCAGTTGAGGCAACACTTCCAAAGAGTCAATTCTGAGCATTTCTGTCCTTGTTCCACCTCTGCACGGCCTGTTGTCCATCTCCTGTCTTTGCTCATCTCCCTCAGCCCAGCACGCTGTCATTGAAGGCCAGACACACAACAGCCTTCTGGTGGCCGCTGTATTCCCTCTTGATCTCGCCGGTCTCCACGCACCACAGACGAGCCAGGTTGTCTGAAGAGGCTGTGGATGGAAACGACAGCGAAGGTATTAAAGCTTTATCTGGTTATCTACAATGCTCAAAAAGTCACTTAATCTGTATAGAAAAAAACGTAAAAATGCTCTTACGTTTCTACTATGCTAATATTAAAAGGGATAGTTTGGATTTTTTAAAGTGGGTTTGCATGAGGTACTTATCCATAGTCAGCGTGTTACCTACAGTAGATGGCATTTAGCATGTCCTCAGTTTTGAGAAGCATGCGTGAGTACTGACGCAGAAGCTAAGCAATGTGCTGCTGTGGACGGAGGCCGCAGTAAATCAGATTTTAGCCACCTAATAATTAACTTGCTGTCAGACAGCACTCACGTTTAAGTTGTTATGTTCTCTTCAGAGCCACCAGACTTCGTTTTTTGTGTTAATGTGTGACTTTGTTGAATCCGACAGTTTTAACTTAAAACACCAAAGTGCGAGGATTGTTCTTACCAGTGACAATATACTGTGAGTCTCCAGAGAAAGCACAGTCCCACATCCAGCCTCTGGACGTCTCTCCGGGATTGTTGCTCTTGATGCTGAGCTCCGTCATCAGCGAGAAGTTGGACGTCCTCCAGATCTTACAGGTCTGGTCTGCGGAGCAGGTGGCCAACAGACTGCAGGTGACGGCAAAAACACAAAGACCTGGTTACCTTTATCGGCAAAAACAACAACAGAGGAAGAGTGCAGAGAACGAGGGCGCTCACGTGGAATCGGGGCTGAACTTGCAGCGGAGGGAGTAGCGTTTGTGTGCAGGGATCTTCGTCTTGGGGATGAGCTGAGTCACCTCATCTCCGATGCCTCCGGCGAGGTTCCACACATAACAGTTACCCTGTAAAGCAGAACCAAACAGGATGCTTTAAAACTCAATAAGTGTTAATGCACAGCACCTTTTTCAGACTGTCTGTTTACTGACCGAGCTGTTAACCGCTGCCATGTAACTGGCATCTGGATCGATGTGAACTGAGTTGACGGAGACCTCTGGCTCAGGAATCAGCTGTTCATTGTGGTCAGTCTTCAGATCCCAGATATGAATCACTCCACTCTGGTCTCCAACAATGAGCTCAGCCTACAAAACATACAATGACATAAAAAGCAAATATATATCCAAGTAAACAACGACTTTACCCTCAATTTGCTTTAAGTCTCACCTGGTTGGGATGCAGGCACACACAGTTGATTGGAGCGTTGACCTGGAATATCCTCTGACACTGTAGATTTCTTGACCTAGGAGGAGCAGATTTAATCAGCAGTCAGGTTTGTTGAACAGAGATTAAACTTGTTAAAGCACAGTTAGCTTCCTTTGCTGTACCTAAGGTCCCATATGCGAGCCATGCAGTCCTCCCCTCCCGTGTACATCCAGCGTCCATCTTCATGGAAGCCCACAGACGTGATGTTTTTGCTAACTCCGTCGTAGTTGATCACCGGGTTGGGGTTGTTGGAGTTCAGGTCGTACATGCGGATGTGCTGATAACCTAAAATAAAGCAGAGTTGGTATTATTATAAAATATAACAGCTGTACATTTAATAATGCAATCCAGGATGAGGAGAAGATTTGAGAAAATTCTTAACTGACCTGCAGCTGCAATCATGCTCCTGTCAGGTGTGACCTCAAGTGAATTCACTTGCTGGGAGCAAATGTTAAGGGTTTTTAGGTTATTTTTATACATTTTTTTTTACAGCATGGTTACTATTAGTCAACTTGCACAAGTCTCTCCCTACAATAAAAAGCAGATTCAGACATTTTTTTAAAAACAAAATCTCTTACACACAAAGTAGAATGTCATATTAGTCACTTTGTGAGCCAACTGCCCACAATAATGCAAATATCACAATGTCAACTCTGTTCCAGATGTTATTTGTCAAGAAATTCTGTTTTTATAAGTCAGCAGGGATACGGAGTCTTGGTGCTGGACTGTTCTGGTGCAGATCCCGCTGTGGGCCTGCCAGAACCGGACCGTGTGGTCATATCCCGCCGTGGCCAAAATGACCGGGTCGCTGCCGACCGTCCCCTGGTTCACATTCATGCTTGACTGCTGGCTGTCACCGCTCAGAGTGAGGCGTGTAAGTATGAAACTGTAGGGAAATATAAGAGTCAGTTAATTGCACTTTAACTGTCGTTAAAAGTCTGTTTAAATAGTAAAGTTGTAAATTTGTTGTCGTACTGTCAAAATAAAAGGTCCAACTCTTAAGGTGGAGGCTAACGTTAGCTAGCTACGTTCAAGGGCCATGCAAGTCAGGCAGTAAGCTAACGTTTCTACTTCAAACGCTAACGTATTATGGCTCTAACAACATTTCCATAAAGGGTATTATGTGTGAAAATATCGACTGCGTAATGGAATAAATGCAATAAGTTTAAATTACCTTCAGTTGTTGATGTTGACGACAAATCAGTACAACCCTTTAATGTGTCCCCGTAGCAACATACGACGATGCTTCAAAGGTTCCGTTGTGTTAACCAACGCTCTGCTGCCACCTACTGACTTATTTTATCATAGCAATCCGTGGTGTAGTACCTGCACATTGTACTCAAATACAGAACTTATATCCAAGTTACTTTCCACCAGTCATAGCAATAGTAGAAACAATGGGCCATAGACATGAAATTACTTTTTGGGCCAAGTCTGTGACAGAGAAGTGTTATTTCAACCCATAGACTGATTAAACTCAGAATTTTATGTACTTTATTGCATCCTGTAAATTTTTATTAATATTCTCCTCTTGGTAACAGAAGTACCCAAATATCCAATTGAAAAAAAATGAATATGTTAGTTCGCTGGTGTTTTCTTTTTGAATTGGTGAAATTACTGGAGTATCAATATAGTCACAGCACCGACAAAGTGTGTACTCAAAGATGGATACTTTATTAAATAAAAAAGAAACAGTTAAAGCAATAAAGTCAAAATATACATGAGCAAATTTAACAACTACTTAGAAAACTGTTTTATAATCGTATATGAAATATAATTTAATGCAACCATATAGGCTCATTGGTACCTTTGACACAGAACTTACTGAAACAAACCAACAGTACATTCTTTAAGAAATATATTTAAATAAATAAGTTAAATAAATACATAAATAATGCGCTTATAATGAGTCTGTTGCTGAGTCCCATATGTTTAAATGACCATTTCCCTTGTTAACATCTCAACAAGAACATTTCCTCACAACAACTGCAACATAATGTGCTTCCCCACTCAGTCAGTGAGCTGAGATCAGAGCCGCTGCAGCAGGGCCGACATGTGCTGTTTGACCTCTCCGGGGTCAGCCACTGAGCAGCCCAGCACCGTCCCCTTAATCCCACTCCTCAGTTTAGTAGAAGGGAGGATCTGAAACATATTGTAAGAATATTTCAACTTATGGTTTTCTTTTACAGCTGGCTCACACATAGCATAGAACCAACAGCTGCAGTACCTTCACATATATTTTGCATCTCTCCAAAAGAAATTTCCACTTCAGTGCAGTGCTCTCGTCATCAGTCAAACTGGTGAACTCCTCGGTCTGTAGCAGATGAGAGTGTTCTTTAGGCCAAACACACAGAAGCCACTAAATGTAGAATTTAGGTCGAATAATCCTCCTTCTGTAAAGTGCTACTGACCGTACAGCCAAGTGTCTTCTCTGCCACCGGGCCCCTGAGGGTGCAGGCATGCAGGGTGCCGGTGTGGTCTGTGAGGTCCACCAGCAGGTCAAAGCCTACGGTGGCTGAAAAGGCCTGATCCCTCCCGGGACACAGCAGGCTGGTGCAGCTCTGTGTGTCCTCAGTCACCTGAAACTTACACCTGGAGCTGAGACAGGCAGGAGAGTATGTTCAAATATTTGAAGTAGAATATCAGAGTTGTGAGAATGCTTCAATATGCTTCAATAATGCATCTCCTCGGTGAACTTACCACCGTGTGGTGATGACTTTAGAAACAGAAGAGTCGAGGTCCAGTTTTGAGATGAAGCTGTATGTGATGCCAAAGAAAGGCTCAGGATTCTCCTGACACTTCTGCTTCAGCTGGCTCACCGTGTACACGTCAGTGATGGAGTCCACTGCACAGACAGAAGCAGCTGCACATACACTGTATACACATTGGATGTCTGCAGTGTGTTTCTTTTTAACAAGCGGGCAGTGACACAAGATAAACTCGTCATATTGTCATCTGATAGTCAAAAGCATTATATGCAGTGGTGTAATGTGGGAATTCTTCACTAGAAGCTACCAGGCACATCTTCAGGCTTCTCGTCTTGATCCAGCGCTCCAGACTCAGATACTTCTTTGGCGTAGCTGAACAGCAGGCTGGCCTCTCTGGTGTCTGAGACAAAATTGTAAATGACTTGCGCAGCAACAAACTGACAATATTCAACTTTCACTGTTTGCCATGGCTGCTTGGTTGAACCTTGATTAATTGCAGGGTCATATAAGATCCTGTATTTCTGTAAATGCTGCTGTGATGTCTTACCGGGGTTGACAGTGATAATCGTCTTCGAGTTAACGGTTGCTGTCATGCCGTTGCGAAAGCTGTCAAAGCTAATCTTTGCGTCAGCTATGAAGAGCACTTTGAAGAAAGAATAGAAGTTAAAACAACAGTAAGTTATCCTAAACATAAACACAGAGTTGCATCTCAGATATCCACTTCCATGTTTCTCTTTAGTACAGTATGTTAATGGGACGTGACAGGCTGGAATAACAGTTAAATACAGATTCATTTTGTGGTTGAGAATGAGCAGCAGCTGTTAACCTACCCGTCTCCTTGGGTATCAAAGTTTGCACGAGCTGAATGGCTTCTCTGTCCCAACTGTGAGTGAAACAGAGGTCAGTGAAAATCAAACACACATGGAGTTCAGCAGGTTAATTTAAAGCTTCATGTCACCAAAGTACATTTGTGGTAAGCTAAAGATACACAGCAGTGATCCAAGGGACCAATAAGATGGAATATGGCGCAAAATCAACAAAATTAATACATCTTTATTAATTTTCCAAATTATTAAAGGAGCATGACGCACCAGACGAGAGCGAAGGAGGAGACGGAGTCATCAAAGAGCTTCACTTCCAGCCTTTGCCCTTTGCGTCCGTCTGAAGTGGTGAACAGCTTCAGCTCTCCGATCTGTAAATGTAAACAGGACCATCTAAAGTTCCTATCACGATATCTTCCCTTGCTGTGACTTTAAGTGCAGGGCCTGGCCTCTCTCTGAACTCTGAGGCATGTCTTTAGAGCCATTATGGTAAGCTGCTCTGTTCCAAGCAAACAACGAGTGTACCACCATGTAACCACACAGACAAAACTGACACAATGTAGTATATTAGGCAATTTATTAGATATGAACCCAGTAAATTTCAAAAACCAAATATTTGCTCAGCGTCCAGACTCATTGTCCAAAACATCTCATTCCCTGCTTATCAGGTCTCCGACCTCGGCCTCAGTGACAGCTTTCATGACTTTTCCATGGCTGACTCTCATAACGTTACATCGGACCACTTTTAACAACCTTTCCCTTCTTGTTAATGTTGTTTTTAAGTTCAGGAAACTTTTAACAGCCTATTTTCCACCGTAGCTGAGCGCACTGTGGAGAAAACGGCAGCTGAGAAACCACCATCTAATGCAACCAATGTGTGAAAAAATTGGAAAATACATTCTGGTTTCTCAGTTAGTTTTTACATTTTCTTTTTATTCCCTGTTTGAAAAACACCTCTCCAATATCAATGATATCCCAAAAACCTCATCACCTGTGATTGCTTTAACAAGCAACACTTATTTAACTGCTAATCACCATCTAAGCCATTTCTTACCGCTTTCACTGCAGCCAGTATATTTATCACTGTGCCATCCAGCCGCTGCCCGTTGGCCACAATGTCTCCCAAAGAGTAGAAGTCTCTGGAGTCCTTCACAGGCAGGTGCATCAGTGGCAGCAGCCTGTCGATGGTGCCCATGTCAGCACACAGACACACCTGGGAATGAGCCTCCACCACCAGCAGCCTGTAGAGGCTGAGACAGCACATCAGACATTACACACTTTTACACATTTTACCCAGCATTACATTGTGTTAACCTCACTAACCTTAAACTATTTAGGGCACCACAGGGTGAGCATGACTCATTCTCCTATAATATATGAATTAAAGTGTAAATTACCTTGGTGTTGTGGGGGAGAATCTGTCTTTCTCTGGGTCCTTGTTGGAAACTAAAGGATTTTCAACAACGACTGAAAAAAAAAGATTTGTGAATAGTATATGTTTTTGTTGATATTATAGTCATTAAACATTTTTTGAAATTATCTTGTTACACTGTTTTTTGTCAACTATTTTTTTGTAGCTTGAATTTATTCTAGAAGTAAAGAAATACATCATAACCAGGACAGTAAATTTAATTTTGCAGTACTACTGATATTACTAAGGAATCTATAAAACTAAAAATTTATAAATAAATAAATCTAACCACCTCTGTGACACTCTACTAAAACAAATATTGTATTTGTTTTTTAAGGCCTCTGGGACTGAGAGAGTGACGTCCTCACCACAGTCTCCGGTGCTGAAGCTGTTGGAGAGCCCGTTGATGTACCCATCGTTTCCCCAGGCCGTCACATTGATGAAGAAGTCAGGTGAGTCCCTCATTGTGAAGCTAAAAGTGAATCTGTCGACACCAATATCTAAAATTCACATGAAGAGGTTCGGTTAGTTTTTCAGTTAAATGGAAAAGGGATAATCAAGCTCTGACAATGGATATTATTTTATCTGTTCTCCAGCAGAGGGGGCTGGTGTACTAGACTCTGGGGTGCACTACCGTTGGAAAAATGTGTCATTGACAGCAACAGCTTAGGTGCATTGATATCAAAAGATACTAACTTTTTCTGTCAGGAAAGCTTCTGACATCAGTTTTCCCGATGATGATGCCTGCCACTTTCTGAAAAACATTACAAGAGCAATGACAGTGTGCAGATATCACAGTTTAACACAGTTTACAAAACAAACTCAGAAAAACAGTCCTGAAATTCACACTGTTACACAGTTGAAGGAAATAATTTATTTTCTATTAGAGGTTTTGTTTGAAAAGCTGCTATAGGATCCGAAATATATTATATAA
The DNA here is from genome assembly GCA_903364295.1 of Serranus cabrilla. NCBI lineage: Eukaryota > Metazoa > Chordata > Actinopteri > Perciformes > Serranidae > Serranus > Serranus cabrilla. Next base: position 149,636 of record CAFUXE010001247.1, on the reverse strand, counting down.
CTGTACGTGGCCGAACAATCATCTGAACTCACCGGATGAGAGAAGTTGGGATGCAGCTCAGAGATGGCAATGTAGGTCTGAGCAGCCATTTTGTTTATTCATAAGTTAAATGACTCTCCAGCCCCGTTTTTACAACATAAACAGACTGTAAAATTAAGGAAAAAAACAAATAACATGAGAGTTGGTTTAATCTATAAAAGGTATTGATGCATTTCACGTTTTCTAACATTACCTAAGAAACCTAAACTGATGACAAATACACAATGGTAACTTGTTAGTTAAGGTTAAGTCGTTAGCTAGCAAGCAGTAACGGCTAACGTTAAAGTTCCCGTATTCAGTTATTTACATCATTTATTTACAACGTGGTGAGTATTTGGAGGGTTTAATTTGTTTCTTAACTTACAAATAGCTTAATTTCGGCAACACCTAAAACGTTTTTCTGTTATAGTTTTTTTTTTTTTTTACCTGCTTCTATTGTACTCAAAGTTAAATCGAGTTAGTCGCGGTAAACCTGTTGCACGCGACAAAAACAAAACCCATCGTTGCACGCGACAGTCACATGCTGCCTTCAAATGCAGTCGGGGAAAAGTCAGTGTTGCAGTACAAATGTCTGAATATACAGGTTATGTCACATACATACTGTCAGCTTTTTATGTTTGTCTTTTTAATCTGTATGTTGTATTTTACTGCAGTAGATGTTTAAGATTGTGCTATTATTAACTCCTTTATACATTGTTCTCATATTCGTTCATATTTGTCTATAAGAAGTAATTAAGTATAAGTATAAAGTTGCATAAAATGGAAATATGCAAGTAAAGTACCATAAATTGGTACAGTGCTTAAGAAAAAAGACTTTAATGCATTCCACCACTGTGTGTTGCATCCTAACTTTTGGAACAGATGAAATAAAACTTTGAACAAAAATCAATACTGATCACTCGTGGTGCACTTTTGGGAAGTGCACAGAAGCAAATATGCTTGCATACCACCAATTTCCCCCCAGTTAATCCATCTGAAAATCTTGCACATAGTTTGCAGTCCATGGATGAATGAAGTATATTATGTTACCGTATTTTCTTTCCGACATAAAACAATCCCAACCAATTTCACACATACTCATCTTCTCAATAACAAACGGATTATTCAAATGAAATTAGAGACTGCTGTAATTAAACATCATCTTCAATGATTCCTTATGTGTTTTTCTTTTTTCGATTTCAATTTCATTTTTTTTTAAATTTCACATTGATCAGTTAACACCTCTTTTGTAATGAAATGATACTTGCATACACCCAGTGTTTTGGTAGTGATGTTGCCAGGATGAAATCTACAATTTCAACACACATTCAGTACAGCAAACATCTGTACAGCTGTGCAAACATGCATGAAATAGGACTGCACAATAAAACTGCTGATTGACCTGAATTTTACACACATTCACTTCACACACACAATATATATATTCGTACACTATGTGAGTCATCTCTTCACCTCTGGCTCTGCTATCACCTATAATCCATTCCAGTCATCATCCCAACATGGGATTTGTTCTCAGACAGCTTTACTGAGATGGATTTGACAGCTTCCTCGTTTGTTTTGATAACACAAAGCTGTATTTGATACTGTCTCGTACACCTTAGCAGGAATCAAAAGGTGTAACAGTAAACCCTTTGCACAGCCTTGTTCTTCTTCCATGGTGACTAATCCTCGCGGCTTGGCTCCGATATCTCATCTGTGTGACTAATGTTGATTTTCAGGCAGTAATATATCCGTTGATGTGATTCTCCGGTCAATGTGTTCCTAATCACTGAGAAAGCAGTGCCGCAGCAGCAGCCATAAAGGCATTTCCTACACAATAACAGTGATATTATTTCTTAGCAGACAGTCAGAGGTGTAATGCTCTATCAATGTATCGATGTACTTTGTATAATGTTGTATAATGTGAACTGATTAAAAACATCGAACATGTAGCTGTACTCAGATGAAATCGATTTGCCATTTGCACCAGTGCCTGGCTATTCAAATGCAACCAAATTTCAAATTCTAATTTCATTAGGTTTTTCTGACTACAGCTTGTGAGTCCATTAATCACAGCGGCACTGTAAAGCATTATCAGATAAATCAAGCGAAAGTTACTTTTGCTTTAGTGATTTATCCGTAATGAATTCATGGCCTCAATTAATCTGTCATCAATCATACTTTCCTCCGATATTCAGTCGCTTCTATTGAAGTGATTTGAATAAGCTGTTTGAATTTCCTTATGATAAGCAGTAACATATGGGGGCTTGGCTTGTCGCTTCCGATGGCCTGAGCAGGAAGTACCTGCAGGGTGTCGTGTCTGCAGGCTGCAAACACGGTCACTGCAGGAGTGTGTTGTGATTGGGCGGCCTCTGCCGCAGGTCGGCTCCCTGGGGGGCCTGCAGCCGTCTGACCGCTCCTCAGCTATTAATCCATCATCTCACTGCGCGTGTGTGTTCTCTCTGTGAGGTTATGTGTTTCTGTAGACCTAGCATGTTCATTGTCACAGTGGCATTAAACTGTTCTTAGTCCTAGTCCAGTACTGTATATTAATGGTGATCAGAGGTGGCTTTTTTCTAGTTGTAATTTTTAAACACTAGTAGGCCTTCGCTGTATTGGAGCATATGGTTAAGATGATTTTGTTAAAAAAATATATGCAACATGTCCATCTCAGCTAACTGAAGCAGATTAATGTGCCATCCTTTAGTGGGAATTAACCATTTTTTCACTAATACATCAATCAGCACATTTACTGCATATTAAAGGAGACATACTATTTAAATTTTCAGGTTCATAGTTGTATTTTGGATTAATACTAGAACATGTTTACATGCCTTCCAGAACAAAAACACAATGATTTTCTCATACAGTCTGTCTAAATATACCTGTATTCACCTGTATTTTAGTGCCTGTTAAGATCCCCTCTGAAAAAGCACAGTCTGCTCTGATTGGTCAGTGTTTCGGGGTCTTTTTTATATGCGTGTTTTGGCACCTCTGCACCATCATTGATTCCAAGAAATGACTATAATGACACTGTTGCAGCACTTTCTACGTATATATTTTGTAGTTGTTATATCACAACCTTGCAGAAGTCCTGACGGCTCGTTAAAAGGCTCAATTTTTTATACTGTTACAGTATTTATATAGCACCAAGAACTCTTTTGTGATCAAAAGAGACATGGAAATCTCACTATTTATGATGTGGGACCTTTAAGAAAACAGCATTTCTGCCCTACCCCAAGACAAACTGAAGGATGTGACTGTATAGGCCTTATTGTGATTTCATAGATGACGTTATATGCTCATTGCTCTTTGCCTCTTTTACAAGGCTTCTCTTTTGAATGACATGATGTATTTCAAGATACTTTCAGCTCAATAGCTCAATAATATGATGAACTATACACCACTGACTGGAGCGATTCTGTATGGGCCATTTTTGAGACTTTGACTATATTTACTCATTATATTTACATTCTTGGACTTTTTAATTCAATCACTATACTTGTAAGTGCAGTATTTTTACATTGTGGTCGTTGCTTGTAAAAGATCTGAATGCTTCTTCCAGCACTGCTCCGATTTAGCCACTGTCCACTGGACCTCCACGATGGCACCAGACAGGAGATTTGTGGTTGAGCTGCACACCCTGTGTAAAACATGAGAGGAGAGGAGGAAGCAAAGACATGAGCGACCGCTCAGGGGCATAGCAACACAAAAACAACACAAAACCAAACCCTCTCAGAGCTGCACGGATTTAAAGGATGTGACAGCTACATACAGAGTTCCCTCTTCAGCAGAGCTACGCAGACTTATGGTTCTATCTAAAAGACCATTTGTTAGCAGGACGCCTAAGAGCTTGTGTTTACACTATAACCACATGCAATGTACCAAAAAACCTACACAAGAAGTGGGCAGAAAAGTTGTAGTATTTACATGGGCAGATTATGAGACAATGGGTCCTTTTCATAGTCCCTTTGGAGTTGTTACACCTCCCTTTGTATTCATATGGAGCCCTCTTTTTGTCCTTGTCTAGGTGTTTTGGTCCGTAGTTGTTTCTGTTTGAAGTTGTTTTAAGTTTCTTTGACGTCAAATTAAGTCTTCTTATTGTGATTTTGCGTCTTTTTGCAGCTGATTTGCATCTCTTTGTAGTTTTATTGTGCCTCTTTGTAGTCCTTTTGTTTCTCTGTAGTTGTTTTAAGTTTCTTTGTAGTAATTTTGTCATTGTGATTTTGTGTCTCTATGCAGACGATTTGCATCTCTTTGTAGTTTTGTTGGTCTATCTGAAGCGTTTTTGTGTCGCTTTGTAGTCGTTTTATGACTCTTTGTAGTCATTTTGTGTCTCTTTGCAGCTGAGTTGCATCTCTTTAGTTGTTTTGGTCTATCTGTAGTCTTTTTTTGTCGCTTTGTAGTCGATTTATGTTTCTAGTCATCTTGAATCTCCTCCTCGTTGATACGTCTCTTTGAGTGACATTCTGTTTGTGATGGCCCTTAAACTTTGTCCCGTGTCTGTTCAGCCTGTTCAGTAATCTCTCCATGAGTATTTAGGTTGATGAACCAAAGAGTTTTAGTTCACATGCAAACATGCACACACACATAAACAATAGAGACATTGTTAAAAGGAAGTCATTCTTTTTTCAGTGCACCAACCTGAAAACGACATCCTGTCAGGATCTAATGAAACCAATCATGGTTATTTTATTGAATCCAATCATTAAAACATATTGTTCTGAACACTGAGCAATATCTTGGCATGGCCATACTGTCTACATCCAAGTATAGCTTTCGCAGTCGTTGGCAGTGGCCTGTGCAGTCTTTATTGGCTTCCAGAAGTGGAAGACGTCCAAACTACAAGTATGTGTACACTGTAATTTCACTGCCACCTGTGTGACTAACTATACTGTAGCTGCTGCACCGCTGGGGCCGCTCACAGCCGCTGAATCCAGCTGGGCTCTGGTGGAACAATGTACTCTGTCTCCTCGTCCCCGTGTCCAGGGAGAAGGGGGGGTTGTACGACTGTGGAGGAAACCTTAAATGATGTTAATAACGTGCTGTTGAAAAGCAGCGCAGAGACAGAAATCAGTGGCATGCATGATGTCAGCTCCCATTATGACCGTATGCCACCATATTGAGGTAATGGGAGGAACACTGTGGCATTGGTCATGTTATTGCTATGAGACTTAAGTGAGGCAGGAAACATTACATTACACGACATCCAAATGAAAAATAAATGAGAAAAAAGTGACTTTTTTTGTGTGCGAAAAATGACGGAAATGAAAAGACTTTTCAGTTGCAGTTTGTTGTCTTTGAACATTCTGAAAAACGAATGTTGTTTTATTGATACTTGTGGTCGGACACGTTTATGTCACCGTCTACACTAAACAGGTACTGCCACTTACACGCCCTTCTCAGACATGTTTCTTTTCTTCCTGTTGTCTGGCTTCCACAGTTATGGCTTTAATCCAAATTTGTTTGAATGAATGGAGGCTGGGCAAAGAAATTCCAACTGTGGCATTGCTTCACAAACCTCTCAACAACCACGGCTGGTGCCATCATGGAAACAGTTCCCAAAATTGGCTTTGCACAGATAACATCGACTTTCATTTAGAAAATTCTTTTTGAACATGACATTTTTATATTTAACTAACTGACCGCAAGTCATACTACATACTGAATCTAAGCCGGTGATTATGTGTTGTAGCGCCAGTGCTGGTTAATAAAATTCTCCCACAATGCAATGCACAAGGGAAATGGAGCGGCTGTAACAGCTGGGAAGAAATTTAAATAACTTGTAGGTGGTGACGCAATAACTTAAATCTTAAGTGAGGCATAATCTTTTTAATAAAGAGATATTCGAAGTCAACAGGAGCATTCTTGGGTTAATTTCTAGTCTGTTTATGATCTGAGCAGTATTGACCAATCACAGGCCAGGGTGGGTGGATGGATGGATGGAATAAGTATGTGACTTAACTTCCGTCTGTAACTACGTCATGTTCTACGTCACCTTATAACGTCACACAGTTTCATACAGAGATCATGCTTTGAACCCTAACCATGACCTTTTTTCTAAACTTAACCCAGTACTTTTTGTGCCTAAACCTAACCAAGTAGGCCCACTTCACAAGTTTAACCATGTCCTTAAAACCGTGAATGGACTTATGTTCCAAACAGAGACCCTGCAACTGTTTCGCAGCTATCTTAGCAGTAAGCTAGCTTACATTTGCTATTAGCACCAAACACAATAATGAGAATGAGAAGTTTTTGGTGTATTTGGTCATAAATGTAAGTAAGGGACAGTTATTAAAGTTAAGGAAGTACCAATGATGTTACAATTCATCCTGTAGAGAACTTGTCTGTACCAAATTTCATGACTGTCAATTCTTGAGACGTTTCTCTCTGAACAACAATGTCAACCTCAGAGTGGCGCTTAAGGAAAGGTCTGTATCATTTAAGCTCATCTTCTAGGGACTTTTAATGTCAAATTATCCAGTCAAAGAGTTGGATTGAGCAACTACTGGACCAGCATTGCTATCCTTAAAGTCACCATGTTGGCAAAACTAAAAACTCTGGATCTTGTAGGACAGAGCTTAAAATTCATATGTTTTATTTCACATGTAATTCTTTCTACATGCTCGTGCGCCTTTCAGCTGCCAACACAGTATATCATGACTTTCTGATCTGAATTTGGAACATATGACATGCGTGGTATGAGATATTTCATGGACAACAGTGGGGTATTGTTTGACTTGTCCTAAATCAGATTTTTAGTGTGTACGTGAGTGCGTTATCCAAGTTATGTGTTTAAATGTGTGTATTTGCGTGTACTTACTTTTTACTATTGAGTCGAGCACCACTCAACTTTTTATCCACTTGGACGGAAAAATCCCACCTGATATACTGCCACTGTCAATTTAATGTTACCCAGAGAACTTTTCACCCATTCATCATTTTTAACTGTGGACCGGACTGTATTTCAGCTGCATGAAAAGCCCGCCCCGCTGTCCCAGTCCATCACAAACGTCCTCACAACATCCACTGTTTAGGCAGTTCCCCTCCGACAAATCCTGACAGAAATATCTCGCTCCACACTTGACCCCAAGAGTCCTTTCTTTTCTTTGAAGTGTTCCTCAAATGAGGAGAGAAACACATTTCTTCAATTATTACCGAGTGATATATGAAACAGAAGCTTTCATTTCTTTGCCGCATGTGTTCCACTGAACAATGAAATCATTATATTCTGGAGCATCGCCCCTGAAAGTGGTACAAAGCAGGACACAGTTTCACGCTATAATGGCATTTATGAGCTGATTGTTAAATGATTTCAGCCTTGCTTTGTTTAGGTGCTGATTTTATGGTATGTGACTGATGTTCTGTGTTAAATATCATCTGTATGGCCTCAACATATGCAGACACACTGCTTCTCTCTTATTTATAATGGAATATTGTCTTTGGAGAGTTTCATTAGAGGGTGATGTATGCCATGTTTGAATAACAGTGACATGGAGTCTAGTAAAGTGCTTACTGTTTGGAATATAAAACTCATTATGCTGTATTATTGGGCTTATTGTAAGGCTTTGATTTTCCAACGAATACCAGATTTAGGCATGAATCATTTGTATTTTTTTCCAAAAATGGAATGAACACGCTGGAATTTTTGTCCTTTAATTTACTGGTGCCATGGTTAGATGTGCTCAAGAATCTCATAGTAACAACATAAAACAAAATAAGATTTATCAGATCTGTATTTTAATGCGTATCCCTTGTTTGGTTCATTATGTGGTTCGGAGTGCTTCTGTTTTTCTCTTCTTTTGTCTTTCTCTTTTACTTATCGTAGTTATGATCTGCTGACCGAAGGATCTAATGTGACGTGTAACAGAGACAACCAGATATCCATATCTCACTGTTATTCTGCCCATGAGCTCTCTGTGCTGTTAAATATGTAGCCATGGTTGGCACATAAGCCCCCCGACATAAACTACATGTAAATGTTATGTTAATAAGTCACCTTTAGAAGTGTTGGCAGGCAGATTTTTAACTTTGGACCAAGTGGAAACCATCAAGCCTGAAAAGTGAAGCCGATGCAGAAGTAACTTAAAACTGCATTATTTTAATGGCCAGCAGGGGGCGACTCTGCTTACAAAAAGAAGTTTGTTTGTATAGAAGTCTATGAGAAAATGACTTCTTCTCACTTGTTGTAATACCTTAGTAACCCTTTTCCTCATGAGTTAATGGTCTCAGTCCCTAGTTTCAAGTCTTCTTCAATACAACATGATGTTCATTTTTGCATAAAATTGTCCCATTTAGAGTAAAAATGGACAATAAAGTAACTACCCTATGACTGACAGGTCATAAGGTAGTTACTTTATTGTCCATTTTTACTCAACGTTTACCCAACGTTTAGTGAAGCATCTACGTTATAGTTTAGGCTTATGGATCAGATCGAATTAAACTTGTTTTTCAGCATTATATTAAAAAAGCACTGTTTACACACTGCCAGCCAAGCTAGCTATCTTGTGTGAGTGCAGTTTGATACTTTACCTCCACCCTCTCATACAAATATGGTCACATCTGGCTCCCAGTAAGGCAAAATAGCACATGAAAGGTTAAATCTTGGTGCCAATGCCAGTTTTCAGTTGGGTAAAACAGGCAGTGTTGGTATCAGTTCAGAGGTTGGATGGTGGTGTGGATGAGGGGCCCAGTTTGAACATTTTGCCCCCACTGTTCATAACTCCTTATGACTGGCCAGTTAACACCTACTCAGAATAGATTGCGATGCCTGAAAAGTTGGATGAATTTATAAGAACATTTATCCTTCACCTTATTTCTAAGACACCAGATGTTATAACACATTCTGTGGAAGTGGGTATTACCTTTGCTTATATGGGATTCCAGACTAATACAGTTGTAAGACACATGCAGGAGAAATGCATCAATGGCAGACAGAAATGTCCATAATTGCAGTGCAGATGCATTAGATGCATGCGAGAGCGAGCCATGCAGCTCCGAACCCATATCCTGTTGGATGTGATGGAGGCCTTCTTCAAACCCAACGCTGCCATTAGAGGGAAAAGGCTCCGTCTCATCTGTCTCTCCCGGTCTTCTCTCCTTGGGATGGTACTAACATCACATATGGAAGACATCATGCTGTTACAGAGCAGCTCTCCTCACCAGGCACTAATAACAGTGTGGCTATGGGTTTAATAAAAAGGAATGGAACGAATTATGGCCCCGTCCCAGCCAGGGCCATCATGTACTGCAGCGCATTAGCGTGGCCTCAGCAGCCAGTCCAGACCAGCAGAGACTGGGAGGGATGACAGAGAGGGAGAGAGAGAGAGAGGGAGGGAGGGAAGGACCAAGCTTCCCAGCAATAACCAGTCAGGCTCTTCGGGTTTGATGCTGTGGTGGAGAAGAGGGGGAACACACAGAGAGATACAGAGAGAGTAAGCCTGTGGGCAGCTCAGAGACAGGCTCTGCCAGGGGGAACAGGACGTCGAAAGCAGTTTCACAAAGGATGTTAAGCCGAGTCTTGATTAAAATGGAAGTAAGAGTATGTCATGCTCAGCTAAGTAAGTGAATAAATGGGAACGCAGGGAGTCTCTGGGGATTTAACAGTGAAGAACCCGCTAAGAGGGAGAGGAAGATGTAGAGCTGCAGGAATGTAAAACTGGAGACAAGAGAAATTAAACTGAAGGCGAATGACTGACTGAAGTTAGTGACTTGAAAGAAAAAGATGTTTGTTGCATTTATTTAAAGTCTTAAATATCAATATATAAAGGAGTAAACATTATTCAGTAAATTATTATTATTTAAAGATGTTTTAACAAAGGCTGCTTTGACTTATTTCAAGGTTGTTTTATTTTATAATTCCACATTTTTATTTATTTATTTGACAGGATTTGATAGGATCAGATTATATACTGATGATGCTGATTTGCACACACACACACACACACACACACACACACACACAGCCTAATTTATTTATTTCAGGATTTATTTAATAGCTATATTTATTATTTTTACATTGTTTGCCCTATTGCCTTTAATACACTGTACTTTATTTTAGGGGAACCCCTGTTTCTCTCATAGTATAAATGCATTCCTGCAATTTTCTTTTTACTCAATAATAAACAGCAGTCAAATTACACACAAAATTGTACATAAAACAAGCACCCACAAATCTTTCTCTAGATTTAAAAAAAAATAAAAAAAAAACGTAATTAATAGCAATTCTCCACTTACACTCTGTCTCATGTGTAAGTGGATCATTTTTTAAAATTAAAATAAAAATAAAAATAAAAATAAATGCATCACAGAATTGTATGCTTTTCACTACTTATTTGTGAATTGTATGCTAGTATGCTAGTGCAACAAAAACATTTAATACAATTATAGAATAATCCTACAGTTAATACACATGAAGTAAATACAGTTTGTGGTGTTAAAAAAAAAAAAAAGTAACTTTTTTGTGAATTTAATTCTATTTGACTTAGTTGTCTTTGCCACCCATAGGGAGCCTCACCCTGACATTTCACCCCTCATGGGGATCTCCAACCTGCCACCCAGACCACCCCGGTGATCCCCACCTTAATGACTCTGCTCCCTCCTGTCTATTTATGTAAAAGTAAAAAGTCAATCAAGCTTAATTAAGACAATGGCCGCGCTTATGAAGACATGAGTGCAGCAGTTGGCAGTGAAAGTGGGTGCTGGTGCTCCCTGGGTGGGCAGCCCTGGTGCTAACCCCTGTCTCAGTATGCAGCGACATGTCCGTCCCTGGATCAGCTGCCAGCGCAGGAGATGACAGGTTAGTTCAGACCTACAGCACTGCAGGGAATCCTAATGGCTCCATCAGAACAAGTGCACTGTCTGTTATGTTACATTTCCTCCAAATTTGACCTGCATGTCACCGTTTCAGCCTCTCAGATCGAGTCCGTGAAGGCAGCAGGCTTATATTTGGCCGTTGACTGTCTGCGCTATTCTGGAGTTTAAATTCAACACTGTCTCCTTCACTCTTTTACTGTGTTTGGTTACTCGATACGGACCTCCATGCCAGCTCACCGTCTCTGTCTGTCTTTTAAAACGAGTCCGTTTCATTGAACCTACACAGACGTCTGTTATATTTGGATTAGGAGACACCAGCTCGCCTGATTTGCTCTCCCGCTCGCTTATTGGGACATTTATTTTGACCTCTAAGTCGTTTTCCCCTTCACTGTCAGTGACGTTATACTCACCAGACCACCAGAGTAGGACTTCTGGTATTTCACTCTGGCCTCGGGATTACATACCTACAGTATATGTTGGAATAATTACATCTAGAAGGACTTTCACTGAAAGCGCTCGTTGCTGCTCATTTCTGCTACTGCACACAAAATAATACAAAACATGTCCAGGAATGAGTGGATAATGGGACGCAGACATGCAAAAGACACTTCCACCACTTCCACATAGGAGCTTCTTTTGTTGTTATTTTGTGTCTCTTTGTAACTGTTTTGATCTTATTTGTAGTCCTTTTCTGTCTGGGGTTGTTTTGCCCTTTTTGTAGTCAGTTTGCATCCTTGCATTTTAAGTTGTTTTGTGTCTCGCATGTGGTTGTTTTGTAGTGTAGGAATTTTGTGTGTCTTTGTAGTTGCTTTGTGTCTTTATAGTAATTTTGCCTATTTTTGTAGTTGTGTTGTGTCTCTTTGTAGTTTTTTTGTGGTATCTTTCTAATCAACTTGCATGTCTTTGTAGTTGTTTGGTGTCTCTTGTTGTCATTACCAGAGTATCTTTGTAGTTGCATTGTGTCGCTTTGTAGTTTTGTTGTTGCTGTTGTTGGTTTGTGTCTCTTTGTAGATGTTTAGTAGTAGTACTAGTCAGTCTAGGTCTCCTTGTAGTAATTCAGAGTCTCTTTGTTGTTGGCGTATGTCTCTTTGTACTAATTTTGAATCTCTTTGTAGTCATTTTGTGCTTCGCTGTAGTTGTTTTGAGTCTCTTTGTGACCTGTTGTGTCCTTGGAGTCCTTTCATTCTTTTCTGTGGACATTTAGATTCTCTTCCAGGTTGGTACGTGTCTGTTTGGGTGACATTTACAGGTGAAGGCCGAGGGGCCCGGGGCCTGAGCCTAGCAGGTTGTTCAGTGATCCATCCACATGAATACTCGCTGATTGTTGTATAAATATAAATATTACTGACTGGAAAGCTAATTCATCTTTAAAAGATCATTTGGGAAATTCCCCAGCTTGTTTATTTTTCAATAAAAACTAATATATGTGTAAATGGGGACTCATTCATGAGTAAGTGCCAATGCAGCCCTGATATTAACAGCATAGTCACTGTGTAATTGATTTCCTATAGGCCTCGGTGTATCAGACTGATCAGGCCCAGTGAGCTGCAGCCTGGGGAATGGCTGCTCTGAATGCAATGGCATGTCAAGTTGGCCAAAGATACATTTGTGTTGTAAAAAGATATATTAACTCAGACACACATGCATGCATGGGCAGCTGCAGAGATACCACATACACACACAGACATAAAATCACACACATCTGCTCACCATCCTTGTAATTGTGGCTCCATCAATATCATATTACCTGTTCCTTTGGCTGCCTATTGATCACGCCTGCAGCGGCTGTTCATGTGCTGGTTACGATGTGCTCTATTACCTGTGTGTTAGTGTCAGCCTCTCAGACTGGGGGGTGCTGGGATTGACTGTGCATCATGGGAGGGCTGAGGGGTGGGGGGTTCATGGTTTGTCCAGGCTACACATTTATCTCTGGGAATGTGAAGTGTCTTTGGTACAGATGGACGCCTTATGGCATATGGAGCATGTTGTGGTGGCCTGCTTAGGATGTATGGATTAGGTTTTGACTGTTATGGATTTCTTAAGGCTCATACTAAATGTGATGGTTTTGTGTTGAAGGTAGCATTCATTTATTCTAACCATTATTATCGTCTAAACTGACCATAACAATACAGGAAACAAGCTGTGGCTGCAATCACCCCACTGTTCATTAACCACGACTCAAACCATAATAAATATCAACACAGTTTTCTCCCTGGTAAGCAGTAAAATAAGGTATCAGACACATACTCACTATTATTATGCTCAATATTTTTTTTAAAAAAAGGAGGAACTACATTGGTTTTTTTTAGTCAAGCAAACAAAGGCTGTGTCCCAATGTCAAGGATCCTTCCTTGGTGGGATCCTTCCTTCAGAGTCGGGTCCTCCAGAGACAAGGCAAGAGTCCTTCCTATCACTGGCAAAACGCCCAAATGGAACAGTCTTCAGAGTGTGCATGTACACGCACATTTCTAATGTGACTGCTCTTCGTATTTTGTGTTTAGCAATATATTCTTTCTTTCGCCAACTACGTTTTTTCCGTTTTTTAAACTGTGCTCACTAATCTGTAGTGTCTTTCAGTATCTTGAAAATCGTTCCATAGATAAAATGTATGTACATAAATAATAATAAAAATAATAATGAAATAAATAATAACGGATATTGGCGCTATTGTCTGTTGTAATTACAGCGCCCCTGTTTCCTTCCTATATTATTATCATACTGAACAAATATTGATTTTATAGTGAAAATATTTACATTTAAATGCATATTTTGCCGCCGGCGTCACGGCTTCAGCACTCGCCATTTTTAAATCTCCCGGTCGACCGGTGTGCGCAAGGCTTTATGGGTAATCCGGGCGCACGAAGGATACACACATGCATCCTTGAAATTTGGGCAAAAGAAGGATCCTCCGGAGGATCCTGGACATTGGGACAGTCCTTCGGCGGATATCGATGACGTAGTATCCTTCAAATTCAGCCGTTTGAGGATCCTTCCTTGGCTTTGGGACGCAGCTAAAGTCTCCACTCCTGCCTGCCACTCACCTAATCAGCCTCATCACCTACACCTGTGCAATCACCCACAGCTGCACCTCATCCCACTAATCAGCCAGTCTGTATTTAAGCAGCTCACCTCCACTCCCTCATTCCCAGATTGTCTCTGCAGTATGCAGAACTTTCTGGTGCTTTTCTCCAGATTAATTGCCCAGCTTCGCCCCTGCCTGTCCCTGACCATGTTTCTTTGTCCCAATCCCTGTGTGAGATCTCTGGATTGCTGTGCTGCTCTGTGCTTCCTTGGCAAGAAACAGCTCTCAGCCCATCTCGATACCCCTTAGACTTGGCAAAAACACCTCATTGAACTTTGTTCTGTGTTTTGGTCGATTGTGGACAATAAAGTGATTATGAACCCTGCTCTTTGTAATGCTCGTATCAGCATGCCATCATGTTTGCAATAACAAATATCACAGTTCAGATTTTTTACATGCTGCATTAGTGAATTTGCAATAAACACAACTAAACTAAGCATTTAAAAAATGCTGTAGCTGGGGCTAATGGGAAAATTTTTTTTTTACCTGTTTTGGCCAATCCTTCACCCGACTGCTGCAATACATGAGAAGTTCATCCAAACTTTCTCCGCAGGAAGCAGAAAAGTCTGCACCAAATTTCATGACAATCCATCCAACCGTTAAGACAGTTCACAGATGTCTTATTTTTTCCGTGGTTGTTTTGCCCTTTATGCAGTCAGTTTGCATCTCTGCACGCGTGTCTTCATAGTTTTTTTTTTTTGTGTGTGTCTCTTTGTAGGCAATTTGTGTTTGTAGTCATTCCAAGTCTCTGTAGTAATTCAGAGTCTGGTTTTGGTTGATTTTGAGGCTCATGGAAGCTGAAATATCTGTACCAAATTTCATGAAAGTCCATTCAATAGTGAAGACAATTCACTAAAATCCACAACCTCATGGTGGCGCTAGAAGTCACTAGGATTTATCCCCTGGGGAACATAAATGTCTGTACAAAAATCCATAGCAATCTATGGATTGGTAGCTGTTAGCAGTGTTGGGGATTAACTAGTTACTTGTATTGGTGAACAGTTAATGGGATCGAGATGGATTTTTACTGAAATCACTTGTTGTTGCTCAGTTTTGATACTGCATCATATATAGATACACGCAACATTATGTTAGACTAAACTGCCCACTTAAACCAAACCCTAAAGATGAAATCCTTTATTTTGGGTAGTTCTGTCACATCCTGTCAATGAGTGAGGACTTCATGACTTCTGCCAAGAAGCTGAATGAGGAGACAAGTCGTAACCGCCATCCTGTCATGTAGTGACCTGCCAAGACCAGATATGTGTTTAAAAAATCCAATATAGGTCTAGGGCTTCATATTTGTGTCCAAAAAAGTGAAGGTTCACCTCTGTACAAGACCAGACTTCAAGATCTATAACATATCTTTTAGTCTGAATAGCTTCGGGGTGGAACATGTGCAGCTGTGTCAGTGCTCAGTGTTGTGGGTCCACTGATGCATCAGACAGCTGATCTGACCATGAGGCCCATCAGTAACATCACAGAAGTCACTTCATATAATTAAAAAATTATAATATCCGTGGTGATGTTTGTCTTTCCAGCCTCTCCTCATCCGCAGAATGCTACTGTCACTGGGATTAATGGCAGAAATAATAGCTATGTAATCTTTCTTTTTGTTAATTTCTGGTTTGTCTTGTACCTCAAACCATAGGATGTCATTCTGATGTCTGAGCATCTGCCACATGGTGACACAAATGTTAAAACAATGTGATATTTTGGAGTAGATGTTGAGTAATTATGTCGAGGTTGTCAGTGATCTTGTATTATATAACCTTTATTGATTTAAATTGTGAATGATTACCTCATCTGCTTGTAGTTATAGTTGGTCATCTTCTATCTCAGCTTGTGTGATTCTTGTTGTGAAAAGAAGGGAAAAAATGATGGAAAGAGCGTGTGGCCAAAGGTTTCTATTTTTCTTGGGACCTCTCGTCTCATTTCTCTCCCCGGTGTTGAAGGCCTGACCTGGACACTGGACTCCGTCCCTCTTTCTCCATCCTTGTCTAATCGCCCTCATCCCTTATTTTTGCTCTCCCTTTCTTTCTCAGTCACCCTTTACCCATCTGTGAGCAGTAAATAAAACTTCATTTACAGTTTTTTCGAAAGTGCTTCATGATTTTTCAACCAAAATCATGAAGAAAAAGAAAAAATTGGGGGAAGTAATCCTGAATAAAATGCAACTGATAGTCAGATAATCACTTTGTTTACCCATAAAAAAGTAAAAGCCAGAATAATTTTGGTGAAATACAAAGCAAAGGACCAATACTCATTAAACCTGAATGGGATCACCAAGGCCAAAGGTTTCCAAATCTGAGAAGTCTTTCCTCTGACTTCTGACTGAGTTTTACATTGTAATGTGGAAACAACATGGATGCTACAAAGAAATATATATATATTGTCTGAGAATTCCATAATAAAATCCTAATATTTGGAGAAAAAAAATGAGGGTAAAAAAAGAGTAATTTCCTAAAGAATATCCTTGTTACCTTTTATAACGTTCGGCTTAAAGTCGGGTTTTCCCTTTGACAGAATTTCTTGATAATGGACTTTAAACTAAGTACATGTCGACAAAACAATAAAAAAAAAATCTATTTTAAGATACGATTGTCTGTCATAGTCCTGTTCGCGCCCGTCCGCCATATTTCTCTCAAACCGCACTGCATGATGGTCAATATTGTCCATCTAGTGACCACCGGCTGCTCCCTACATTTCATAATGCATTATGGGAGATATGTAGTGCAATTTATAGTGTTTAGCAATGCTCACTCAGAATTCGGACACCACTACAAAATGGCACAGTGCACTATATAGTGAATAGGGAGTGATTTCGGACACAGCCTGAGTGAGTTAAGAAGATGATTCCAAGAGAATGGAGTCATGGAATGAACCAGCAGGTCAAATCAAATCAAAACTTGTTTGTTTGTATTCATAGTCTAATGGAACTTAGGAGTCAGTATCAGCCAACCTTTTGAGAGAGACACATCATTGTAAGAGATTTTGAACTTTGAACTGAGACAAACCACAGAGCTGTCCGTCAGTAACAGACTGCATCTCCACACCAGCTAGAAATGGATCAGAGGATGTACAACGGGGGGCCCTGGGAACCCCAAACCCTGCAGGACCAAGTGAGAGAGCTGAGGGATTTGTTGGAGCTTGAGCGTCACAAAAACCAGTCGGAGTACAACACCAGCATGCAGCTCAGCAGAGAATTGGAGGAGACCAAAAGAAAGCTGGCGTATCAGAAGGCCAAAACAGAAAGCTTCATCCACAAAGAGAAGAGCACGGGCAAAGAGCTGGAGAGGCTGAAGGAGCTCAGCGACCCAGAGACCATGAGGAACATGATGCTGGCCACTCAGGTTCACAATAAAAACAAAACAAAGAAGAAGAAGGTGCTTCAGAAAGAGCATGATGACCTCAAACTGGCGCACATCCTCAGCCAAGAAAAGTTTGCAGCAGACCTCCTGGCTGAAAAGGATCAAAACCAAACTCTTCAGGAAGAAGTTGACTACCTGAGACTGTTCAACATCGGTCACAGAGCTCAGCTCCTGATTGAAAGAGAGAAGAGCGACAAACTTCAGAGAGACATACGAGCGATGTCCGAGGCCATGAGGCAGCTGGTGACTGAGGAGCTTGAGACTGTATCATCCACCTGAGACTCTTGACGACGAATGCATTGAAAATGTCAACAAAAAAACAAAGCATTCAAAATAAAGCATGATAAATTAAATAGCTGCTGGTTTCGTGTTGTATTTCAGTCTTATAGTTGGAGAAATAGGTTGGTTTTGTTGGTCTGCACTGGAGTTTGTTTGTCTTTTCAAGAACCTGCTGTAAATAAATATATAAAGTATCCATTCTTTATTTGTTTTGACAACCAAAACTTAATATAGTGTTGAAATGATCTACTCAACAATAAGTTCTTCTACTTTAAAACAGCAAAAGGTTAAAAGGTGACAAAAAGAATTTTGTCAGCAGACTAAAAAAATAACCCTAAAATGACTCAGATGTAACCTGGCAACTCAATGGTTGGTTTGGGCAATTTTAACTGGTTAGTGAAGGTTTATGAAAGAGTCTGGTCATCCTTCAAGAAGAAAAGGCAGGATCAATAACCAGGGGGTGTTGTTCTAAGAATAAATAAATAAATATAATAATGACACTAACAAATACAGATTATTAATAAGATACTGCATGTTACACATCAGTACTACAGCCATTTGTTTTGAAAAATAACAAAATCTTAAGGTTAGTAACAAAGTAAATACATTTAGAGAAAAACATTTCTCGAAAGGATTTTGAAAGAAGCATCTCCACAGATGCTAACATCATTCCAGTTGCTGCTCCCTTGCCAAGAAAAATAAAACTGCTCACTTTGAACCAATGTCACATTAGGACGTAATGCCGCGATAAGCTAACGAGCTAGAAGGCTAAACCAATGAATTGAGTGTTCCCGCCACTAGCAAAGATGTAGCAGAGTTCTTCATGCATGAGTACCGGCAACGTTTGAAAGAAACCAGTGACAGTAAAAGATGTGACTTTGGATAAACTTAAAACCAGCACGTTGCTTTTGGTCCGGACTGGTTCTACAAGGCTGCAAAGCATTGCATCGCACCTGCACCGTCACTGTCGTAATAGCTCAACATTACCCTGAACCCCAACAATAAGTCCAGTTTTTGGAAGGGAATGTTAATAAAAACCCTCCGTATGACTCTGGTTGTATTCATTTACTGCAGTTTAAAACTTTTTCCAGCTGTGTTCCAGTATAATCCGTTCATCGGGGGCCACGGTCAGGACCACCTACGCTATTTTTCACTGCTGCTGCCGGCCCGCTCTGGCTACTAGTTCACCAAAACTAATTTCAGATGCACCCTAAGTCATTGTGCTTTTGAACCGAGCCGGCGTCTGTGATATCTGAATCTGCATCAATCTGTCTCTTTCTCTGTCTCTGTATCTATTTGCCATCTCTGCAGCAAAACTAGTGTCTGTAAATCGCAGGCTGGTGTGTGTGTGTGTGTGTGTTTTCTAGTGTGTGCGACATGCTTCTTATTGAACACTGGCCATAAATCTCTGACCTCCTTGCAGCCTCTGAGTAAAGCGCTCTGATATTAAATAATGAGACTCAGGGAGGTGATCTGGTCCCCTGTCAGGCCCCCCGAGGGATGAGATGTGATATTGTTCCCATCTCTGGCTCCAAAGTGGGAATTAACTGTAGCCTGGCTCCACACAGTGCACAGGAAGAGGACACTGTCTCCAATGTGCTCGGGTAATCACTGGACATGATAAAGCTTGATGATCTTTTCTCATACCGACGGATAATATTTGCTCGGACTGAGCTGCTGACATTCAGTGAGTACACAGTGAGTCAGCATGAGTACACTTTGACCAGTATGGGTTTCTGAAAGGAAAATAATACGAACACGGATTATAAAAAGCTCTGATGGATAGTTTCGGCTATTTCCATTCCGGTCTTTACATGCACTCGGAAATGGTAATAACGTTATAAAAATGAAAGGACGCTGCAGAACATTACATGCACTGGCTGGTTTCGTTTAAGATAAAGTTAGCTTTTAAACTGATTGGTAGCACAGGAAAAAAAAATTAATAAAATAAAAAAAAAAAAATTAATAATGTTATTTATTGATGTATTTGTCCGTTTGATGGTTCCATAACATAGCCTCTGAAATAGCATTTAAACTATCATGGGACACTAAATCCATTAATAGAGAAACAAATGCATTTGAAAAATACACTAAAAACAGTGTCAATTAAAAAAGACAATTACATCAAGCAATGAATTAAAGAAAAAATGAAAAGCTGCAACTAAAATTAAAACAAAATGAAGTATTGTTTTACTATACTGTTAGGTGTAAGAATCTAATCATTTATAAAAATGGGTTTTTAACTTTAATATTTTTCCAATAGCCTTTTAAAAAGACTGTTTGTATTTTTTTAATGATCAGTAACAGAAACCTAACACAGGACGTACACGGTGGTTGGATTACGTCATGCTTCATAACACGCAGAAGGACTCTCAAATTATAAATCACATGTCCAATAAACTGAAAAAGAACTTAACAACAATAATAGCAACAGCACATTTTCCACACAAGCAGGAGCTTTCACCCTTCCTCTGTGTGGCGGGCTGCTGAAAGACGATCGGGTCCTGGAGGACGTGCTCCTTCTCTTCAGTGGGAGCGAGAGGAAACTCCATCTGACCTGAGAGAGCCTTCAGAGACAGACTGTAGCATACAAGGGGAGACCTGACTCCCCAGACATCTGTTATGTGGAATGGCATCTAATTTACCTTTTGGTGCAGAGGGAAAAACAAAGGACAGGAGGAGAGGGAGGGGGGTGGAGGGGAAGTGTAGGG
>CAFUXE010001247.1:110913-129281 GCA_903364295.1 Serranus cabrilla | reverse complement strand
ACACACAGCAGACACAGCCCACACACTTGGCACCACAAATAAATGCATTTTGCAGTGTGTGTACGGACTAACTGGAAGTCTCCCATGTTGTCTGTGAAGTAAAGTGAAGAGAGCAGCCTGTGAGACTGTGACAGTGCAGAAACAGCTGTGTAATAGCAGGAGTCCCACACAGACACAGCAGGCTAATGAACGCTGAGTAAAGGAGAGGTGGGGGGTTGTTCAGGGCTCTAATGCAAAAAAGAAACAAAAAGTCTCACGTGGCAAAATGGCTTTTTTGTGAAGGAGAGTTACAAAAATAAAAGACTAAATCTTTAAATCTCTAAATCTTTCACAATAAATCTATAAAACAAAATCAATTTATTATCAGTTGTTTCTAACTAAGTATTATTAAAGAATATACAGGAAAGATAGTGTCATTTACATACTATTATTTTTGTACAATAAATAAATATCTAAATGGAGAACAAATGAATGAGAAAATAGATAGAACATTTTTCTTTTATGATTTGTCGGTTGTCTTTATATTTTCACATCTTATAATTTACTTGTTCAAAATTTTTTTATTGTTAGATTGTCTATTTGCTTATGTGTTTTTCTCTTTATAATTTCACATTTTATTTACTTGTTTATTCTTTTTTATTTATTCAGCATTTATTTTCTTATTCTTTTAGAGATTGCTCTAACAGAGAGTAACTTTATTATCTACCTCTGCTCCACTTCAATTCTGACTAATATTTAATTCATATTCATCTCAGTTTGCAAGACAGAGAAAGTTTTGTTTCAGTACTTTATATTTTTCAGAGAGTTCGTTCTTCAGAGAAGCACTGATAATGATCAATAAATCATGAATAATTAATAGCAGTAGTTCATTATCAAAAATAAGTGCGTATCCCCAGTTGGACGACGAGCCTTTCTCTAAGAATCTGCCTGTTTCAGGAGTTTGGCGTGCACTTTAAGGGTCAAAGGTCATCCATAGATACCCACCGTGGGGTCAGCTTCATTAGGTGTTAATGACCCTCCCTGAGGGCAAGCTGTCAGCTGTGCTTTTATACCTTCATTTTATTATTCAGCTTCTATTTCAAAATAAAAGACAACCTGTTCTCTGAGGGTCTGTTCATCCGGCTGCCTCTGAACTTTCTGCGTCTCTTCCTGAGAAGTGAAATGACTGACTGAACCACCAAACATCTTGGATCCGAAACAACATGAAACCTCATTGAACTGGCTCTGCTAAACATATGGTGGAATCAATGAGAGGGCCCATTCATTAAGCCAACTGTCATCAGGAGGCCACTCAGATGGAAACTAGCGTATACAAGCATGTAACACAGGAACTTGGACTTATTCCCAGTCATTTGTAATTAATGTATGGTACATGTCTTTGGTCCTCCCTTGATCTGCTAATTAGAGAGGAAACACGGGTGCAAATCCTCTCCGCTTCGCTGGAGGAATGCGGCTCTTGCAGCCAGAAGAACCGAGTGTTCTCTCCTAATTTGAAGCCCGCTCGTCAAAGTGGAGAAGGCCTCATATTAAACCAATCACCGGCTGTATGATTTGGCGTCCGTTCAGGCAGTTATGATAAACAGACAACAGCAGGACTGGGAGTCTGAAGGACACCTTTTTGATGTTCGAGGCTTTGATTCCAGCTCCCCTTTGAGCTGACCAAGTTCTTGTTAGCACGGTACGAGCGAGATTCAACAGCCGTGTTTCGAGGAGGAACTGGCCTCCAGTTCAATGGCTTCACTGCCAGTGTGGTCCCTCTGGGGCGGCTTCTTTGAAATGTGAAAAGGCTTTGAATGTAGAACACATTTTGAAAAAACAGATATGTTCTTGACAAGAAACTTTATTTTATTATAGCGATAAATGATGCCAAGTAAACAACTTTAAATAATCCAATATGAAATATATAATTAAAAAGCTGCTGTGTGTGGCCTAAAGATGTGGACAGGTTGAGAGACAATGGTGCATGTAAACAGTCCCACAGTGATAAAAATGATGTAAATTGACTACATGACCATTTTTAGTCATGCTGCATTTATTTGTGGCCGCCTTGTGTGTCTTTGTAGTCATATTGTGTCTGTTTGCGGTAGTTTTGCATCTGTTGTCATTTTGTATCTCTGATGTACATCAGTTTGTTATCAGTTTGTGTCACTTTGTGATTGATTTGCATCTGCTGTGTAGCTCTTTGAAGTCAGTCTGTGTCTCTTTGTGGTAGTTTTGTGACATTGAAGTAAATGTGCTTGTGCTTTGGTTGTTTCTGATTCCATTTGTAGTCATTTTGTGACTCTTGGAAGTAGATCTGTAATTCTTTAAAGTCATTTAGCATCTTTTTGCCTCTGTTTGTAGTCGTTCAGTGTCTCTGTGTTTCATACAGAGGCTCAGACCCATTTACAGGAAGTAGTCCATCATTTATACGAACAAGCCGACTGCCTATCACCTTCTGACTCTGGTAGGTGGAGCAGAGATGCATATTTTGATGTAAGCTTCTTAGCCAAAAGTCCCTCAACTTCTGACAGAGACGTAATAATTATCTGAGAATTGTTTCAGCCTGTGGGCAGCCGTGCACAGTCAGTGTCCGGCCATGTATCCTGAGAAAGATCCTTTGGTTTCTGGCAACAACGCTAAATAGAGGAACTGGATATTTAGTGCTTAGCACTGAAGACTTCGCCAACATCTGTAAAGTGTCGGACGAAGTGTAGCACATGTTAATAAAGGATCTTTGTAATAGAGTTGAGGTGTCAGACTCAAGTATGTCTGGCTGACAGCCGACTTTCCCTCTTCCTCACACTTCCATACTTCAGGTCAGAGGGCAACAGATGACTCCTCTATCAAATGACCACCAGGACACACCCCACCCACACAGATATCACTCTGGTAGGCAGTTGTTTCATTAAATCTGAGCTTCTTTCTGGGTTACGTTACACTGAGTGATCTACATTTCAGATTAATATATATTTTTAAAGCCGATTGAAATCCCACCACATCCACCGTCAGCCGCAATCTGGCAAAACATAAGGCATCGTACATAATAATGTCAATGAAAGGGTAACTCCCTGAGCAATTTCCTCAATAATGACCAATTAATCTCTATCATTCACAGTAAATGAGTCCATTACACGGGGACCGGACTAGATCGTAATCACTTTTCCCCTCATCAGTCTGAGAATAACCTTCTGCATATGAGGGTCAAATGACTATAAGTGACCTCGCTGGTGGAATGCACTTTGAACTCTGACCCCTGGGCAGGCCAGAGGGCCGATCCTGACCTCCACAGAGAGCTGACCAGTTGCTGAAGTCACTTCAGGAGAGAGAGAGGAGATGCTGTTTGGGTGATTCAAGGGGAATGTGGACAGTAGATCGGCTGTGTGTGGAGGCTCAGCTGTGGGAACAAAACAGGCTTGTTTTCAGTTTGGTTACTGAACACAAGTACGGGCATTTTAGTGCTTAGTGAGTGGGATTTTAGAGGACAATGGTGGCTGGATTTCGGTGACATAGTGCGAGTTATTCAGCAAGTTTTCACAGAAATAGCAGTACTTTACCATAATTATTAGGGATGTCGATTGATAATGAATATATACGTTGAGATCAAAAACATGATCCATAGTTTATTGCAAATCAATCAAATATTAATGAAACATTTTTTATCTGTTTTAAAACGGACACTCCTGGGTCCTTATCCTTGAGTGCCAGTGGATTGCCATGAAATTTGCCTTGACTTTTCATCCAATGTTTAAAATCAAATTCTTTGGTTAATGATTAAAATGTTAAGAACTGATTAGAAAATGTCGCCATGCTAAACTTAGATAGTGAACATGATGAACATTATACTTGCAAATATCTTTTGTGGGTGTAAAGCAATGCCAGTAGAAAAGTTTGGTTCAATCGATGGTGAAATTTCACTCAATGAACCAAATCTTAATTTGCACCAGTGTGGACATGCACTGTGGTAAACTGAGTTCCTGCCTGGTGAGTGTTGTGGTTTCCGGAGACTTCCCCCTGTCCTCCAGATGCTCCATGCCTGACTGAACCCATGCAGTGCCCTGTAAGCAGGCTGGCAAACTGGCGGCCAGTGCTCAGGCAGCCATCCCTCTCCCGCCCGAGTGAGGACACTTGACCTCCTCAACAAGGGTCACCGGCCTCTTTCATTCGGGGCGTAAAGATCTGAAGGGGTGACATTCGCCCATCCATCCCAATATCCGGGTTTGGTCTAATCCATGCCTGCTCGGATCCTCTGCGCCCTCAGTGGAGCCAGACGCTCACATGGACCATTGACAGGGAGGTCATTGTGTCAGCGACAGAGAAATGTATCAGGAATGGAGCCAGGGCTTTCTGGATAAAGGGCTGTTCTGCAGACCTGCAGCTGAACCATCATGTTTGCATATCAATACCTTCAGGCCTGAATAACTTCAGTCAGCTGATGAATGAGAGATTTGCTGCTATCTCAAATCTCAGGGCTCTTTGGTGCAGCGAGAGACATAAAGGAAACTTTTCACCAGCGGGAAACTCAACGACATAGCTGGCTGGTTCCCTTTACGCACTCCTCACCCGTGAATGGGATTGTGTGACTTGAAGATATTCTATAACTGGAGAGCATGCTCGATGGTAAATGAACACCATCCACCTGTCAAATGCTCGCAACTTTTGGTACAAATGGTCCGAGTTAACTGATCAGCAGCTAAGGTCCATTCTGAAAATGTAGTTGGCCTTGAAAGTGGCTGCTAGGACCTGGAGCATGGTTAAATATTGTAGGTTTTTTGATCCTGTTTGCAGTTATTTTGCTCGTTTTTGGGGCAGCAGGAACAATAAAACCAGAAGATATGAAGATTAGCTTTCATTTGGAGCCATGTTCCCAGACAAATTGCAAGTGTAAGTCAAAAATTCACCCTCGTTTTAGCTTCTTTGGCCCCATTAAAATGTTTAATTGGAAATATCTGGCTCTTCAGCTGCTAATCTTGCATTACATTCACCCACAGAAAGGTTACTTAACCTTTGGATGCATAACGACTGTAACGAAAAACAAAACGACAACAAAAAGAGGCTACAAACTCCTACTAAAGTAGATGTGAGGGGGCCTTTTTTGCACGTCGGTGCCCAGGGGCCAATTGTCTCATAATCCACCCATGCATTTAACAGCTATTGTTCGTCTGCCTGCTGTTTGATGCTGCACTGGTGGCGTGTTGTTTGCATCAGAGGGTTTTCCTGCTGCAGTCAAAGCCAATGAGAGAGATTCAGCTGTGTAGTGCTGAGAGGAACTGAACAGTCGGTTGATAATTATAATTATATAATTATAATAATAACAAAACCCACTGAGGCTGATGCTGGCGCTGATTTGTAATGAAATGAAATATGAACTTCACCAAGCGCGGATGGATATTAGATGGATGATACAGAGACCAGCGGACTGTGCGACCCTGGGAAGATTAAAATCGTTCCCTGATCCAGCATCCCTGTGTGCTCCCTTGTGTATGTGTGTTTAGGTCCTGCATCGATTACAGATGTATGGAAGATATATCAGGTGTTAAATAATATTTTACAAATGTATGATAGCGACCCGTGCCCGACCCCTGAGTTAAATCAAAGTGACAGTGGGACATGGTACGTATAAGCACATATCCCCGCCGCCTATAAACTAAACAGGCAGTTATTGATCCGGACCATCTCCCTTCAGTGGAGGTCCCAGAGGCTGCGATGCAATATTAATGGATCAGGGGGGAGTTGTTGTATGCCTGTGTGTGTGTTTATTTGTGTGAGCGTGTGCATGTGTGTGAGAGCATGCAACCACGCTCATAGCTCATGCAGGGCGACTCCATTAACCAGCGCGGCGGTGGCGGTCAGCAGTTTATGGCGGCCAGGCTCACAGGTCAAGGGGGAGCGGGGAGGTCAAAGATTGTCCATTCCCAAAAGGTCTCCAATCACCCCAGTGAATTGATTGCTTACACACCAGAAAAGCCACTGTCCTGTGTTAACTTCAGATTTAGCCCCCGGAGCCATATGGGCTGACTGACCACTTGCTTATGCTTAAAGAAATAATAGCTCCTCAATAAGGTTGTTTCCATTAAAGTCGAATCGAATTTTGAAACCAAATTATATCATGGGTTTCACCACCGCCACACCCCTTTAGGAGACTAGCAGCAAGTCCAAACCTTTCCCTGTCTCAGCAAAAAATCAGCGAAAATCAATAGAGAAAAAGCAGAAACTTGCTAATTTTCTATTCAAACTAATTTTCCTAATACTATATGTTGCTGTTTAAATAATACATTTAGCGATTTATCTATTTGTTTTTTGTTAAGACAGAGGCAGCCATGTTTTAGCCTAAGCTAAGCTAACCACCTGCTGTCTGTAGCCAATATTTTCCACTATGGCTCCTTTGTAAGCATTGAAAACTCGTCTGCAGATTTAAATGTGTTTTAGAGCAAATCTTTAAGTCAGAAATGGGGAGTTATCCTTTTTTTTATTCAACCACCCAGAAAATTAGGTTCTGGTTGCCAGATTTAGCTACTTTCCATTCTTTATGTTTATTAAAGCTAACAGGCTGTTGGCTCTCGTCTCAACTGTTGATGTGAACAATATTCTTTATTCTTTTTTTTAAAAGTTATTCACTCATGTCATCTGTGAGTTTAACATTTGATTTTATAAATAAGCAAAGGTTTAAAAGATTAAAGTAACAATCAACACTTTTTCATACACTGTAAATAAACTTCCCTGCTAATTCATCCCTTAAAATCACTCAAAAGTGATTAATTACATTTTCTTTTTTAATCATCCGGTGTGTCCGTAAGTCTCTTCCAGAAACACATCATCTGCTAAACAGATGTATTTCACATTCCCGGCCACAGCAACATTGGTTTGTTTGGAATAAATACAAAGAGGATGAACTCAGTGCTTCTCGGTGCAAATAAGAGCCCAAAACACATGTTTCAGAATAAAAGTTTTACTCAGAATCTCCAGCAGAATTTCATATACAAAAGTCTCAGAGAAAACATCTCAACAATAGTTTGTCATCTTATAAATTAAGCTTTAGAAATATACAGTTGCTTGTAAGTACCGTTTGTGGAGGTGAATATCGATTAAATGAAGTAGAATCACAGATGCAGGCGTTGTCTGTAGAGAACACTTTATACAAGCATTGTATTGGCGACATAAATAACAGCAAATTTACAGCAAAAAAAGTGGACTGTGTTTTACATATATGGTTTCTTTTTTCACCAGTAGCAGGTACCTTCCTGCGTGTGCTACATCTTTATTTTTTATTAAAAACAGTCCAGAGAAGGAGTTGCAATGTAAGAAAAAAAGCACTTGCTTTAACTGCATACACTGTGAAAACACGACAGAGGCAACTGAACGATGCTGATGGGACTCAAATGATGTTATGTCCCAATAACGCACATTTAAATTTATTCTGATTGTGCATAATTCGAAACCCTTTGCTTCTTTCCTCACTGTCTCTCCGAAAGCTCCACCATGTCTTTTGGTTTATCGTAGCTTTGCCAGGTTGTCAAAGCTTGTTACTCTTCTGCCATTTGGTTTAACTTTAGGCACATCTCTTTGCAGTATTAGCGTCTTTCTGGAGTTATTTTCAATAAAGACTCTGTATTGATGAAGTGTTTCGGACAGCAAATGAGAGCTAAGCATACTTCTGGCACTCAGGGCGCCAATTGCAGGCTTCAATGTGGCTTGCGCTCGTCACATTGCGACAGCAATCTTTTCTCTAGCACCGCTTGCTAAAGTGGCTCAAGGGATTGAAGCTCTCGCAGAGTTTGCAAGCATGGCTGTAAATCTGGAGGAAGGCAGAAATTTTCATAGTCAGTTTTCATAGCTTAAGAATTGAAGAAAAGGCATATTTTGCACAGTAAAACTTTGGTAACACTCAATAACTTCAAGATATCCCTGTCTGGTTTTGGTAGTTGGCTGAACAAGAATGCTACTAACAGTTTTTTAAGAGCTTTGGCGAGTAGCCGTTCAGTCCCAGCCAAAGTTGTGGCCGGTCATTTGGTAAAACTTGAGA
Source organism: Serranus cabrilla (assembly GCA_903364295.1). Lineage (NCBI taxonomy): Eukaryota > Metazoa > Chordata > Actinopteri > Perciformes > Serranidae > Serranus > Serranus cabrilla. Next base: position 121,279 of record CAFUXE010001247.1, on the reverse strand, counting down.
TTGAAGGGTCTGTAGAAGTCTCTGAGCCTGTGCAGGACCTCAGAGGGGATCTGGGGGTGGGGCCTGCCCTTGGACTTCCCCAGGCAGCGCGGCCTGCTGCTCCCCTCGGGCTTCTTGAGGCAGGGGAAACCTTTGGTCTGGTTGAAGTAGAAGTGCTTGTCTGTCACCACCCGCTTGAGTCCCAGGAAGTCCTGGACCCGGCCCATCTCGCCCGCCGGATCCGTCACGAGGCGTTCGCCGCTGACGAAGAGGAGGCGCGAGAGGGGGAAGAAGCGCAGCCAGTTCTCCAGGTGTTTGGCGTAGATGCCGATCCGCACGGCGCTCCAGGACGTGTCGATGAGGCCTGTGGTGGCGTTGCGGAAGGCCAGGTTCTGGAAGGACGGGAGCCCGGGAGATTTGGACAGAGTCTGGGTGTAGTCGGAAACAGCCCGGGTGACGGGGTCACGCACCACCACGATGAGCTTGGTGTGGCGGCTCATGGAGAAAACGCGGCGAGGGGCTTCTTTGGTGATGAAGTAACTGGGGGTCTTCTCCATGGTGATCTGACCCTCCAGAGTACGAGGCATCAGGTTCCTGCATGAGATGAAAGACTTATTAATAAAACTATAACATAAATATTCTATAAGAATAAACTTGCCAACCGCTGTATCTTCTTCATGACAAAAATATCATCTGTAAATTGAAAAATAATTAATACATTCCCTTCACTTTCTCATAATCCGCATAACATTCCTTTGATGATGCCTCACTTGCCTTGAAGGCTTTTTGATTTTCTTTGTAATTAGTGGGCTAAATCTGTGATTAGAGGGAGATAAACATGACATTAGCTGCTGGCACTGATGGACTGACCATGGGAGTGAGTCTTTGAGCGGCTACTGTAGGAAAACCGCAAGGCTATATTAACCTCAGGAAAGTAATTTCCTCTCATCCGCTGCCTCCTTATAAACCGGCTGGACTCGGCTCCTGGTCCTTGAAGCTGGGAGATCGTCCCACAGGACTGGAATAATAGCCACATTACTGTCATACCACTGGTATTTGTAGTCTTACAGCAGGGTTGGAAAAGTTACTCGTAATACTACTACCTATATTTACACTTTATTCCTTGTTTTTCCTTCTTATTGTTGTGGTACAAGATAATCACATGGCAGCATTGGACAAGTTGCTTCAAAAATTTCTGATCTGGTCGTTTTTGGGCTTATTGATTGTTGGGTTAGGGTTAGTTTAGGGTTAGGGTTATACAGTGCTGTTACAGTCATTCACCGGCTGCAATTATGGTGCAGAGATGCCGTAAGCACAAATGCAAAGCACCCAGAAAACTGACCATTCAGAGCAGACTGGGCTATTTTGGGAAGGGGTCTTAAAGAGACAGGCACTTAAACAGAGCGTTTCAGACAGAGGGTGAATATAGGGGAATATAGGTGTATTCAGACAGACTGTATGAGAAAAATAATGTGTTTTTTTACAAAGCATGTAAACATGTTCTAGCAGAAACCACAAATCCTGAAAATGAGCATAATATGTCCCCTTTCCCCTATTCTGTATTTTGACAGATTTGACAACCAGCCAGCCTTGTTTGTATATATTTACTGAACAACCAATGAGGGCACACAGCCTTCCAGCACTCACAGCCAAGTCTGTATGATCATGAGTCACTTTCCACTTTAAATACAGTGGTTTAGATAAAATATTTAGCCTATAACCCGTCTGACAATCTGACTATTAGTCTCTTTCTCGATCGTCTTTTTTAACAGAAATCTGTCATGCTTCTGCATGTATTCACATGAATTATTTGGTGGATACAATGTTATCATTACCGGTAGAAATGAGGACCAAAGTTATGAAAATAAGACCTGAGTGGTAATACACTCTTTAATTTATTGAATATTTTGGCTGCAGAAGTCTTATTAGTAATTCCTGCAGAAAAAAAGCCGGTTAGCATGAGTAGTGTCTTATGGCAGCCATGTGTTTGCATTCAGAGCTAGTTGTTGCCTTTGGCCCTGTGATTGTTATTATCATCAGTGGTAGAGGTATTCTAGGCACACTTTGGCTCTTCATCTTCATCTTTATCCCTACTTAGATGACTCAGAGGCTGAGGAGACGTAGTAGTACCTCAAAAAATTCAACAAACCCTGACCAAAGTGCCAGAGCAGATTGTATATAAAATGAGGGAAATGGGAGGGAAAGGAAAACCTATTTGTCTTGTGTCCTTTATTACATTCAAATGCTACTGTAACGCTTAAACAGAATCTAATGACCTCCGCTGTAAAAGAAAGGATATCCTGCCAATTTCCCTCTTTAAAAAATATATAGCTCCTTTTGTTCAGTTTCAAGACGAGATTCAAATCTCAGTTATAAAATCTAAACGATGAGGAATGCCAGTGTTGCAACTGTGAAAGATCCCTCAGCTAATTTCCATGCCTCCCCCTCCCTCCTCCCTCCGCAGCAGCCATGTGGTGACGCTTGGGTCGGAGTCTTCGTGGTTGGTCTCTAAGTGAAGGGGCTTATGGGTCTCTGAGCTTTGGTGTGTGGTGATGGAGCCGACTCCATTCCTCTCTCTCTCTGATCCAACACACACAGTCAGCTCCAAGTCCAGCATGTCCCCTGGCATGAAGCTACGAGGGTAACACCAAATACACAACTTATGGTATTCATAAGAAAGCCCTGAGATGTATTACAGGGCTGGGGCTAAACAGAAATCTAGAGAAATACAGCAAATACCAAAGGGAGAGAAGTTTGGAAAAACACTACTGTTTCTATGGCTCGTCGTTACATTTGGATTTATTTCAATGAGCATTTCAGGCCAAAACGTAAGCTGCAACCTATCGCTCTGAGGCCAAGTCTCTGAAGCTGTGGGTCATGGGCTTATTTCTGGTCGCCACATGACGTGAGTGGCAATATAGTTTTTATGAATATAAATAAATTGGACTCTGACTAACTCTGAAAGGAAGTTCCACCCTTGGATGTTGTTAGTCATCGATCTGTGAAGTTATTGTGTAGTAATTACGTGATGGTTTGGTTCATCTACCTGCCGTGTCTCCCTGCGTGTCCTAAGCCTCTTTCGAATATCGTTCCTGGTCAATTAGTGAGGTAACCTTTCAGACAGTCAATCGGTCATAACAACAGCGAAAAAAAACTCAACTGAAGAAGAAGACGATGACTAAAAACCAGGGTGTACAATGGATGTAGCCCCATTCATTCCTATGAAAGTTGCTCAGTTGCACATGAGGCTAAAAAAGTCCAGCTTCCAAAAATAAATTTAACCAAATCTTCTATGGATCCTCCACACTGTGAGGCCCATTAAGCATTCACCCGACCCTTTCGCTTGCTAGCTTCCCATTTAGCCCTCGCTAACTTGAATGGCGATAAAATAATTAAATCAGCAGCTCCTCTTGACTTTCCAAATGTTATCGGACCAAATGGAACAAATTCTGTCATGTCACAGGGTTTCCAACACTCAAAAAAATTTATTCCCTGATTTACAGATGTCTCTTTTTCAATGTAAGTCTATGGGAAAACAACTTTTCGGGCCCCATGGCTTCATGTGACAGATCCAGAAGTTGTATTTCCGTGGTTTGGCCACTAAGTTGATGGTTTGGCACTCTTTCTCCGGGTTTGGGATGTAAAGGACACACAGAAGATATCTCTTATTATTATTGTTAGGAACAAGGTGGTCAAGGAGCTGTTTTCATCAGGTGTCAGTGTTCTTGAAAATGTAATATTGAACAAGTTTCGGGACACAAGTAAATATGTCATAAGCATCAACATATTTTTGGCAGCAATGCACTTGGGTCCTTCAATAAAACTGACAGTGGACTTGATGAATTTCTCCCAGTATGATGCTCTAAAGGGACTGGAACTAAAACTTGACAGTAACTGTTGATATTTTAGATTGTGGCACAATTGTCTCCTACCAAACATAGTTTTTGTCTTGGATTGTGACTTTTATTTATTCAAAGGAATGTGAAGAAAAACACACTACCAAACAAAAATATGGGCCCAGAAATGCAGGATATTTTCAGTATTTTTGTTTTTTTCTGCGGTTGCAGGCAGTTTCATCCACAGCCCACGAGAAAGATCACACAAACCTCTGAGGTGCCAGTGTGTTTGGTGTATTGCGAGTGTGTATAGCACTAAATGGATGTTTGATTTCATCCAATCAGTCTAATGGAAGCCACGGTGTTCCATTCGAGGCTGAGTGGGGCTCCCATTGACATCATGTTTACATTTTGAACCACCAGCCTGTAATCACAGAACAGCCAGGCTACAACAGAAAGCCCAGGAGGAGGCCACACAGCGGTGGAGTGCAGGGAGGAGGGTGGGAGGATAAAACAGAAGAAAGAAAAGAGTGGGCAAGAGTAAAAGGAAAGCAGGAATGAGAGCAGCAGCAATCCTCTCATTAACCTGGAGTCGCTTCAGTGAAGATGAAAACATAGTGTTTGTTCTTTTTATCAGCGTCTGTATGCCGTCCAAAGAGTGTTTAGGGAAACCTGATGTTTGTTTTCATCACACCTTTACTGTTAGCATCTGGAGCAGGAATGCTGTCAGCTTTCAGAATGCGCAGATGTGCGTTTATCTGTGCATACAAATGTGTCCAGACGCTCTCACACGCTCACATGCAGCATTGCTCCGTGTGGGTGGGCTCAGCTTTATTAGGGCCTGTTTAAAGCAGTGCAGGCTAATAGGCTACTGTTTATGGCGAGAATATGAGGACACACCAGAGAGGTTTGTACGCTGACCTACGTCAGGCTTTCAACAAAAGCAACAAGGGACAAGCCGAAGCTGCTTCATGTGTGGACAGATTGTTGGAATAGTGTTTTCCATTTTCTGCCCAACAAACCAACATGAAATAACTACATATTTGGTTAAAATTGAGTTAATATCGGAATCTTTTGACATTATTACTACATAAAAAATAATTGTGCCATGTAATATTTCCATGAAAACACTGTGCAGAATTTGCAGTAACTATTCAAGCCAAGCCGCACTCTGGCTTGGTAAAGTGTACTCTCTGCCACGGAGAGACAGCTATGTGAAGCTAAAGCTAGCAAGCGGTGGGCTGTGGGCATGGAAGAGATAGAAGTTGAAAATGGTTTTGAGTTGCATGATAGGAAATGTATTGTATGGATTTTTAGGGAGTTTGATCAAGCAGCAACGCTGGGGCTGAAAACATGGAAATGCAAAAAGAAAATGCAGTTCCTTTAATGGCCACTTGAAACCATAGACCCCCATGTTAAAATTTCCAACTTTGCAGCAGAAATAAACCTGTTTACAACCTGGTACAAAACCTGGTTGATCTCCTGCTAACTTCCCAGTTCATGGCTGTACAGGGGTTAATTTTTATATAACTCACCTGTTTAAATTACATTAAGGATTACACTTATGCATAATTAAGGATATGGCCACTTTGAGTGACAGGTAGAAGATGTAACAGGTGGTGTGTTTCAGCAGCCAGGCTGCACTCCCACACCCTCTTGTTTTCCCATTTTTGGATTAGCCGGGAGTTACGCGGAGTCATGCAAAGCCCAGATGGCGACGGCCGAAGCCACCACACCTAACTTCATGTCGGCTCTTAAAAAGAGTGATGTCATGGATACTACGTCAATGTTTTATACATGCATACAAAGAAATAAAAATGTAAATATAATTGGGACTTTAAGTCTTTCCCTGGCAAGTCTCCCAACTAATTAAAAAGTGTAATACTCAAACTAACTTTAAAACATAATAAAGGACTTCGATTTTATAGGTTCTTGATTGAAATTAAAATATCGATGGTTTATTACAAATGATAGACTGAAAGATAGAGACAGAGCAAAAGAGAACAGAGACAAGTTTGAGCATGACTAAAAGTAGGTTATTCTTCAAGAACAAAAGCTGAAAGAAAACTTTGTACAGTAGATACATTGGACCGTCATTCCCTGAAGACTTTTCAAAGACTGAGTGAATTATTTGTAGTCTTTGCCAAATATTTAGGGCATGAAGAGGTTCACCCACTGAAGTGCTGTTCAAATGCCCGTGTGCGTACTGATTTGAAAGTTTAAATTGCACCTGTATGTACTGTAAACATACATTTTTCTCATGAAAAGCACACACTCTAGATATTTCCATTTCAGTTTGTACACCACCCATATCTCTCTCTTTCCACCCGTTCTACCACGACATACACACGGAAACACAACACAGACACACACACACCAAACATCTGAACATGCCTTCCACAGGATGGATCCACATCTGGGAGCAATGAAGCCCTCAGTTTGTGTGTATGTGTGTGTGTGTGTGTGGCGAGGATGAGGGAAGTGTTTCTGGGTTAGGAAGTTTCCCCTCTGGTGCTGGGGATTCAGAGCACCGAAAGCTGCGATCCATACCGGCTCTGCTGGGCCGAGGCCAGACCCCTGGACCCTCTTAATCCCCGCCAGCCTGCGCTGCGCGGAAATGGACTCTTCCACCCTGAAGGTCAGAGGCAGATGGTTGTGATTCAGAGGGCGAGACCACCGGGGATAATGCAACATGTCATCATGTGCAGATTTCTCTCTCGTACATGCGATGTTTCTCCCTCTTTTCCTTCCTCTAATCCCTCCATTTCTCCTTCACTCACCTCCATTTTTCCACTTTTCCCCCGTCTCCCTCTTACAACTTCAAAGCCCCCACTTGGCCTCTACTGTAACCTTCAAAGTGAGACTGTTATAAGTGCATTTGACACGTGTGAAAGAATTTTAAAACACATCGACATCCTCAACCACTACAGAGGGACACATGAAGACAGATACGGTCTGCCTGTGTGTGTTCAAAGATCTGTAAAAGCTGCTGCGTGGAGGGAGAGGTTTGTCATTACTGACGGCAAATACAGGGCTGAGGAGCTTCTGTGGGCTGATTAGAAGTCAGCGGGGACTGTAAGCAACTCAATAAAAGAGGAGGTAAAGTACTACTTCTCTTTGTGTCTGTTGGAGTCGGGCCATTACATTAGCTGGATGATGTTTTTGGACAAAATGTGTCTTTTTGGGGTAAATGAATCCATAGCTATGTAAAAATAGACATTTTCTTATTTTTCTTTCAGGTATTCTGGTTGTGAGGCTTCCAAAAAGAGATTTTAAGCCTAAAGTAATTATTGATAAGTAATTGCATCTGGTTTTTATTGCAGATGTTTTGCTTCTAAATGCAGTTTCAGAGGCTTTTTGTAAAGAAGTAAAACTCAGGTGGAAACAGTCTAAACTAAGTTTTAAGGACTTATTGCAAAAACCCTGTAAAAGGTTGACTGCTTTGTTTTTATTTAATTTTATTTTAAATAGAACTTTTGACACCACATAGAATGCAATTTATGTGGAAGAAAACCAGTTAATAATATTAAAACCATTACCAGGTATATTAATTCATTGAAATACTGTATATGTCACATTTTTGTTAGTACCTCACAGTTCTATATAGCAATATTTCCTACAAAAATAAGTAATTCATGACTTAGTTAAGCAACAGAAAATCGATGGATTGCTTAAAAAAGTATAGCTAATCTTGCAGACTTGCGTGGCCTTTTCGAGTCCAGATATCATCCCTATCTATACACAAAACATCTGCATTACATAAACCCGTATTGGCCGCACCTAATGCGACTCTATCCGGCTTCTGTGTGTGTGGCGGACTATTACACACTCTGAAGGTTACCGTCTGGCTGAGACACCAGGGTGGTGAGGAGTATTTTTACCGAGGAGGTTTGCATCACTGGGGTAGGTCGGTAGGAAAGAGCTGAAGAATGTGTCTAGCTGAGGGGAAAAATAGAGGCGTAACAGTTAATAGAGACATCACAAGATCTGAGAGTGGTGAGTGAGTGAGAAGTGGTCAGTCAGAGTTTCCTCTGTGAAGGCAGCGCTAATGACAGAGGATGATATATGTTTGTGCTTTTGTGTGTGAATTTCAGCAAAGCTGATTCTACACATTTTGAACATTTAGGATGAGTTTAGAACTGCCACTGTGACATCCCCTATTAGTTTGTGAATGAACATTTCGGGGCCTTGAGTTTGTCATTTTGAATATCACCATCCTGTTTTTTTTTTTAGCTAGAACTGTCCATATTTGGACAGGAGGATGACTCTAAGTTATCAGCTAGCGGTAGCGCTGTAATGCATACTTTACACTAAATGGGACCATAATTTACAAATAAACATTATGCTGCATTGAAGAAGACTTGAATTTATGGGTTGAGGACATAAACCTATTAGGAAAATGTTTTCTGAGGTAATAAAGGTGAGAAGTAGGGTGATTTTCTCAGAATTTCCTACCTAAGGGTGAGCTGTTGGTTAGCTTAGCTTAGCAGCTTAGCATAAAGACCGGAAACCTGGCTCTGTCCAAAAGTGACATGTTTTGTCCTGTTGTTTAATCTGTTCCTAATCTTAATGCTAAGCAAAGCTAACAGGCTGCTGGCTGTAATTTATATATTCACAATACAGACATGACAATGGTGTCAATCGTCTCATCGAACACTTAGCAAGACCGTGAATACGCTGATTTCTGAGCCAAGTATAAATGATGGCTAAGTGTCGAGTTATGGCTTGGAAGTAAAGAAAAAATATCACATCAATGCAAATGAGCAAGTACAAAACAAACAAACTTTAAAAGCACTGTAAGTAAAATAAAGAGAAAATGAGGAACAGGAAGGAGGGATAGAGTGATTTTATCTTTCTGGTAGCGTAACAACCTGTAATGACAGAACATGGAAATAAGCCTGTTATGTTTGAATGTTTATGTATGAGTGTACTTCATGTGTCCATATGAGTGAGTAACGTGTGTGAATGTGTGTGTGTGTGTGTGTGTGTGCAATGATTGCTCCCACCCCTCCGGACTTATCAAATGGGAAAATCTACAGTGGTGTTCCTGCCGGGCCCACAGTGGCCTACTTGTGTGGCTTTATCTCCGAGCTGCCGGGGCCCCGGGGGCCCCACCCTGCCTTCATCCGATCCCCTGAACACAGGATGGAGGGAGGGACGGACGGGGAGATCGGGTAGATCCTGACCCCTGTGATGTCATGACGTCCTTGCCGCAGTTACATAATTGGGCTGTTTGTTAGCTGACGGTGTGTAGGTTCAGTTCAGTTCAGCTAAATGGTCTTTTTTTTTTTATATATATAATTTGCCTGATTATCTACTAATTGCCTATAGGGATAGTTTGGATTTTTTGGGCTTGTATGACGTACTTATCAGTAGACACATTCCCAGTACAGAGGTAAAATTACTGTTTTTGTGAATGGAGTCTGGTGGCTTTGACAAGCACCTAGATAATGGCTTCAGAGGAAAATATGGCATGGGCATTTTTAAGGGGACCCTTGACCTTTGACCTCAGGATTATCTGAAAAAAAAGATGATGGTTGTGTACCCAAGAGACTCACAAATTGTGTAATTAATGAGCTGATTCATATTAACATGTACATAGAAATGTAAAATGTATTTCTTATATTGAGACACTAAACACTAAATTATGAAGAATATTGAATTATATGTATAAAAAACTGGGAAGTTTTTCCTATTATACATAGACAGACAGACAGACAGAAGGACGGACAGATGAGATTAGTTTGGTTTTGTGTTGAGTCAGTCGAGTTAAACATTAAGCGTACTGTAACGTTTACAGTGTGCGTCTGCTCAGGCGACACAGAACAACCACGTTTGCACTAATTAAACAGCTTTTCTTAATGAGTACACACACATGTGCACACACCTCAGACACACTGTAATCGACTCAATATGGACTTTTGCTTGTCTGGCAACTCCCCAGGTCTCGGCCAATAAGAACACTCGATACTCTCCGATGCTAAAAACCCCACTTCCGAGCAGTTTCAGCCTGCCACTCCTTGTGGTTTCTCAGCTCATTGTTAGCAGCGTCTTAAGCTGAAAAACGGAAATCAGCTCTGGCAGAGACACGGCTTTTACAACTGGAAACAGTCCATTCGGCGGTCTGCTATTAGAGCCATCTATCAGGCTCATCAGAGTGGACTCAGCAGGCCTTGGCTACGTTCACACACATCAAACATGCAGGACACAGTGGAGTTTGGATGGACATGAAGCGGGAGCTGGTGTCGGTTTCCAGATTTCCTCCCATCGCTGCGTCTTGTTTGATGTGTTGCTTGTCCTCAAATTCAGCTCCAGCTCCCTGTGCCAGGGTTTCAGGCATAATTAATCTCATTTCCTCTCAAAGCCAGCGCAGACATCACTGACAATTAACCAGTTCAAGTTGGTTGAGTAGAACTGATGGGAGTTTTCTCAGAAGGTTTTATAGGAGACAAAGAAAGGTGTGTTTCTCTGCGGGATTCTCAGGGTGTCTGCAGGTTCTCACGACCCCCCACACACACACACACCCAGGCAGTCAGACATTAAACAGAGAT
>CAFUXE010001247.1:80449-95440 GCA_903364295.1 Serranus cabrilla | reverse complement strand
GACATGTGCATTTTTGAGGCTGTTTTGTGAACCCAAAGTTTTATGATTTCCTGTCTGCGTAAAAAAGACAAAGTCCTTCATTTCAAAACAAAAACAGAAAATATCACCAAAATGGGAGTTGAAAAGTCTTTATCTGACTGCATTAACAGAAATTGTCTCACTCATTTAATCTCACATTTTGTAAATTATTTGAGTAAGTAAGACGGTTTCCAATCTTTGTGCTAAGCTAAGTGTAAAATATATGGTTAAAAATTACCAAATATAGTAAAAGAATTAAATAAAAAGACAATTTATGGCAGTTTCTGGCAGACATACGACGCTATTGATTTGCAGCCAAATGAAACAGAGTGTTACCTTAATGAAATTTATGGATTTCTATTGGAAACATTCTGGATAATGTTCAGTTTTTAACATTCACAATGTTTTTAGCACGAGCCGAATTATCCGCAGAGGTCTCCTCCTATCCAAAACAAATGGACGGGTGAATAAAACTGGTGACATTACTGAAAAAAGCAGTTTCACGTTAGAAATGAGTGTTTCTTTGGTGATGTTTGGCAGACAGCTAATGCTAATGTTTGCTCGGCTTGTTTCTCTGATAGCTTCAAATGCAAAAATCCTTCATGTGCGTAAGATATAGAGTTAAAAACAAACAAATAATAGTAACAATCTGGCTTGAAATTAGATAAAAAGTAATTTTATTGCAGCTTCTGGCAACCATTGATTGGCGACCAAATGAAACTGAGTGTTACATTGATGAAAATGATAGATTTTTCAGTTTGAACATTGTTGTAAACATTTGGGATAATGTCAGTACACATGTCAACAAAATATATAGCACAGGTATTAGACAAATTAATGCACAGAAATTACACATTATGCCTTTAAATGTGCAGCCAGAGATGAGAATGTTATCAATGTTACCATGAAAGCTAATAAGTGTACTAAAAAAAACTACTGACAGTCTTCACAAAAACAAGTGAGGTCATAAAACAAAGGCACAGAGTACCAGCTCAGGTGACGTCAGGCTCTGTTAATGAGCGATCAGCTGATCTGTGCTGCATCACAGCAGTAAACAATCAGCTGCTTTGATACGTTATCTCACAGGTGTAACTCAGGGTAATAAGGCCACCCTGTAAAATGTGCTGGTTAGCGCTCACAGGTTATGCGAGTGCAGTTTATGTGTGTGTGTTCTCGCGTGCAGGCATCCCCTCGTTGACCTTCCATTTTCCTCTGCATCGAATTCAAACATTTAGCCAAGAATCTTGGCCTGCACGCTACGGCTACCGGGCGATTTACTGCGGCGTGTATAGAGGATTTCCAAAACCATACGATTCCATGATCTACAGTCATGATGTCATTCATGCAACAAAAACTGGCCTATAATCATTCTGGTCACTTCTTCTGTGCGATGAAATTCCACGGAGGAGGATGATATATCAGAAGCTGGACGCGGCTGTAAATATAGACACACAGCGCGCTTGTAGACCATCTGATAGGAACTTCCAGAACCCAAGGACAGAATAAAAATGATTAATGCCAGCACTGGTTTCTCACATTGTGTGCTTCACACGCATGCCATAGAATCCTCCATTTGATTATTTGACGATTTAAGCTGCAGAAATCAATGGACTGTGGTGCACGAGGGGCCTCGCAAAAACTTTGAAAACTAGTAAGATCCTCAGCAGCCTCACCACAGAATTATACCTCTATGAGCCTGAGCCTGACCCACTGAGAGAGACAGGCAGCCTAAACAAACATGACCCCCTTAACCGCTACTACCACACACACACACACGAGCACACACCAGCGTCTGCTTTCAGGGCATATCACAGCTCCAGGTCTGCAGCAGAGGCCAAGAGAAAAGCTCCTGATTAAATAGTTTTGGAGCGTGTGTCGGGGAGCCGAGCAGCTTTGAAGCCAGTCGCTGGCTGTTATCTGCACTCTGGACTGAAGATAACGCAGTTAGACAGCACTCGGAGACGGTGTTTACTAACAGTCAGCGCTGCTGTCAGGAGGCATCCACGGTGATGCAGAAATGTAGCCGAGCGGGAGGCGAGACCAGACGTGATGATTGGCTGGATGGAGTTTGAAATGGATGTGCAACTACCTGCTGCTGCCAGACATGCCATAAAGCACTTTGTGTAAACTCTGAATCGCCTCAGAGCGGGTCCTGTTTTTCATTAGATTTTTCTGTTAAAGGGTCAGTTCACACAAGTTATGTAGAAGAATTGTTTCTCTCTGTGGCTGTGCAAACACAGTCCAGATGTTAAGATGACTGAGATTAATTCTATGCCCCAATAAAATAGAGGCGAATAAATTCAAATCTCAGGCATCCTGGTGGGCTTGAGGTGATGTAGTATAAAGACTGACAAAGACTGACAAAGGGAGGAGGTCGCCATAGATTTGTTAAACCAAAAGTCTGTGTTGGCTTCTTTTAATTTGTGTATATATATGTAACTATGTCACTGAACCCAAAGCATTATTTTTTCCTAAAGCTAACCAAGTGGTTATGTTGCCTCAACATAACCAAGTAGTTCTCGATCACAATGTTAACAATGTGTTTAAAACTGTGACTTTTCCACAATGTTAAATATTCATTCATTCATTCATCTTCAGTAACCGCTTATCCGGATTAACCCGGGTCACGAGGGGCTGGAGCCGATCCCAGCTGCATTGGGCGAGAGGCGGGGTACACCCTGGACTGGACGCCAGTCTGTCGCAGTAAGTTAAATATATATTGTATAATAAATTGGTGCTGTCACATCCTCACATATGTCACTTTGTCACATATTGTACATATTTTAACCCAAACATGGATCTTTTCCTAAAGCTAACCAAGTTGTTTTGTCGCCTAAAACCAACCATTGTGTGACCGTTTTACTGAGTGTTGTTTTATGTTTAGAAATGAGAATGTCTTGGTCCCCTGCCGCCGGTACGGGGGCTCATTCAGGAAGCTGCTATGCATGGTATTAGAGGGTAGGAACAATGGACCTATGTGGTCTCATGGGTTGGAGGACTTGTTGAGATTTTCCATAAGCAGAATAAAAATGTTCATGTTAAGTGTATTTTAGTTTTTGCGGTTCCTAAAGGTTCAGATCATGTTACATGCTGCTAAATTAGAAAAGTGACACAGCAGCTCTAAGGGGATTGATTCTACCTTTAGATCTGACAAAAGTATCGGAGGGTTGCGTCCAATGATTTTTCTAACGTCAAGTAACAAGGCACAGGGTAGTTTATGTTGAGTATACATGGCCTTAAGCTTCCCACTGCCCTCAGTTATCAGAGCTGAGTGAGACTGGTAATCCTTTAGCAAAAAACAAAACAGAATGAAAACACTATAATAAGTATATAATAAGGCCATTGTGAGACATCAAGGAAAAGCAATAAGTCAGAAAAGTCCCTTGTTGCTTTCAAACTCAAATGTGAAGCTGAAAGGTGTCGATACGTCGCTGTCTGCGCCGCCTGTTCACTGACTTATTGAGCAGCAGCTCAATGCTCGGGGTCTACCAGTATGATGCATGGGGACACGTGTACGGGGTCCGCAGGGACCTGAGGGATGCCGCTGACATTGGGGACACACGGCAGACGGTGAGCCGGGTGCACCACTACAGGCACCACATGTCAGGACATCAAGATGGATGGTAGAGATTTGCTCCGTGTCTATGGGATGCAGCATAATTTAGCCCAGATGCTGACTGACGCTCGTCCCTCTGATGGACTGGTTAGCTGTCTGCGGGATCATGGTGGTTTAAGACAGTTTATGATTAAACCTCTGACTTCATAGTCTTCACACATCAGAATGGGATGACAGAGCTAACTTTTATAAACTCAGTATATAGCACAGCCTGAACACCACGAATAAGCAGCTTCTGGTGAGCTGGGGCTACTCGGTTCGCAGTTTAGTTGTCAGATTTTAGAAATGTAGATCAAATGACCTATCATTTGGAATAATGCTGCTAAACATCGGGAGAAAGAGAGTTACAACATGCAACAAAGGCAGTTATGGGAAGAGGAAGACGCATCCTGAACCAGGGGAACCCAAATTAATTTTACCCATTGACAGTTTTACTGTATGTGACTCACAGTCAGAGATCTTCGACTGCTTGGATCGGCATAAAAGTCTTGTGGCTAGATCTTCTGTCCAAAATATGAGACTCTGTGTTAGAAGTTATCTGGTTTTTGACAGTAAGTCAAATCTTGCGTAAACTTGTTTTTAAGGGAAATGGTTTTGACTTCCGAGGTACATTTCAGCAAGAAACAACCAAAAAAAGATCGTACAACTCTTTTTTTTACAATCTGTAGCTTAAATCAGTTACCAAGCAGCAAACTCCAACATATAAGTGCTGAAAACTGAAATTCCTCAAATGGCCACTTGAGGCTGGCGCTAACGATTAATCAGTACCTACATTGCTCTTTTGGGGTTAACTTTCATCCATCGAATTTAATAAATTTGAACCAGTCATACAAAGGGCAGCTCATCACAGCATAAAAGACATTTCTGACATCACAGACCCACCCTGCTGTTAAAACCAGTTTACTGCCAACAGCAATTAAGCAGAATATAATTGCTTTTGTGCAACATTGCGTCACACACCTTTCAGAGAAAGCAGGCTGAGGCCTGGGGAATGTTGAAAATAACAGGTTCAGGCACAGAAAATGTTCGTTACGGCATACTTGTGATATCCGCCCTCATGAGTTTGTCTTCCTGTACGTTGGACATTGAAAGGCCCTGATGCTGGTGAAGCACCAGCTGCCCCTATGAGTGGAACCATTAACATGAATGTTTAATGGTTTAATCTAACTCATAATCTAGATCTATAAAGAATCGTGTTCACCGTCCCGTAACAAAACCATCGCCTGTGTGTGTGTTTCAGTGTTTGTGTGTGTTTTGGCACGACATCCTGCTCTAATATGCTCTAATAACCATGATGTCATCCACCTGTTTTTTTGGCTCGGGGGCCGCGATGACTGATGGGACAATTTTGAATAATCATCTTATCAGATCTGGAGCTCATGAGCTGAAACCCAGAGAAATTACAAACCATAAATGTGAAAAGCCGTCTATTCTCAAATACCCTCAGGGTTTATCCACTTTGGGTGAAAAATGGTGCAACAGAGGGTTTTCCACTCAGTTTCTCTAAAATAATGTTTGTCAAGTCTGAAGAAGTGTTTGTAAAGCACTTACTTTCATAGAATACACTAATTTGGTTTCATTTACCCTTTCAATCATTGTGTGGTCGGGGATTTCCACCTAAACGGTTCACATTTAACAGAACGTTCACCTGTACAGCCCAGAAAGGGAAGGTCCAGGTCCCTGAATTCACCAGCACAATGAAAATGACCTTTTAGAAGATACAGCTGTCCTCCGAACACCCTCTCCTTTTGTAACATTGTGTAAGTAGCTCTTTCATGCCTACGCAAACATTTTCCCCCACTGAATCAAACATTAACCCCGTCTTTAAAGCGTCTCGGGGCAGCCAGGTTAATGCAGCGCCCGTCTGACCCAACAGCGTACTGTCTGCCCTCTGTGGAGATTCACTATTAACCTCATGTTCAGTTGCGCAAAAAAAAATTCACTGCATTGAGAAAGGACTCTTTTTTTTTCATTTCTTCATTGGAAAACACAAGAATGCTGCATGTGTCTGACTATGAGTCATACAGAGGGTAACGTCAGTGATGAGAAGATAAATTACCGCTGATGTATTTGTCTTGTTGTTGAGCACAAAATGCCCGGAGGAAGGATTTCATGTACCACATACCCTGTTCAAACCAGTTTGGTAGTTAACGTATTTGTGGTCCAGACACATGCCACTTTGTTATTGCCAAAACGCTCCTTTGAATTCTGGTTTCCTGGGAAATAGAATAGTAAAGCGGCAATGGGAAGGTTACTATCATTTACCTGCATCAACGTGAAAGGAAAAACATTTTAGAGCAGTCTCATGATGTATTTTCTTTCCCCTCAGGATAAGATTATGTCATTAAAAACATTGTTAGGTGTCTCATCTGGCAAAGACAAAAAAAGAAAACCATCAGAAGCAAGGTTCAGTTTCTAAGTTTGAAATAAAGCAGACTGCTCTCACTCAAAAAACAAAAAAAACAGCCAGTGTTGTTAGGCAGTGACCTCTAGTGGCCGGAGTTATTAGAGGAGCAAAGGAGAAAGTGAAGCGATGTGGTATAAAGAGCGACAAAATCCACATAAGGAGGACGAGGGACTAGATGTTAGATTGCCAGAGTGTTAGGATTCCACCTGTTTTTTTTCATTCCCCTCCTTTCTGTGTGTGCAGGTGAGGCAGGCTGCAGCAATCATCTCCACACCTGCAGTCATTCAGCAATCACCTGGAGGATTTGAGGCCGGATCTTCTCTGCAGTCTTTTCCAGTTCGTTTGTTGGTATGTTCGCACCTCCAGAACTTCAGCTGCTGACCTGCCATAGAGAGATTGTGCTGTAGGGAGTCATTGGCAAACAACAAATGATGCTATTGTAGGTTTGACAACAAAAGATTTCAACCTAATGTTAATAAAGTCCAGAGAAAAAAGGAGAGAAACAAAAACCTACACAAGAATGCTAATGCACACGGTACACTGCTAGCTAGCTACAGCTAACGTCAGTTTGGCTGTTTTTTGGGGGCTAATTAATAAACAGACTTTTCAACAATTGTGAAGCAGGCATGCTCGCACAAAAGATGGCTAAATTGTTCAACATGATCCCTTCTTAACAAAGGCATATTAGTTTTTAACTGTGAGCATGCTAGAATTTGGACGTTAGCATAACCTTGCAGAGCTGCTTGCATGTGAAAGGTTTCTTTTAAGCAGCTGGAGAAAAACTCAAAACAAGAGGCCAGAGAGAAAGACAGAAAGAAAATGAAGAATGGCAGGAAAGGAAAAGCAAATGTGGGAAGAAAACCTGAAGTGACCTAAATGACATGTTAAAGTACAGCGAGTACATCAAAAAGATAAATTACAGCTGGAATGCACCAAACCTCACAGACTGATGGAATAACAGCGCAGGATGATCCAAGAGTTGTTTTTTTGCTTTAATTAGAGTGTACCTCACTTATCTGACGCTGCGATCACATTCTCATCCCTCTGTATTTGCTCCGTGCTTATCTGACAGAGCCGCTCCTGTACAGTTTGACGGGTAGAGCACAACACGGCTCTGCCAAGGTTGTGGGTTTGATCACGAGCGGGACCACCTATGCTAAAAATGCCCTCGGTACAGTAAGGCAGCTTTGGGTAAAAACATCCACCAAATGTTAAAAGAATAAACTGCTGAGCGTCTGCCTGCCAAGACAACACAAGAGGAAATTTACTCAGCCATAGTAACCTCAATGCAAGGTCAGGCCTCTCCACCACACGGAGGGCTGAAACTCATGTGAATACCTTTGGCAGCGTGTAGAAGTGCAGTTGGATGGATGTGGAGCGCTGCTGCAGAATATTCAAATTGTTGATGCTGAGAGTTCAACGACATCGCCGAAATGTTATGATGACCTCTGGTAATTGCACACTACAAGAAGTGATGTTTTGAAAGAAAATACGCTTCAAACTTTACTCGTCTGCGGCGAGAGCGATAAAATCAAGGACCGTGTGTGTTTTTGTGTGTGTGAATGCTGAATGTGAAGACATTAATGCATGACACAAGGTGAAAAGAGATGTGTCAGATGTGTCGGTGTGTTGATTGGCACAGGAGATTTTCTAGGGATCGTGCGTGTGTGTACTTCCTTTGTAATGATAGCCCTCAGTCTCTCACCAGGCGGCCAGGCTACTCCTCTAAACCTCAGGGTGTTTGCCAACCCCCAGAGCCCAGAGAATAGGGCCTGCAGCTGGGCCACAGAGAGCGCCTGAGCCCCTGTTAGCTGCTGGAACAACCAGCAGTCATAATCAATGCAAGATAATCAGCTTGTGTTCATATGCAGCTTCTGCACAGGCAGGTGGTGAATATATAACAACACATAGTATCACATCTTGTATTGTTCACGCAGTGTGTAGTGTGTGATCTTGTTGGCCGAGAGCTCCACCTAGTGGTCAGCTTGGGGAACATCAGCGTGTCTAAAGTACTCATTTAGAAAAATAACCCCCTTTATTTTGGTATTACTTTATTATGTTTTACAGTTATAAAAGGTGAAAGTAAAACTAATCTTTAAACAATTTAACATACTGGTGGTGACAACAGAGTAGTTTCACCTTGTCCTTTTTTAGGTGGGAACAAGAGATCTTAGCTGGGAACCTTAAATGTGAAAAGTCTCTGAAACACTCTCAGGGTTTATCCACTTTGGGTGGGTCAGTTTCTCTAAAATAATGAAAGTAAAATAATGACAGTAGGGCTAATATTTAACCATTTAACATACTGGTGGGAACAAACTGTGTAGACTTTTTTTTATGGAATCTGGAATCTTATGATTTATTTTCTTATCTCATCAAGACACCGAGACCTTTCAGAACATCACAGGAAAATCTGTGCTGTGATTTGGTATTAAAAAATAAATATTCTTGAGTTTTCTTGCAGAATAGTATTTTTCAGTGATTGGATGACAAACACTTCTATAGTGCTCAGAAACATCCTTATTGTCAATATACATATAAACCCTAAGGTGGACATGTCTGGAAAGGGGAAACTCATAGGTACTTATTCAACCCATTTTCATTCAGATATCTTGAGGTCAGAGGTCAAGGGCCCCTTTACAAACAACATGACAGACAAGGCGAAGATCTATCAAACTATAATTTATTGTTTGTTCCCTTATATGAGCATCCTGTAACAGAGGAGGTTAAATTAAAAGCTGCACAAGATGGGTTTTTCAAAATAAAATGCAAATGTACAAACATTCCAGGAAACAAATTTCTTTGCATTTAACGATCGTTCAAGTACACCAGCTTACAGTACATAACAAAAAGAACAAAGAAATCTGCTGATTTATGAGTAAACTGTTAGTTAACAGTTTTTTTTTGCTATTGCATGACCGTGAAATAAACATACAAAACAGATACTAAAAAAAAGTGAAGTGTTCAGTGCATAGATAATAGAGCTGCATCTCCTGAACTGGAGGAAATCACACCGGAAATATAACGTCAAATTAAAGAGATAGCAGAAATACCTAATATCGTGGTAAAATAACATGCATCTACTGATATATTTGATTTATAATTCATAAAATGATAATCATGGAGTTGGCATATTTAAATATGAGGTATTTAAGGAATGCAACATGTGTCAGTAAAGGAATATTTGCAGTGTGATCCTGTCACTGTGCCACAGGCTGGTCAAAGATTCTTCAGTGGACGGGACGTCCCGTCTCGGGCCTTTCCCCCGTCCACGTCACACACTGACCCGGCCTGTGCACTGGGCCTTCACTGAGCAGCAGCTGGAGCGGAAAACTCACACCTCGCTCTTTACCGCTTGTCCCTGTCTGGGACAGAGACAGAGAGACACACAGAAGACAGGAAAATGTTGATTAACATTTATATAAAAACGTGTCACGCGTAAATAAATTAATGTGTAGTGTGCATTAACGGTTAGTGGACACATGAGTTATTTAAGCAAAGATTTCACACATAGAATAAAATACAGACGTTTTATGTAACTTGCTATAAATATTCTGCTCGTTATTATCATTATTAATATTATTATGAATAGGATCAGAATTCTAGTGCAGCAATATTTTAGGCCAATATCTAACAGTACTTTGTTAAAATTGTTGGATCACATGAAAGTTCACACTTTTATCAATAGTCAAAGTCAGAAACTTTGAAAAATCCTACTTCAGTGTTTATTAAATGTCTTCCACATAACATGTTTATTTTTCAAACTTGTATCTTTGATATTCAACTTCTAAGGAGCTCATGGATACAAAATACTTGATTCTTCCTGAAATAAAGCCATTTTTATTGTACTATATTTAGTCTTTTAGCACAAGAGACCTAAAATATAACATAGTGTATTATAAAAAAAAACAATAGTCCCATGTGCCCAAAGACTTATTATATATATAATATGATTAAAAAATAAACATAAAAAAAAAACCCTGAATTTGAGAAGAGATTTTACTTGTGACGGTGTATTTTCAGAGTGGTATTAATACTCCTGATACCGAGTCATTTTCTCTTGCTCTCAGTCATATAAAGCAGGTACATGCACTGTAATGGATTCTCGCTCTCAGGGCCTCTGGCACTTTGTTCCTCCGACCACAGAGGAATAATGGGGAGAGCTTTTTTTTTCTTTCTCTCCTTTTCTAGGACAACGTGAGGTCAGACACGAGGAAGATGCTCTGACGTAGCTGCAGCTGCTTA
Organism: Serranus cabrilla; assembly: GCA_903364295.1. Taxonomy (NCBI): domain Eukaryota; kingdom Metazoa; phylum Chordata; class Actinopteri; order Perciformes; family Serranidae; genus Serranus; species Serranus cabrilla. Next base: position 85,157 of record CAFUXE010001247.1, on the reverse strand, counting down.
TTCCAGTGATCAATAGTGATGATGAGGCTGCGTCTGTCTGGAAAGTAGGTGCTGCTGTGTTTATTTATAGCCTCAAAGACCTCGATGGAGTTTGGAGGGAGCAGTTAGGGTAAAATACTGCACTTCACTTATCTTATGCATTCTATGTATTCTGTTAATGTCTATTTTTTACTGTTATTAACAAGTGTGTTTTATTTTATATATCATTTTAAATTAATTGTAGCATTCTATCCATTTTATTTTCATTCTATGCCTATTTATATCATGTAGTTTCATTATAAAGCAAACATTACTTGTATAAATGTTGTTATAAACATTTATATTATTATTATTGTTAGGGGAATTTTATCTGTGCTTTTTTTTCCAAATCAAACATCTCTCTCTAGACCTTGCAGTTGTGTTCAATTTTTTTTGTACTTTATTGAATATTTACGCCTACTGTGTGTCTCCCTCTTACCTTTGTTTGGGACAAACTTGAGCGAGTGGCTGAATATTCAAAATCGTGAGAGTCCTTCCTCTGGGCCGTCATTTACAAACTCGTGGCCGAGTCCGTTGCCACACTTCCCACACAGAACCTGCACACATAAAACAGTCACATCCTGATGCAACACATGCTAAATAAAACATGCAAAACGACTGGATACAGTGGTTGATAAACGACCTTGAAGGCAGTGAGACTCTCCATCATCTTGGTGACGCTGTCCTCTCTGATGGTGTCTGTGAAAGCCGGCCAGGGAGACGAGTGTGCGAACTTGGACCGACTGGAGAACAGTGGATGGTTACAGTTGGAGCACACGTATATACCTGCAGGGGACAGTTACTTTTTAATGCATTGTTTCATTTCCTTCCTGAGAAACACACTTTAAAAGGAAAAAAAAATAGACCAATGGGTCCAAACATAAGTTGAGGGATAGTTTTATTTTATTTTTTATTTATTTGGTTACTTTTCAGACATACCAAAAAATAAAATAATAAAATAAAAAATGCAAAAATATTTTACAAAATGAAATAATTAAAGGTATAACTCAACGATAGACATAATTAAGATTTTTTCTTCTCAAAGTTGCTTATTTTCCATGATAAAAAATGTAATAAGTGCTTCATTATACATAAATAAATATTACTAAATATTACACAAATCATATTGATTTATTTTTATCATCATAATTTAAAGCTGCATTATTATTTGTATTATGTCTACTTCACTTGCATCTCACAAATCTAAAATATCGTGTAATAAAAATTAATAATAAATATCCCCACATGTTGTCACACCACGTTCCCTTCCTCACCAATCATCACTGTGATATAACACAGTAGATACATAATATTTTTTTTATTAAAAGTAGTTTATTTGAAGCCAGAAATAAAGAAGAAATGTTGATTATATCACCTCTAATCCAGCCTAAAGGGAGGTTACATCACAGCTAGCAGCTAACAGCTAACAGTCCTCTCACCTGGTTTGAAATGATCCTTGTAGACTTCACCGCCAAAAAACTGACAGAACGACATCGCAGATCAGCCGAAAGATTAATAAACGCTTATCCGGTTCAGAGTTTCTTCAGACGGCAGTCATCCGCTGCTTTTGCTCCTCTCGTGTGATGTGGTTTTAGCTGGAGATTTAACGGGAGCTCCGCCCGCTGCTGTTCCCCGCTCTGACACCAGGGGGCGGTGTCCGATAAATCTCCGTCCACTGAGGCGCAACAGCTGCAGTCAAACACTGGATGATGGAGTTCACCTTTAAACTCGTTTATTAGATGGCATCATTACCAATTTTGCACAATTAATGTAAATCGCATTAATGCACCTCTTCTGGAAAACACCTGTATATTAACAGTATGTACACACAACACTGTTCACACCAACCTAATCATAATAATGATAATAATAACAATTGTCATCATCATGATAATCCTAATCATAAATTTCAAAATAATGTATCAAAGGTCCATTAAAACTGATAATGTCCCTCATTGGTTTTAATTGCATTCTTGTTCTTAAGGCCTTTTATTGTGGTTTCATAATAATGTAATAAACTTAAAAATAAAAAAATCATTATTATAATAATAGCCTCATTAGAAGCACCCCATTGCTTAATAACATGAAAGTGAATTATTTGCCCCTTTTTCATAATTTCATCATCAATTTTTCTATCAAATTTTTTAAAAATCTGTTGGAGTTCTTGCTTTCATCTTTTTTTTCTCTCTTATGTTTCTAACTATGCACCAAACACCAAGGCAAATTCCCAGTGAGAAAAAACATCAAACGATCTCAAATAAATAAGATACTGACAAGTTAAAGCCAGTCAGTTTTTCAAATCTCATTCCAACAACTTGCTTCTTTCAAACATTATTTTGTGAACTGAATGTGAACTCATACACCACATACTCTGTAAACCAGGCACGTGCAGAGGGGGATTCTGAGGTTTTTATCAGTTTTATTTTATTCATTTTTATTTGTTTATTTTGTGAAGGCCTGTGAGTGGCCCTAATCAAGAAGAATATTTAACAATTATTCATATTAGTTTACGTCACATGATGACCTGCGGCAGGTGAAAGGTCATCATGTGGCGTTTTCCCCCAATTTGCTCACATGCAACTGTGACCAAGGAAGCCCAAGAAAAACACTCTTAGTTTTATTTATAGTCTCAGCATTTTACAGCATCATAATGCAACATCCCATTGGTTCTAGCTGCTGGTTCTTCTTATAATGTTTCAAACATGCATTGAAACTTTTTGATGTGGACAAAACTTTAGATCTGCATATGCATTTTGTGTGTGTTTTCTTTAGTCATGTGTCTATATGTGCATCACATGACAAACTGTTTCTGATGGATGTGTTTTGGTGCTATCATGCTTTTACATGTTGAGTGTGTTTTATATGATTTTGACTCAAGAGAATGTCGTTGACTTTATCCGAGATCAGGATTTTACGTGCCGGAAATAATTTAAATCAATGTGATATTGTGATAAAAACACTAACAACCACTACATGTAATCTTACTACTAAAGCAAGAGTTGGACATTTCCTTGCATGGCTCTGTTTTAAACTTACACTGTGAGGAGGATGTAGAGGCAGGATCACAGACAGACAACGTAACAAATACTGAGAATTTATTTCAGTTGGCAGCTGTTATCTCGGACAAATCACGTCAGTAATATAACTGGCTGCCAGATATCAAGAGTGTAACTGATGAAAAGCTTAGCTTTATTTTGTAAATGAAGACAGACTTGGATCATAAAAATAAATATCCTTCTCTTTTGTCCATTGCAGGTGTTTATCGTCATTCATACTTGCAGTAGTGCTTCAGTGCCTCTGGCAGCTCCAGCCAGTCGATGGCCATCCTGTGGACTATGTGCTTCTGGACGGCTTTCCGACACAACGTCTGCAAAGACTCGACTGAAGCAACAGAGATAGAGAGCGGATTAGCAGGATAAAAGTGTTGAAGTAACACTGTGTATCACATGATGAAGATTTTTCAAAACCAACCACACAGAGATGAAAAAAGCAACCACAAAGAAACGCAAAACAGCCACAGAGAGACACGAATCAACCACAAACCAATGCAAAATAACAAAGGAGACAAAAACAGCCTCAAAGAGACTCAAAATGACATCAAAGCGATACACAACAACCATAAAGACAGTCAAAAAGGCAACAGTCAAAACAACTACAAAGAGATGCAAAATGGCCACAAAGAGGCACAAAACAACCACAACAGGACTCAAAATGACTACATAGGTACAGTACAAACACAGAGACTCACTGTGACTGCAAAGAGATGCAAAGCAATGACAAAAAGACTTAAAAAGACCACAAAAATATGCAAAACAACTGCAAAGAGATAAAACGTGACCAAATGAGTCGCAACTTGACTACAGACAGTTGTTCTGAGTAGTTTCTGTCTCTCTGTTGGTTAACCTGCAGACTGTTAACATGCCTGTGTTTTTAATAATCCGACCATAATTAAAAGTAGTGACACTCACATCCATACTCCACCTGGACAATTCGGACACACTTAGTAGCAGCAAAGATGTCCACCACGGCATAGAGAGGTGGTATTGTAGGGATCCCCTTTGCAGAAGCTCCCATGTCCTCACCATTGATGACAATGTGCATATCAGCCAGGTTTCGCCCTTTTGGCACATACAGTACTCCTATCCGGCTGCGTCTGGCTGTGGGAGGCAGGACGTTGGACTTATACAAGTCATCCAAAATGTGGCTGAAGCATCCAGGTCGGCTCCGTCCGACCAGCTTGTCTCTTGGGATCCGAATATTCTCAATGTACAAGTGCGAGTCAGTGAAGAAAGTCTTCGGTTTGCTGTCTCCTCCTCCATCTCCGTCGCCTCCAGGTCTCTCTTCACCCTCCCCTCGTCCGAGCCTGTGGCCCCCAGCCAATCCTCCGTCTCCAGCCTCCTGACCCCCTGCTCCAGCATCCTCTATGATCTTATTGTGGTTGCGAGTGATTGCAAACACCCAGCTGTCCCCTAAATCTGTCAGGTCCGGGATGGAGTATTCAGGTACCACCTCTAAGTTCATGGGGTCCCTGGCAGTCAGACCGACCCGGAGGTTGCCACACCAGCCAAGCTCCTTATCCTCGATCTCTATGAGGAAAATCTCCCCGGGCTTCAGGGGGTGTTTGCTGAAACACACTGCGTTTGCAAAGCTCTCCACACGGGTGGCCTGGGTTCCTGAGTCGTCCAGGCGG
>CAFUXE010001247.1:41758-66930 GCA_903364295.1 Serranus cabrilla | reverse complement strand
AAAAAAAAAAAACCCTATCCTGAAACTCTGCATGGTGTTAATTGAAATGAACACTTATTTTCTGCCTTTTCAGGGCTGGATGAATGAGATACATGATTACGACCCAGAAACCTGCCATCCAGCAATGACTCACTCCGTGTTTGCCGCCCTGGAGGGCTCCTGTCTCCGTCTGGACTCCCCGCGTAACAACATCAGCCGCAGGGCCGCGTACGATGAGAGGATACAAGAGGCTGCCTTTGTCAAGTCACGCTGCTTTCAGCTTGCAAAGAGCAAAGTACGGTGACTAAGGAAATGTGTTATGGGAATATTGTTCTGTATTTGAGGCTGTTGTTCTTATTTTTAATGGAATACACAAAGGAATGTGGATATATTTTGTTATTCTGGTGGTGTTGTGATACTGTATGTAGGGCAGAGCTGCAGTAAACTTAATCCAACTTTATGTAACAGTCATTATCCAATTCATGAATCCATAGGATTTTTGACTAATTAATGCACAGATGTTGGAGTTACATTTACATTTAGTACAATGCTTTAATTGCGAGTAATGCCTTAGAGAAACTAAACAAGGATGGAGGTAATGAGGTTTAAGTGGGTAGAAAGCATTAAATTAACTTCTAATATTGGTTGAACTCTTTATAACCACTTAATAATCCATAAATGGGTCATCCATCTTTGTTGCCCATTTAACAGTTGTCTTTTTTTGCTTTAACACAACTCCCCCCCGAAGGTATTCCTGCTGCCATCTGTGTTGGCTCGGAAGAGAATGTGGAACCCAAAGTATCCCATCTGCATCCAACTGGCGCCGGGAGCAAACTCCCCGGAGGATGAGGGAGGAAGATCGGAGGAGAGTTGGGCAGAGGAACCAGGAGCCGAACCTGCAAGTCCAAAACAAAGTTCCTCCAAGAACGACTTTCCCACCACTCTGTACCTCTTCGGCCGCACGGGGAGAGAGAAAGAGGAGTGGTTTCGTCACTTCCTGCTTGCATCCGTGGATAAAGAGAGGGAAAAGGAGAGGGACAGACAGAAGCCTGGCAGATGTGTGTTCAGATCGGGTATGATAGACGTTAATAATGCATTAGAGAAGAGAGAGGCTTCCAGATAAGGCATCTATACAAATGCAGTATATGTGTGGATTATGGATTACATGCTCCAATTCTTTGCATTTCAAAGCCAATCCCTTTCGAGGGAACACACAGATCACAGGCGTTTGGAGCCATGACAGGGCAGAGGCATCAGAATAAAACAGCTTTCACTGTATTTTCATTTACTGAATCACTGAGTGGGAATATAAAATATTCATTTGCTTTTTATTTTCCAACACAGATCTGTTGTTTGATCTGTCACCTGTCACACCTCGTTTTTAATGCATAAAGTAGGAGCACAATATAAAAACAGTTTCTCCTACACACTTACAAGAATTGCTGGCAAGAGACAAGGTTTTGTGTAATGAAATTTAAGAAGTACAGTTTGACATTCTGGTTTGACATCTCATTAGATGAGAAGATTGATATCATAAATGTAAGAAAATGTCCGAGTTCTGCAGGGAACATCCTCTTACGCTGCCTGTATTCTCCCAGGTGATGCAGGAACGGCACAGAGTGTTACTGCACCAGGAAATGTCCCGTCCAGCAGAGGCCCCAGCAGAGTGGGCAGCAGTGACGACGACGCCCCCTTCGCACCTCCAGTCGCCTGCATCCCTGCAGCTCCTGTCAGTCAGACCTCCAGTAGCACCAGAGGCCTTTCCCTGCTGGATTATCCCGGCTACATGGCTCGCCTCCTGGCCATGGAGGAGTTGACCCCCCTCTCCAGTCCTGGAGCCAGCAGCACAGAGACTAGCCCCACCATCAAAGGGAGTGTAAGTCATGCTTGCAGATACAATTAAATGAAGCAAATGAAGTGAGGCTGAAGGAACATTATAGAGCTGGACAGTTTATATCGCGTGTGTCGAGAGGAAAGTGGCACAGAAATGACCAGTACGAAATAGTATTGTGGCATTTTCAGCATTTACAAAATGACTCTACTCTTCTACCTGTTTTTATGATTGATTGTGTAAAAAAAAAGTGGGTTTGTATCCATGATGTTATTCATCAGTTTGTGGACGATCGTTATGAAACCTTGACTTTGGCATCTTTTTTTGTTGGAACCAGAAGTGACCATATATGGGCAGGAGCTCTAATCTAAATCTAAACAGTTTCCAGCTAACACTAGCGCTACCTAGCTAGGTTGGTTAGCGAGGTAGACGCGTTACAAGTGATAACTAGGATGTTAATGTTAATCAATGAACAGGAAACTCCTGAGAACATCTTTCAGGACAGCCAAAAGCTAACCAAAATGTAACTTTCATGAACTGAAAACAATAATTCACAAAATGAAAATCATACTGTATTGGAGAAGAATTGAAGCTAGTGACTGTGACCATGAACTCATGAGGAAAATGTTTACTGAAGTCATAAATCAAGTGAGAAGTTGGGTTATTTTAGAGAGAATACACTCCTCATTTTTCAGACCAGGAGGCTCCATTCATTCCTTTAAATTGTGCTAAATTGTACTAAACCTTCATTTTTCTTGTCCTTGCTCAGCTCTTACTCAGGTGTCTTTTTTTCAGTGTACCTGTGATCTAGCAGAGCGGCCTGGGACGAGCCAGACTGCGTGGGCCAACGCTCTAATTGGTCGAATCTTCTGGGACTTCCTGCGAGAGAAGCACTGGGCCGATGTGGTTTCCCACAAGATCCAGAAGAAGCTGAGCAAAATCAGAGTGCGAGCAGTTTTATTGAAAGTCACTGTGAAGTGTTACAGATACAGAAAAGGCTAAGTAAGATGTATTTTATATTATATTAAAACTATGATGTTCTTTACAGCTGCCTTACTTTATGAATGAGCTGACTCTGACGGAGTTGGATATGGGCTGCTCCATGCCGCAAATCACCACTACCTCCAGACCAGAGGTCAACCACAGAGGTGAGTTCGGACTGGAGATCAAAATATTAAAAAAAAAATATATAGAAACAAACCCAATATGATGATTGAGCAGACGACCTGTTGCTCATGTGATTACAGCTGAGTAGTTCAGAGCATCAGATCAGACGCTGTTATCCTGTTGTAATCTCACAGAGCAGCAGAGCTATTACGCCACGGCCCCCAAAATTTAGAGCATATTGGCTTGGTGTGTGTGTGTGTGTGTCTGTGTCTGTGTGTGTTTTAAAATCAGGCAATCTGGCAGACAGAACTCTTAATGACGAGGGATTTTAAAGTGTGTCAGCATGCATCTACGTGTACATGATTTTTTCCATTTCTCCGCCCAATTCACTTACACAACCGCCCGTCAACAAATGATCCTGTTTCAGCTCTTAAAGGGGATTTATAATCCGACGTAATTTGTTATAAATTTAATTTCAAGGCTTGATAATCACTGTAAAAGCTGGTTAATCTGCCCACTAAGCAGAGTGTGTGTCCGAATTGAGCCGTGTGTCTGTGTGAGGTTTGTCTTGATTGTGGTAGGCTGCTGTTGACCTCTATCTGCTGCCCCCTGCAGGCCTGTGGGTGGAGCTGCAGCTGGCCTACACTGGTGCCCTGCAGATGACCCTGCAGACTAAGTTCAACCTGTCCAAGCTGGGGAAAGAGGGCGGTCAGGAAACAGACTCTGCAGCTGAAACCAGTAGCCCACGGTCAGCACCACACACACACACACACGCAACCTGTCAATTTTTGCATGCTTTTTTGAATAGTTTTATTTGCATAATATGAAATAATATGAACGTGATATTGGCATTCTCTGTCACATATTTCATTTCATTTAGGAAATGTAATTGGGAACTTGCTTATGGACTGTAATCATGTGACTGTCTGTACAGGTTGATTAATGCTCCTTGTGAATAATCCTTCTTTCATGTGTAAAATCTGTTGAGTACCCTTTAAACATCATGTTCTATCTTGATGTGTATGTCAGTATATCGCCCAGGCCATCAAACCCTGTATTTTCATTCTTATCATAGCGTGCACACACACACACACACACCTACACACCTCTCTTTCGATCCCTTTATCCCCGTGGCCTTTGATCTAGAGAGCAGAGCACCACATTACATTGATTAGCGTAGCCATGCCTGTCATTGGCCTGAAGTGGAGGGGATTAGCATCCAGGAAAAGCTTTATATTAGCTGTCTGTGGCGCGGCTGAAGCTGTATGCAGAGATAAAAAAAAAACTTGATTGTTCATCTTTTCAAGCCACTAAGACACTTTTTTTCTTGTTCTTTTACAAGTATAAAGTCTTGTTTAGATTCACTTTTTAATGTCAAGAAATGATGACAGGTCTGCAGTATTGATGCTCCCATGCAGAACATGATACTGTCACACGTCCACCCACTCCTAACGTGTCTGTCCGTGCAGCTGCAGGCCCATCTTCAGCGTGTTGGCGGACAGTGACGAGGAGTCCTCCAGCGCTGGTTCATCTGATGAGGAGGAGCTGCTTCTGTCTGAGCCTCAGGGTCCAGTGGGAGATAAGGGATCTACACCAGCCGCTGACGGGTGAATACTGATGAATAGAGTGGTAGTATCAAGTGAAAATACTGTCGATTTATTTGCATAAGTAGCTACGTAAGAAGGGAGAAAGTGTGACTTTAGGTGTGACTTACACCCTCCTGTGTTGTGAATGCGCTCTTTTCTAAAGCTGAAAATAAACTGCACTGACATCACAGTCCAGATGGCTGCCGCTTTCCCTTTCATTGACTCTCTATGGAAGAGCGTCTCCACCAATGTGATGGGAAGAACAGAACGACGTTAGGCTTAATAATGAGAAACCCTCGAGGAAAAAATACTGAATATCATATAAATGAAATAAAATTATCAAAATAATGACTTATTATTTTTAGATCATTTAAATTAAGATTTTTTTTAAATAAAAATAATAAAAAATAAAACTTCTCATCATTTTGATATAAGTAAGTAATTATTTAAGGAAATGTTCTATTCTATTCTATTTCTATTTGAAGATATGAACTCATTATTGTGAAATACTAAGTAATTATTTTGAGATTTGTTATTTTGAGATACTTTGTCAGTGTCTCTATAAAATAAAAAGTAATAAGTCATTACTTTAAGAAACTTATAACTTACTAATTCATTATTTCAAGCAGGTTTTTCGTTATTTTGAGATCCTGTGTTTACATTTTTGAGATAGAAAATCATAATTTTAGAATATTTTCTCATTTTGAGATAAGTCATTTCTCATTATTTCATGAATATTTCTCATTATAATCACTTTTTATCACAGGGCTAACATTTCATCTTATTTTTCTCCCTTGAAATGGGCTTTCATTCCCTTTCCAGACTCCTGGCTCCCCTCAAACTTTGACTTCAGCGCTGGTACACTAAATCTCCTCTCCTCTAATCCTCTCTTACAGGACAGGGGGCGGAAAGACTGGAAGGAAGATTTTGAGATTTGTGGACAAAATCGCTAAATCCAAGTATTTCCAGAAGGCGACAGAGAACGAGTTCATAAAGAAGAAGTTTGAGGAGATGTCCAACACGCCCCTGCTGCTCACTGTGGAGGTTCAGGAGCTGTCAGGGACTTTAGTCGTCAACATCCCGCCGCCCCCTACAGACAGGATATGGTAAAGCACTTTCTCTCCACATGTATATATATTGGAGGTTGTGGCTTTAACTGACTTTAATCCCATTTTCCATATGAAACACACTTTTTACCATCTTTTTCAATTGCAACTAACAGTTTCTCCAATTTAGATGGCAGGTTTACTATATTCTCTCACTTTTCTTGGATTTCTGAAGATTAAGTATTAATTGTGAGTAAGGTATAGAGGTTGTGTGTAGGCTAATTAAATTAATATAAATGTTGATTTCAGAATATGAGCATCAAATTATTGCTCTGTGAGTAGCTCCTTGTTTATCCTCTTTTTAAAACCCAAACTCAATATATTTTTCAGAATATTATGTTTACTTTTTTTATATGATATATTTATATGTAAGATATATTTTTTTAACAATATATTATATTATTTATTACAGATATGTTGTCATTTTAGTGGCTCTAGAGTAAAACCAACAATGTTTTTTGTTTTAAGATATAAAAAATAATAATGTATAATTTGTATATATTTTTTTTCTTTATAAATAGACATGGTTAGTAGGATATCTCCTAATATAACCTGTTGATGTTTTTGAAAAAAAAAATCCATTTCACTCTGATGTATCAATAGCTGCATGTCATGAATGCACGGCACAAAACTTCACAAATGCTAATTCAAAAACAAATCTGCTCACTGTGTTCAGCAACATGTTGTGTTTGTGACTGTTTGTGAGTCACTTTTTGCACCTCGCCTCCTGAAAAGTCTTCATTCAACCAAAACACTGGGGAAGATTCTCGATCACAGAGACGACATGAGATGAAATGCATTGTGATTTTGTGGTAATCATCTTTTCTGTAGGTACAGCTTCTGCGTGCCCCCCAAGCTGGATTTGCATGTCCGTCCCAAACTAGGAGAGAGGGAGGTGACTTTCTGTCATGTGACCGAGTGGATTGAAAAGAAACTGCAGGATGAGTTCCAGGTGAGAAAAAAAAACAGCAACTATGAACAGTGCTGTCATTTTCTCAGCTTTCTTCACGATCATGTTTCCTTCTCTCACCAGAAAGTGTTTGTACTGCCAAACATGGATGACATCTACTTACCCATGATGCACTCTGGGGCCGACAGCCCTCAAGCCTCCCAGCACCTGTCCTCTCAGTCCCAACGCTCTCAAAGCTCCTCCACAGAATCCATCGAGAGGATCCCACCTGAGGCCTCTGGGGCCGAGTCTGACTAGTGCCTCGTGATGATGGTGATATGTACAGAGAGAACATGGGAAGAAGAAGAAGAATGAGAATATATGTTTAACACTGTAGGTGACGGGTTACTGTACAACAAAGTGATACCTTTTGCAAATGTTTACATGTGAATGATCCCTATGAGATTATATATAAATATATGTATTTACTGCTTTGACAATTGCAGCTCACTTTGGATATGAGATGATGGAAATTACTAAATAAAAACAGTTTTGTTCTCAAATGCATGGAGTAAAAGTATGAGACTTTCATGAGACACAAAAAGCACATATCCTCTACAAATGTTTTTTTTGAATGCAGCAAAGATGAAATGTTTGAATCTTAATGAAGACCTTGATTCAGTTCCTGCACATACTTGAATGAACTCACATGCAGCAGTTTCATGGACCGCCCTCTGTCTCGGAAAGCCACTTAAACATCATATTGTGATGTATTAAAACACTTTATTAATACTTTACTTTGGTGTACTTTTTGTTAATCTGTTGCTTATGATTTGATATATTCTAAACATGCATTGATTGCTCACTGCATGCTGTCAAAGATGGATCGCAAAACCGCTGCGGAGAAACCACAATAGAAAGGGGCAAACAACCACAAATGAGACACAAATCAAACCACACAAATAATTGACAAAGAGCCTCAAATTTACTTTAAAAAGACTAAAAGAAAGTCACTACAAAGAAAAAGATATCAGTTATTTGCAGTGCACATGAATGCAAAATGTGCAAAATGCTAGTAGGCTAAATATGTCAAACACACAGTGGCTTTGTTTGAGACTGAAAGTTTTATCCACCTTGACTGCTCAGACGTTAGCAAACACCAGTGACGTATTTAAGCACAGTAAGCTGTGCATGCTAACTAGCAGCTAGCTGAGTCACCGTTAGCTGAGCCAAGTTCAGAAACAGTTCTGCTGTGGACGACACGTTAGGTACGATCTCAAAGTCGCACAATAACATAAACACCCGTCTACGGCGCAGAACAGACAGCCAGCTCCAGTAAGACCAGAGCAGGAGGCGTTTGTGTCCAGCCGTGGGGAAGCTACATGATGCTATCTGCTAGCAACAAAACCAACAAACACTCAGAGAGCATTTTTTTCATAGCAGGTGATTTCAACCACTCAGACATTGAGCAGCACACCACCACAGTCCTGTCTTACATCAACTTCTGCACAGACATCGCAACCTTAACAAAACTAATCAAAGTGTTCCCCACCGGAAGCTCCGGTTAAACAAGGGGACACAGGAGGGCCAGGGCCAACCTTCACTTAGGCATCACATCGGCAAAGCGAGAGTACCAGCAACGCATTGAGGACAACTTCAATGAAAACAGCCCCTGGGCCATGTGGCAAGGTGTGAGGAATATCACTGACTACAGTCACCCCACCTCGACTGACCCCTTCCTCCCCGATCAGCTAGACAGGTTGTTCACCTGCTAGTACTGAAGGCATGTGCATACTTACACACATCTTTAACCTGTCACTACAGAGGTCCACACCTGTCTGAAAACCATAACCCCCGTACCCAAAACCTCATAAGACTTTTGGTATTGCACATGTTCTTATGAGTATAAAAGCAGAAAACAAGTTAATGAGCCATGTGAGTGTCCTGCCCACAGAAAGGAGCTTTTTTCAGTCTGTTTATTCTGCTTTTAAAGCTCCTGTACCTCGTTTAAAGTTTTAAAAATGACATTTTACTTTACTTAATAAAACAAATTGTAAAAGTCCTGCGTTCTAAATGTAACTTAAGTAATATAATACAAAAACATGAGCAACAAAATAAGCTTAAAGGAGGATTTACTGGATTCTGACTCTGAGGATTGTGACTTTTCAATGACACATTCAGGCTGTTCTGTGCAAAATTATTTTGATAATTCATGTCATATTTTTCACAGTTTTTATTAAAAAACCTTTGATTTAGTGCATTGAATGTCCAAGAACATGGCCCCCCATGTGTGTGTATGTGGGTGTTTAGAATGTTCTCTGTAGAACTCAAGAACTCTAGCTGTGACATCATAAAGAACTTGTGGAACTCTTCATGTACCAGAACTGACAGAAATCTTCTCATTAGACTGACAGCAGCTGGACTGACAACACCTATCGTGTGAGATAATATTATTACATATTATTATCAGAAGTACCACTGACAAACGAGTGAGTCCATCTTTCTTTCTTTCTCTCTTTCTCTCTCTCTGAGCTCCACTGCTTCTTTTATTCACAAAATTAACCCATGTTTCTCCTGTTTCTTTTCAGTTTCGTAAGATAGAAAAATCTACAAACGAAAATGGCAGGAAATAACTTCCAGTTATCACTATCTTCTGCCCGTGACGCCAACGACTTGCCCACTGAGTTCGAGTTCCTGCGCCTTTTGGGAGCAGGCAGCTTTGGCAAAGTGGTGAAGTGTTTGAAGAAAGACACCAATCAGACCGTGGCAGTAAAAATCCCATTGGCCCGGCAAGACAACAGCACCGAGGTGAAACACTGAATACAGAAATATTTAAAGAGAAATATAAGTAGCAGTATAGTCCTGTCAGTAAGAGCTGTTAAATATAGCATTAATAGTGTTTTTTAAGGATTAAACCCTTTGGTTACTTATGATTCAGCCAAACATCTGAATACAAATGGTTTATTTATCATTTTTTATATTGACTTGATGTTTCATTGTATTCAAGTGGTCAAATTTAACTTATTTTAACCTTTTTTATTGATTGTTGTTCACTGGTCTGTAGTTGTTCAATAGATTTTGTGCCTTTCTGTGTGTTTTATGGTAAACACTTGTATGAAATGTGTGTATAAAGTTTGATTGTTTGATTTAATGACAAACATTTACGGTGGGGAAAAGTACATTTTCTGTCATTTTGAAGTACTTCTAATTATTTGACCGACATGTCTCATTGTATTCAAGTGGTCAGATTTAAATGATTTTTCACTTAACTTATATATTTCTGTCATTTGATATGTTTTTGTCATGATTTTACGATCCATCTGTATCTACTTCGTGTTTTATTGCATTTTATTACATTATTAATATTAATTCTCGTGCTGTATTTTTAGCTAATTTTTTTGATTTTTAAGTGTGCATTGTTGTGTAGTTTTCAATAGCTTTTGTGTTTTTCATGTCCACATCGATTCTGTGTTATTATCTTAGCTCTTCTTACTACAATGACATGTATAAAATTATTTTTAAATTTAAACTTTTTTGTTTCTCCACATTTATGTGACATTGCTTTTCATATTCAGATTATTATTATGAAAGTTATTCATGATGCATTATTTTGCATTAAACTACCCAGCAGTATATATTGTGCTGTAATGTAATGTTAATGTACTTTTACCTGCAACAGTATTTTTACACTGTGATATTTCTGCTTTTCCTGAAATAAAAGATCTGAGTATTTCTTTGATAACTGACGTTCATATATGCAGCGGTGGAAGAAGTAGTTAGAAACTTCACTGAAAAAAAAAGCTGCCATAAAAGCTAAAAAAATATATATTGTGGGGGTTTTTTAGACTTTTTTGACTAAATAAAATCTGCCAAACTTTTACTAGAAATGAGATAAATACACTTGGTAAGATTTTGCTTTTTGCAGTGACAGTAATACCAGTCTGTAGAAATACTCTGTTACAAGTAAAAATACTGCAGTTACTCAACAATATTAAGTAGTTTAATGTTACTTAAGTAAAAGTACAAACGTATGAGAAACAGAATAAAGCACAGAAAATAGCAGCACTCATCATGGAGAATGACTCATTTTAGAATAACATACATTAAATTAGAATTAGTGATGATTGAGGCTGATTAAAATTACTTTACATTCTCCTGGGAAAAGTTGTGAGATACATATTAAAAAGAAAAATGAATAAAACTGATCAGCAGCAAATATTTACAAGCTGGAACTATAACATTTTTGCATGAAAAATGACTAAAACTGTTCATCAATCGACAACTTTTGTCAGTAAAAATCTTAATTTGTCGAGTAACTGGAGACTAAACTCTCAGATAAATGTACTGAAGTAAAGAGTTATCTATTACTTCCCAGAAGAGAAATCCTCACCCCTTTCTCTGTGTGTTTGTCTGCAGGTTTCCGTTATGGAAAAATTAATGTGCATGAAACTGGATCATTCCAACATCGTCCAGTTCTTCGGCTGGTTCGACACCCGCTTCGGGAAGGCCATGGTGTTCGAGACTCTGGACATCAGCCTGCAGGAATTCCTCATGAAGACACGCTTCGCTCCGATGCTTCTGAGTCACGTCAGCACCATCATCCAGCAGGTGAGAACAGACACAAACTCTAATACAGAGAGATAAGGTCATGTTTTCTAACTAGCAGCTGCTATAATTATCATAAAACTCTGAACACTTGAAACCGTCGTGCATCCTCTGACACGTGTCCTTTTTGAACTCGCAGCTCGCCACTGCGTTTGATAGTCTGAAGAGCATCGGGATGATCCACACTGACCTGAAACTGGACAACATCATGATAGTGGATCATGAAAGACGACCCCTGAGAGTGAAACTCATTGACTTCGGCCTGGCCATGCACAGGTCCAAAGCCAGGCAGGGGACCACCATGCAGGTGGCTAACTACAGGTAAGACTGAGTCATCATCAGACGGGAGTGAGCTGTCAGTCTGCACGTCATGTTCACTTAGTTTGGGATCCTTGAAGTGTGACCGTGTTCCTCACTGTGCTGTTCTCTCATATTCAGGGCTCTAGAAATAATGTTGGGCCTCCCGTTCTCCGAGGCCATTGACATCTGGTCTCTGGGCTGCGTGATGTTCGCCATGATCCAAGGCAGAGAACTTTTCCCCGGAGACACCGAGTATGAAGCGGTAAGTCATCCACTCCGCTCCCTGTCCCTGTCCTCCTGAACCAGCAGCCTCGCAGCTGGATTTGGCGTCAGAATCAGCTGCCAAGTGTTTAACTTTACCAGCTGTTTAAATTAAAACTTTTATTATAGTTTTATGATAATCACTAAATTCCAGAGTTGTACATCAACAGAGGATTTGATCAGATTAAACACCTTGTTAATGTTGTTAAACGGTTACTTATATGTACCGAAACCACGTTCCTAAGTTAGGAAACAGAGCAGGGTTGGGCCTTAAAGAACAAGAGTCGCCCCCTGCTGGAAATGAGAAAGAATGTAGGTTCAAGGTTTATTTTTATTATGAATTTTTTTTTTCACATTGAGAATTACTATTGCAACAGCTTTAAGTTTTCTTTCAGTGTCACAGCAGGCTTCAGTTTGATGCCCAGTTGTTGCATGTGTTGATGTGATGTTTTCCCTCCAGCTGAACGATATCACGGCTATCCTGGGTTTGCCGGAGGACCATCAGGTGAAAAACGGACTTAAGGCTGGGAAATATTTCACCAAGTCTGAGAGCAACACCTGGAGGCTCAAGGTACCAAAACAAAGTCATTTAATCTCTGGTTAACCTGTCAACATGTCTCAACATTTATCAATTTATTTAGAGGTAAATTCATACAGGTTATTATCCTCTTGCAGACCCATCAGGAGTACTGGAGGGAGTTCGCCAACACTCAGCCACAGTACAAGACAAAAGTCTGTTACTCCATGGACAACCTCAGGAAGGTGAGTGTAAAGCAGCTGCTGCTTTTTAGCTGTTTTGGTTTTCTGAATCATTGGGACGACTTGACTGACGGAGGGTTTGTTTCCTTTGAACCAGCTGCGCCTCGAGAAAAGAAACATTTTGGAGGCAGCACACCGATCACAGTGCATCGACCTCCTGGAGGCCATGCTGAGGTTCGACCAGGCCAAGAGGATCACTCCCCTCGAGATCCTCAAGCATCCGTTCATGACCTGCGGACAATACAGCTCCAAGTAAGTGTGTGTGTGTGTGTGTTTGAGACTATTTACAAATTGACTGATTAGGTTATTATGGTGCATTAGGGGGAGACTCATAAAAGAAATCAAAAATGTCTTTTATATTTTTCTGGTTTTTGACAACTTTCCTTCTGTGAAAAACTTTGGAACTAATATCTCAACAAAATAAAATCATGACTTTAAAATCTGCTTCATCCAATGTTCAGATTTATGTCCTGGAATTACACTCAAACTATTTACTGAGTCTCACCTCATTTGTATATCTAAACATACAATTTCAGAAAACTTGTAATGCATAAAAATATTGTCAAAATGTTAATAAAAACCTGGGGAAGCTTCATGGTTTTATCTATAAGTTGAAATAAACGACCCTATTCACCTGTAGTGTTATTTCCTGTTTCCAACCCAGCAGCAACAGGGACAGGTTCGGACTGAAGAAACAGGGAACCACACAGGAGTCCACAAAGCTTTGTGCAGGTGTGACCCTGGTCCGTCCTGCAGACACCACAAACATGGTGCTGCTGGACATCGAGGAGGAGATCAGGTAAGATTATCTTTGCTCGGAAGACTCTGGGGAAAAAAAGGAGTTTCTTTAAATATGTCATGACAGCAACAGGGACAATACCCTAACTGTGTGTGTGTTTGTGTGTCAGTGAGGAGCCCTCTGCTGCTTTGAACGAGGACAACAACGTCAAAGCAGATCGCAGAAGTCCATCTCCCGCATCCCTTCATCCAGGTGTGATCCTGGTTCGGCCCGCTAAAGCCGAGAACACCCTGCAGCTGGAGGACGAGGAGACAGCAGTCACGTAAGATAACTTAACCTTCCTGCAGACCAAAATTTTTGTGATGGCTTACAGAAGAACCCATCAGACTCCTTTGACAAAAGCAGTAATTTTAGCAGATAGAACTGTCTATGTAGCTAACACCTTCACCCACAAACCATCAGGTCACATGGGGGGAAATGGAATAATACATTAACTGTGTATGTGTGTGTGTGTTTAGATTGACAGCTGGGATGAACAAGACCTACTCTGTGAAAGAGGCAGGCAGAGACACGGCGGTCAGGACAACTGGTGAGGAGCATAAACTGTCACTTCTTCGTGTGTCTTCTGTTCATTTGAAGGGCGTCTGAGGTGTTAAATGCTCTTTGATTTACAGACGGAGCTCAGACCCTGAAGGTGGAGCAGAAAAAGAAGAGGAAGAACTGCTTCCGCCGCCTCTTCTCCTGGGCGAAGAAGACCTTCTGCCCCGGCTGCACCGCCACCGTTGGACCAGCGTGACCAGGCCAACGAGGAACACAAGTGAAGCTCTGTGGAGGTTTTTACCTAAAAACCTCCACAGAGCTTCAGCGGGCAGCACTATGGGCACAGCAGGAGGTGACCTTCCTGACCTTCCTCCTCCTGTCTGTGGAGGATTCTCTCCCAGTGACTGCGTGGGTTTACTCCGGGTACTCCGGTTTCCTCCCACACTCCCAACACATTTTACCCTCTGAGCCCCACCAACCCTCCGTTGGGATTGAAACTCATGTTTTCTTTGTCTCTGAATATTCTCATTCATTCGTTCTATTCTGGGAAAATCTGAATCGTAGGCAACTGGACTTGTATTTGTCTGGGAAGACGTTTCCCCTCTTATCCAAGGGGCTTCATCAGTTCGAACGCAACAGTCTCAACCAGCCCTCACTAGTTGGACTAAGCAGTGGAGGGAGACCCAGGTATTTAAACTCTCTGGGAGTGGTCACCAGAGTATCTGTGGGTGTGTATCTCTAGATACTGGAGAGTTTCACCTGATTGTTGTCCCCCAATTGTCACAGAAGAATTAGGGGGACCCTAACAATGGTCAGGTGAAACCAGTATCTAGAGATACACACCCACGGATACTCTGGTGACCACTCCCAGAGAGTTTAAATACCTGGGTCTCCCTCCACTGCTTTAGTCCAACTAGTGAGGGCTGGTTGAGACTGTTGCGTTCGAGCTGATGAAGCCTCTTGGATAAGAGGCGAAACGTCTTCCCAGACAAATACAAGTCCAGTTGCCTACGATTCAGACATGTTTTCTTTAAAAAAAAAAAAAAATGCAAAAACTCCATTGTAATTGTAGGAAAAAACTGTAAAAACAGGCATTTGTAAAAGTGTTCACATACAGTATATGTAACACTGTATGTGCTGTAATATTTTTGCAGTGAAATACAAGTTCATAGTGAGTTAATTGTAAAAAGAGTGAAAGAAAGCGTCCTGAAGCGGCTTGCTGGGGTTCAGAGGTTTAAAATGTCACCAATTCTAAAAAAAAAATGATTTTGAATTCATTGTTCTTACTGTACATGATGTATGTAATATTCTGTGTGTGTTCCTATTAAAAACTGTACAAAGAATATAAGGTTTTACCTGATGAACTTTTTAAAAATGTATGCTCATTCTGAATTTGATGCTAGAAACATGGTACAGAGAAGTTGAAGCAAGTTTTAGAAATCTGAATAAAAAACAGCTGTTTGTAAAACAGCAAAAGTTAACGGGTTAACTGGTAACAGGTACTATACTCATTCATTCATTCATTCATCTTCTGTACCGCTTATCCCGGTCAACCCGGGTCACGGGGGGGCTGGAGCCGATCCAAGCTGCATTGGGCGTAGGCGGGGTACACCCTGGACAGGACGCCAGTCTGTCGCAGGGCTGACACATAGAGACAGACAACCATTCACACTCTCACTCACACCTACGGGCAATTTAGAGTCACCGATTAACCTGTGCTGCATGTTTTTGGACTGTGGGAGGAAGCCGGAGTACCCGGAGAGAACCCACGCACACACGGGGAGAACATGCAAACTCCACACAGAAGGGCCACGGGCGGGGATCGAACCCGCAACCCTCTTGCTGTGAGGCAAGAGTGCTAAGCACTATACCACCGTGTGGCCTACTATACTCATATTATCCTTATATGTTTTCATTTGAGCCGGAGCGAGCAAACATTAGCTACGCTGTGAAAATCAGGCTAATGTCTATGACTAGCTAACAGCGCTAATGCCAGTGTACTCCATGCTTTTCAATATAATGTGTGTGTGTGCGTGTTGGAAGAGGGAAACATCTAAATTTTATAATTTAATAACTGCCCCCTAGAGGCCGGGGTGAGCACTGTCCTGCAGGCCACAAGGCAAAGCTTAATCTCCTGAAGATAGACAAACAAGAAGTGTTGTTTTTCTGGTTTGTTTGCAATGACGTTCCTACAGATCACACGACCTGAATAATGAACTGGCCAAGATTCCGTTCAGAATAGGATATTGAAATTGCAGTAATAAAAGATATTGGTAATGTTCACTCAGTAAAGAAGACACAAGTAAAATCAATGACACTCGGAATGCAGAGATTCAGATTTAACAGTTCGACGAAAACACAACAGGACCTGATGGGAAAAAACAGTCTCTACAAAATGCAAAGTCCTGATGCATAAAATTAAATCACATGGGGAACAAGTGTGATAATGTGTGGGTGGGTGTGTGCACATGTCGCTCTGCGGGACTCTGCTGAGTTATTTGCGGTGCGGTTCATTAGGCAGGCCCTAGGTCTGTGTTTGAAAACTCTTATGAGATGCAAATTCATTGCTGCAGTGGGTGTAATTATTCCACAGCAGAAATAATCTATGTGAAGTCATTAATTGTAACTATGAACAATTTAGTTGATAACCAAACAAAACTATGATGCATGTCGGACAATGTGCACTTGTATCCCTCCTTGCACCTTGTAGAGTGCTGGGAGGCTGTAGTTTTGTGTCTGTGCCTTTTCTTTTACAAAACGTTCACACCAATCAGCGCTGACGGGCGAGTATCGGGGTGTTTCGTGCATTCTAAAATGTTGTTGCATCATTGCAAATTAACATCAAAAACATTTTGGAGGGGCAGCGTATCCTTGTGGCATATGACAACACAAGTTAAGATCTCTCTCTTCAGCCAGGATAAAGAGGCAGTAAGTGAGACTTGGTGTAACTGAGATAATAGTACAGTGTGTCTGCAGGGGTCGACTGTGTTGCTGACCCAAAACAGTCAGTATGTTTCCATCTAAATGCTCAACAAAGATATTTTGGAAAAAGTAAAGAAATAGAAATATGAATCAGTGACCCTGTTTAGACTTGGTTTTTAAAAATGCGTCTTGGGCAATCGGATCACAAGTGGACAGATGAGACACATAGCCGTTTATACCTGTGTGTACCAGGCGTCTCCAAGGGTGACCAGCTGACCATTCGTGTTTGGATTCAGTTACTACCTACGCCACTTTGCTATCAGGTGAGATTGCGCCATGCACATTTATTTGATCGGATAACAACAACTTGAGTCGTCCTTGTAAACTACCCGGTAACATCAACAGGTCACATTTTGAAATAACTTGATTTATGACAAAATAACAGCAAAACTAAGAACATTTAGCAGATGCTTTTATCCAAAGCGACCTGCATGAGAGTTCATACAACACAAGCAAAGATCGAGTCTGAAGACGACTGTTACGTGCCAGAGGGCTTGTGTTGTGTGTGTGTGTGTGTGTGTGTGTGGTTCTGCCTCTCCTCCCCCTCCTTTCTGTTTCTTCCAGGTGTTAACGACCTGATTGGATCCACCTGTGGAGCTGATTTCCACCTGCTGAGCTGGCCAATCAGAGGCCGTGTGCTGCAGTTTAAAAGGGCCCACATTCAGGAGCACCGCGGCTGACATCTTGTCCTTTTGTTAAGCGCTCTTTGTTAGACCTGTGGGGTTTTTTTTTATGGTAGTCTTTGACATTTTTACGTGCAACACTGTGGGGGTGAGGTTGGAACATTAGGTAAGTTTGGGTTCCCTACATTCTGCAACAGGTAGGTCAATTTTTATTTATTTTTTCACCTGTGTAGATAATGTGTGAATGTGTTCAGTAAAGTGCTGGGTTTTTAGTCTCTCTTTTAACAATGACACTTTTCCAAATTTGTAAAGCATAAAAGTCCTTTGTGAAATATTTAAAATCTTATTATGATCTTCAAATGAAGGATCAGCTTGTGAGGTTTTATAGGAGCTACTGGCGTCATGCAGGTCTGTGCATGTCTCTCTTCAGGCTATAGTGTATATATATAGTGGGATGTAAAGAATTAAATCAATTATAAAACATGTACTGATCATACAACATGTGAGGTCCACAGGCGGACATTAGAGGGCAGCACCTGTTCATCATTCAGCAACACTATTTCAGCCGTGCTGCTGCCAACAGCATGGCTAAAAAGCATGTACAGTACGTTGTGAGTGTAATAGGTTTGTACTGCAATTACTGTAATTCTACAAGCGATTATTGTGTTAAGTCACAGGACATCAGGGCAGTTTGAACACAAGCCAATGTTCATTCATGAGTTTTGCATCACTACTGTATAGCATGTACTTGTTATTTACTGTCTTTTTATTACAATGTCGAGTGTTTGATTTAATTTATTTTAGGGCCGTAGTTTTAGTTTTTTAAATTTTTTTTGGTGGTGAAAGCAAAGTTTCATGTGGAATGACGATAAACTTCCTTGAATCCTTGAATGTAGAAAGAAAAAAAACCTTGTTACATAATTAAGTCTGTTAGTTTTGGAAGTGAAAACATCTTTCGTTCTTCCTTCTAGCTTCTTGAAACTGGGAGCAATCATCATCAAGTTTAGAACTTTGAAGATGTAAAAATTAGCTGGTCACCATATTTTATTGTATTTATGTACTAAATTGTAGTTTCTTCCCGAAAATTGATGGTTCGCTGTTCTATTATTTACCCCCCTACTTATTATATCTACACTGATCTAAACTGTCCTTTGAACTGCATATATTGGGCATGACTGGAAAGTTGAGACTTTTGTGGATTCAATGAGCCCAATTAAATTCATGAGTGACTCCACATGTTTCATTCGTGATTTTTGGTGGTTCATCACTTTACATAATGTGCTCCAGGAGACATAAAACCACTTGTTATGTAAGTCTGTTAGCTTTGGAAGTGATAACATCTTTCCTTCCTCCTATCTTCTCGAAAATGCCTTTTGATTGTGGTGTCATAGCAACCATCAACAAGTTCAGAAATGTGAAGATAGATTAAAATAAATAAATATATATATATTTATAGCTGGACTGCTGTGGCTATAAAACAACATGAAAAAAAACGTATGCTGTTTGCTTATTTATGTGTCGTTGACGATTAGGCCACCATATTTTATTCTATAATTATTTTTATTAAAAATGTATATAAATATAGTGCTGCAGGGTTGACTTATCTCTGGAAAAAAACAACAGAAAGTTAGCATCAGATTTTTCCATTGAGTTTCAGATTATTACAGAAAATAAGATCTGTGGAAATCAAGTCTTGTCTTTTCCTGGTTTTAAAGGCTGCATCTCAGTAAAGTTATGTAATTTTCTGAACAAGCCAGTCTGTTCTAGCTGTTCTATTATTTGCCTTTACACACTTGTGTATGACAGGAAAGTCGAGTCTTTTGTGGATTCAATTAGACCAATCTTATTCATGAGTGATGAAGTTAGCCCCCATAGTAGCCAAGTTGTCAATTGTTGGTGATTGGTTGGAATACTGTTTATTTTGATTCTGAGTGGTTGGTAGTCCCATTTGTCTTTGTGCACGACCTCGGAGCCTGGGGGGCCCACAGAGGTGCGTTTTTTTGCTGCCCTGCTTGTGAGGTGGACAGCTAGCGGATCTAGAGGAAGAAGCAGGTGAATGTGACCGTTTGTTTCGGCCCAAGATCGCTGACACAACCTTTAAAGTGACGTTCATTTGTGAAGATTATCCTGCTGAACAAAACACATAACCATCCGAAAGGTGTGTTTATTTTTTAAGGGAATTCTCAATCGACCCCATGGTGATGCTAATATCCTGGTTGCTTACTTTCTGGCATCATTTCATTTGTTCTCTATAGTAGCCGTTTCCGTGCAGAACGAGCCAATGAGGTCGATCTCACTGTATGACATGATTATTGTTGGTTCATCCCTTTACATAATTTGCTCCAGGATACAAAAAACCACTTGTTATGTAAGTCTGTTAGCTTTGGAAGTGATAACATCTTTCCTTCCTCCTTCTAGCTTCTTCTCGAAAATGCCTTTTGCTTGTGGTGTCATAGCAACCATCAACAAGTTCAGAAATGTTAGGATAAATGAAAATTAGCTGGACCTGCTGAGGCAATAAAACAACAGCAAAAATAAATAAAGAAGACTTTTACGCTATTTGCCTAAGTTTATGGATCTTAGATGATTAGGCCACCATATTTATTATGGTTTTATTTTTTTAATTAAAAAACAGGGCAATCTCTGTAAACCAACTGGAAGTTAGTATCAGATTTTTTAGCTATAGCCGACTCAATTTAGTTTATTTGGCCTGCTGTATTTAAAGATCCTGCATGCTGCAACTGTCACATTACATAAAATGGATATGAGCCAATGAGGTCAATCTGACTGCATGACTCCCACAGGTTTCATTCATGATTTTTGACGGTGCATTACAGGAAACGACAAACCATCTGTTATATAACTTGCTAGCTTTGGAAATGAAAACCTAAGTTGTTCCTCCTTCTATTTCTTCCTTAAACTGCCTTTGACTGTGGTGTCATAATAAGAGAGATTCTGGACATCATAGAATCCTAATATGGCTTAAGTGTTTTCCTGGTTTTAAAGGCGGCGTTAGTAAAGTAATTTTCTGAAATTATCAGACAGTTCTGGCTGTTCTATTATTTGCCTTTAGTTTTTGTCATACATTAAAATGTTATTTTCATCTGCTGCATTTGAATATTTCTTCACACTGAGGGCCCTAAACAGTCTGTTGAATTGCATAAATTGGGCATGACTGGAAACCTAAGACTCTTCAGGATTCAATGAGCCCAATCGTGTTCATGTGTGATGATGTTAGCAGTCAGTTCATTGCAATGAGAGCACTTCTTGAAACTTGGCCTCACTGTATGAAATGACCTGCTGTGACCTCTGGGCCAATGACAGCCTCATGAAACTTTACATCCACTAACTAAAGACCCAGATCATTCAAACAATATAAGCTTCTCTGGGTTAATTGGGGGTTTCTTAGCAATTTACAGAACAGACGTGCTCACCGTCCAATCGATAAAAGTACAGAAATCTCAAAGTGTCACAAAGTTGTTGTTTTTTTAACCAAATCACAGCATGTTTTTTTTCCGATGTTGCTCCAAAGGTCTTTATGTCTTAAATCACCTTTTTTTCCTGGTCAATATGAATGAGATTCCTTTTCTGTAAGCACATTAAACACGCTCCAAGCAAATAATCTCTCTGAGCACAGACATGGTTGACTGCACACCTCCAGTCAATCGTGTCTTTAGACCTCTTACAGGTTCTGCCCTTTGTACATTCTCTGAACTCATCGTCTTGCAGATAAACATCATGTGCTTTATGTTAAAAATAGATTTGCACCAGATGGTTTTGCTCCATGGTTAGGGTGAGGGTAAAGCGTCACTTACACTCTGTAGATTCTTTACATTCTTGACCAAAAATGTATCTTGTGTCACTTCCTAAATGCTTCTGTATGACACACACACTTACTCACAGGCATTGTATTCATAAAACTGGTTTGGTGCTTGTAAAAAGTGCCTCCAGTCTAACCTGAGGGCACATTTTCCCAGCAGCAGCACGCGCTTGACCAATGATTCACCTCAGGCTTCCTTGTGCATCTCCGTAAATGCAATAAATCCTTTCTTTGTGTCCAAGAAAAAGTAAACAGAGGAATTACCGTGATTGCTCTTGAGAAATTCACTGTTTCTTGACTCATTTTAATTGAGCAACATAATATAATAAAATAATATAATTGTTGTGGAAGGAATACTGTGGAAATACACTCCCAGTTCAGTTTAGAGTCACAGGGTTTGTGACGGGATTAACAGGAACTATATGACTTCTACAGAATTTTTTTTAATGTGTTGTTTTAGTGCAGATAATCACTTAAACAATCAGGTGCATGAGCTCACCTCTTATCGCTGCTGTAAGCAGGGAATGCCCAAAACAGCGTGTTCGACCGGCAGCTGAATCACACTCTTCTGTCAAACGTAATCTAACATGCATTGTGTTGACTGATTAATCATGGCACAGGTTTTCAAGGGGCATTAGGTCACCCTGCAGTTACTCTAGCGTGGCTCAGTCTTCCATCATTGCACAAGTTTAAAACGAGAAGAACAGGTGTACGGCTCACCTTTCAGCTCAGTCTTTGTCTTTTGATATCTCAGAAATTCCTCTGAAGTCACTGTTTCCATCCAACATTTTGCATTTGAGGAATGTTTGCAAACCTGCTTGATGCAAACCTTTCAGATACCGTTAATCTTGTGATTATTTGGGGTAAAGATCATATTCAAAAATATATTTATTTATTTTTATTTTGTGTATATGTTCATCTATGTCCCAGTCTCAGTCCTTTTCCTGTTGTGTGTATTCTTTTGTTTGTTTGTGATGCAGCATCATTTCCACCATTATTGACTGAATTCTGTCTTTTATCTTTGTATAACTTTTACATGTCTTGTTTAAGATATTTTCCCAAAGATAAAAAATATATTGACTGAACTAATGTTTTTAGTTCAGTCAATATTTGGTATTTAAAGGTATAAAGAAGGGCCTCTTTTTCTGTTCAAATGTAAATGTGATTCATTGAAGGAAGCACGGTGAACATGTTCCAGTAAAATGATCTCTTTATTATGTCATCAGCAAATACAGGGTTGATGGCGTGTATTGCAGACCGCTTACAGGTTCAGCTCTTTAATAGCTCTTTTGCACATAATGAAGGAATTATTAACTTTCTGAAGATAAATCTTGTGAAATGTGTTGTAAAATACTCCAAACCTCAAATCCAACCAATAATAAGATATTTCAATGTGGACCAAAGTGGTGTGAGTGTGGTTTAAAAAAAAAACTGCACCCAGTCTCACTTATTGCCTTATTGTGCCAGAAGGAACTGTGGCCCAAAAACCCTCAAAATTTACAAAACATACCCCTAATAAAGGATGACATTATTGTGCTGAAAATGAGACTATGGCGCAGCAGATTAGATTACGGTGGGCCGCCACAGACTCTGTACTTGATGGGAAACACTGGAATTGCACATTTTTTTATCTCCGTTAATACCTTGAAGACAGCTGTTTCCAAACCTTTGACAGTTGTTTACTTGAACTTTCCTTGTAAGGAAATTTTCAACACTAAATGGTTTTCTTTTTGACCTGAATTTGAAGAACCACATGTTTGCACACAATGCTAAGTACTCTGTAATTACCTTGCTTTTCCATCTCTGGACTTGTTCTACTCCATTCCATTCTTGCAGATACCTAATGTCATAATACATTAATACATATATACATTTAATCCTTTGTATGCATGTGGGTGTGTGAACGGGTGTGTGGTTGCATGTATTGTGGCACGTCTGCACCTGTTATCCTGCAGCAACTCCATGGTTGAAGTTAAACAGTTTAACAAGAGTTATTTGCCCAACAGTCCGTCTTAACACGTACAAACTATGTTGGATGTTCTGGATGGATGTTTGACCAGTGGTCAAATTTGCTCGAGTGACACAAGTTGAGTATTCACTTTCCTTTTTTCCAGCTAGCTTAGCTTTTTTCAAGCCAAGCTAGCTGTTTTCCCATTCCCAGTCTTTATACTAAGCTAAACTAACCACCTACCAGTTGTACGCTAACTTAATATTTAGTGTACAGAGGGTTAACTCTCAGGAAGAAAGTAAATTTTCCAAAATGTCGAATTACTCCTTTAAACACAGTGATAATTTGGCAACTTGTCAGAAATGTCTCTGAATGGTTTTAAGTCAACCAATACATATCATATCCAGGAACTGAACATTATGGGGACAGGAGAAAAGTCATATATTTTAAAATTATGTAATAAAATAAGCAAGAAATATAGCCTAGCTTACTTATTTCTAGGCTACATTACCAGTCATGCATTGCTACTTGTTGTAAAGTGAGTCGTTGTTATTGTAGAACTGAATCCGGCGATTACTTAATTACATCTGTGGGATTTTTGTTCAAGTAATTATTTTTTCCACAAGAGCTACTACTGTAGCTGAACATCCAGCTCCACCTGTTTCTTGCAGCCTCCAGGTGTTTTCCAGTCAGACTCCGCCTCTGATATGTGGGTATAAATCTGCTGCAGCAGAGAGCTTGATCAGACAGAGCAGCAGAGGCAGGTCAGCCGCAGACTGAAGGGCAATAAAGCAGCTATTCATCCTGAGAAACTGACACTCAAACGATGGCAGAACAACGCTTTGTAATCAGTGCCCGCATTATCGGAGCCGTCCACAGGGACACACCTAAACTCAAGGTAGGTCAAAACCTCAAATATTCTTTGTTTAAAGGGTTCAATATTATTTGCTTTATTGATGTGTAAAGTTTCTGGACTCTAATCCTTTATTTTTTCTCTCTTCAGATGTTCATGATATCTGTGCTGTGGTCTGATGAGACTGAAGTTATTGTCTACAGATCCTTCCAGGATTTCAAGAAATTTCATGTAAGTAAAAAATAATAATTTAAATCCCACTTAGAGTACTCCATGTGGTGTTCGTACTGTGAGATGAATTAATTATACAAATGTTTTTTTTCTAAACAGAGGGATCTGAAAAAGAGGTTTCCTCACATGAACCCTTTGAAGAAAAACGACAGAGTGATCCCCAAATTTAGTGGTAAGATTATTTTTGTGTGTTTCTTTATGATGCAAAAATGTATCTGCAGTAAGTTATTGATGAATAACCAATAAAACTGTTTATATCTTTAAAAATGATAATAACTTTTTATCATTAGCTATACTAGTAAGAAAAATGCTTTGCATAGTTCCTATACTGATCTTGGAAGTGTTTCCTCTGTGCAGGGCAGGCCAGGAGGAACAGCTTGCAGCAGAAAGGATCCAAGCGATCCATCCAGCGCATGAAGTTCCTGGAGAGCTACTGCGACAAACTGCTCAAGTGTGAAAAAACTGTGACTCAGAGCTCACAGGTCACACAGTTCTTCATGCCCAAAGACCAGGACCTGCAGCCAGACTTCACCAGAAACAGGTAGTCTGTCCTGCCAGTGTGTTTAGTTCAAGTTACACCAAAGTCTGATAGAATCCTTGAATGTTAAATGACTTCTCTCTCACACAGCGTCATGATCCTGCTGTCTGACGATCTGCCCGATGGAGGAGGTGATGTGACCCGCCAGCAGGCGGGCACCATCACTCACCCGTTTGTCACCCAGACTTATCGCTGCGTGGCAGCTTACGAGACGAAGGACACCAAGAACCGTCCGTTTAAGGTCTCTGTGGACGAGAAGCTGGACGTGTTGATCAAAGACCCTGCAGGTCAGACTTCAGCTTTGACACTGAAAATCACCAAAAACTTTCATTTACACTTATTTCTGTGATGCTGAAAGTATGTTTGATGTCCTCTCCAGGCTGGTGGCTGGTGGAGAACGAGGGTAAAGTCTTGGCTTGGTTTCCTGCTCCCTACCTGGAGTTGTGTGAAGGAGAGGACGATGAGGACGCTGGCT
>CAFUXE010001247.1:0-36936 GCA_903364295.1 Serranus cabrilla | reverse complement strand
TCAGCACCTCCACCACAGAGCCGATGGGCACAGACAGCTCGTCCTCCTTCTTAGTGGAGAAACTCCTCACAGCACAGTACAGGGCACCTGAAGGTCACAAACAGGACGAGAAGCTCAGGAACAGCTGAAGACGTCTTCATACAGGTGACTTTTGTTAGAAGGGACTAGATCCTTGTCTACTTTTAATGGTTAAGTAGTGCCCCTTGGTGTTGGGGTTTTGTAAGAACAGGAGAAATGCTGAGTATGTGCCTCTGGCATGCTTTGATTGGCACCAAATGATGCCACAGTTCATACCAAGTCAGATTACAGTTATCTAAAAAAGCTTGAGATGAGTTCTCACCTGCAAGCTGAAAGCCAGCGTCGTCATCGTCCTCTCCTTCACACAACTCCAGGTAGGGAGCAGGAAACCAAGCCAAGACTTTACCCTCGTTCTCCACCAGCCACCAACCTGGAGAGGACATCAAACATACTTTCAGCATCACAGAGAAGAGGGTAAATAAAAGTTTTGGGTGATTTTCAGTGTGAAAGCTGAAGTCTGACCTGCAGGGTCTTTGATCAGCACGTCCAGCTTCTCGTCCACAGAGACCTTAAACGGACGGTTCTTGGTGTCCTTCGTCTCGTAAGCTGCCACGCAGCGATAAGTCTGGGTGACAAACGGGTGAGTGATGCTGCCCGCCTGCTGGTGGGTCACATCACCTCCTCCATCGGGCAGATCGTCAGACAGCAGGATCATGACGCTGTGTGAGAGAGAAGTCATTTAATATTCAAGAATTCTTTCAGACTTTGGTGTAACTTGAACTAAACACACTGACAGGACAGACTACCTGTTTCTGGTGAAGTCTGGCTGCAGGTCCTGGTCTTTGGGCATGAAGAACTGTGTGACCTGTGAGCTCTGAGTCACAGTTTGTTCACACTTGAGCAGTTTGTCACAGTAGCTCTCCAGGAACTTCATGCGCTGGATGGATCGCTTGGATCCTTTCTGCTGGAGGCTGTTCCTCCTGGCCTGCCCTGCACAGAGGAAACACTTCCAAGATGAGTATAGGAACTATGCAAAGTATTTTTATTAGTATAGCTAATAATAGCTTATTATCATTTTTAAAGATATAAACAGTTTTATTGGTTATTCATCAATAACTTACGGCAGATACATTTTTGCATCATGAAGAAACACACAAAAATAATCTTACCACTAAATTTGGGGATCACTCTGTCGTTTTTCTTCAAAGGGTTCATGTGAGGAAACCTCTTTTTCAGATCCCTCTGTTTGGAAAAAAAACATTTGTATAATTAATTAATCTCACAGAACAAACACCACATGGAGTACTCTAAGTGGGATTTAAATTTTTTTTTTTTTTTTGACTTACATGAAATTTCTTGAAATCCTGGAAGGACCTGTAGACAATAACTTCAGTCTCATCAGACCACAGCACAGATATCATGAACATCTGAAGAGAGAAAAAATAAAGGATTAGAGCCCAGAAACTTTACACATCAATAAAGCAAATAATATTGAACCCTTTAAACAAAGAATATTTGAGGTTTGAGGACCCACCTTGAGTTTAGGTGTGTCCCTGTGGACGGCTCCGATAATGCGAGCACTGATTACAAAGCGTTGTTCTGCCATCGTTTGAGTGTCAGTTTTTCAGGATGAATAGCTGCTTTATTGCCCTTCAGTCTGCGTCTGACCTGCCTCTGCTGCTCTGTCTGATCAAGCTCTCTGCTGCAGCAGATTTATACCCACATAACAGAGGCGGAGTCTGACTGGAAAGCACCTGGAGGCTGCAAGAAAGGATGCTCACATGCAGAGGCGGGCTCAGACAGGTGGAGCTAGAGCATCACAGACATCATGGAGGAGAAAGTACCCGTAGTAAAGCTGCTTTGAGTGGAATACTGACTTGCATGTGGGGAAAAAATCCCCTGTTTAATTGCTGGTTTCAGCTCTGCATTAACATTATTTCCACAAAGGACTCAGTTTACATCAACTAATAGCAATGCATGTTTTTGTAGCCGAAATATAAATATGATTTTTTTTTAGAACATATATTTGTCAATTATTTTTTAAATAATCTGTATTTGAGAAAATCTGCTATATTTGTCCTTAAATTTCCCCTCTAGTGACCAACCACTGACTATTTCAAGACTCAATATGCTAAATATAAAGCTAGCACACAGTGCAGAAGTAAATCATTACAGTTTTAATCTTTCTCTTTCACTTTACCTGATTTAGTTCAGTTTCTGCCTCTTGGCTCTGTGCTGATTAACATCGACCATCAGGTTAGTCTGAGTAACCCTGTAGAATGTGAAAGAACATCTTTAACCACTTTGTAATGCCTTTTGTCCTAATATGCATTCTCTGGGTGTAAATAGTTTGGCTGTCTAATGCATTTAATTCAGAGAACTTAGCTAACCTGTTGTTGAACCTGTTGTTTTCTTCTTCACTGTTTGCAAAAATAGGTCTGATAGTATAGAAGTCTATGAGAAATATCACCTTGTGATAAACAAGTCACTACCAAGGCGAACTTTGAGGCTTTCAGTTAAAAGATTAAATTGTAACATTGTCACTTACTACATGTGGTTGTATTAACAGACTTAAGGAGTCGACTATTCATTTGCAATGGAAGATGCACCTTGTTTTTGAAGTTAGCTAGGTTGCACTAGCGTTACCTGATTAAATTGTGTTCTTTTAGCTGCTAATCTGTTCAGTGCATTTGCTGGTTTTAAAAAAAACAAGAGCATGAGGGCCAGTCTTATGGCTTCAAAACAGCAGCCTACGAACCAGTGACAGACGTCACTGTAGGTACTACATCCATTTCTAATATCCACTCTACGGTACTTACGTTAGCTGTAACGTTAAGCTAGCTAAGCCCTGAATTTAGCCTCTGCCCTCTCTTGGCCCAGCATGTTACCACTTGTAAAACCACAACCACCAGAAACTTTAGTTTATGTGTAAGTTACAACTACAAGATGTAACATGTGAATTTGCTAGAATTACAAGAGCCTTTTGACAGAGCCTGCTAGCTGTTTTCCTGTTTCCTGTTAAGCTAAGCTAAGCTAAGCTAATATTCTCATGAGGGTTGAGTTTGTCTTATCTCGTGAGTCTCTGCAAGATGCTAAGTAAGCGTATTACCCAAAATGATAATTGACAATTCTTGCATAAGATGCTCCATGATAGGAATGTTTTTCTCATAATACAGGTATATTTTTCAACTTTTAATTTCAATACACTGGTTGAACACAAAACAATTTCTTTGAAGCTAGCAGACATGTTATTACTTTTGCAAGGAAGCTGCCATCGTCCTTAATCGCTTCCTGACATCTCGTGTTCCCTGACTCCCATAATTAAAACTTTTCTGCACGTGCAGTCACTTCACGCCTGTCATCTGGCAGCAATATCCCTTATCAGGAACTACTGTGGAGAGCTGTGTGTGTGTGTGTCGGTGCACGTATGTGTGTGTGTGTGAGCAGGTGTTTCTTCAAAGTGAGCATTGCATGAGATGGAGGGGGTTATCCCAACCACTCATCAGGTGGACGTGGGTGTGGAGTCCTTGACTGAAGCAACGCCAGGATTTTATCGCACACACTCACCCAAACACACACACACAATGTAACGGTGTAAAAGGTCAGGACTGTCCAGCTTTGTGTACGACCTGACGAGATGTCAACACCTGTGTGTAAAGCCGCATGAGGTTTCCCACATTGAGCAAGAGGACCATGAGTCTAGATTCTTTGGGCATCTGTTGATGGCACAAGAAACATTTCAAAATGTGTACTGGGCACAAAATCCACCTGAAAACACATTTCATCATCATTCAGCCCCAGAACAGCTGTTTAAGGACAAGATCACACAACTACACAAAGCACATTTTCATAGTGCATTAAAACTCTCAGGACTGTTAATTGTTGGATAGTTCACAGTGACTGTTTTATATTTCACTATTTTCAGAATAATAATGTAATTCTATGATCGTTCTTGTATAACATATTCTGGAGGTTTTACAAAGGCTGTTGTTCATATATCATTCCTTCAAAACAAGTGACAATTTATTTATTTTTTTTTATATATATGGCATTATTTATTGTATATGGAGTGATAAAAAGAGATATCCAGACCTCCCTCTTCTAAAACGTTTGACTCTTATATGTCAACAAGTTGAAACTAAAATTTGGAATCCGGCTTCATCCAATGTTCAGATTTCTGCTCTTGAAAATTTGACGAATCAGCACATATTTAATGAGATAATGCCTCATTTGCATGTTTAAAATCTAACCTCAAAAGGAACAAATACTTCATGTAGTAGTCAAAAGTACAATATTTGTCTTTCAAATGTTGTGAAGTATAAGACAAATGTTTGGTTTTTTTAACTCAAGTAACATACTAGAAATATGTACTTAAGTGCAGACCTCAAATAAAGGTACTTACCATCCAACCCTGCTAATTACTGACAAGGAGAAGGAAGCAAAGTGTCTTTCTTATCGTGCGTTTTGTTACAAGGAAGGAAGTAGCTGTGTTTAATCAAATATGGCCATGTAGTACTTGTTAACTCAACCTCCTAGTTAACTACAAACCAAACAGGAGAGGACGTGACATGAAGCACGCACTCTATCACTCTCAGCACAGCCCCTTGGCAAACATTGCCAAATTCTTTGAGGTTGTTCACTTTAGGGGAAACACATTAATCAATAGAATTTAAAAATTGAATTTGTTTTTTTTTGTCAGGAAGATTACACCCTATGCATTCAAATATAAATTCATTTCATTATTTAATCTAATAAAATAAGCACAAATGTATCTCTAAATGCCAAAGCAGAATCTACCTGCAGCCAAGAAAACACTGATTAGATAACAACAGTGTGATCATAATAACAGTTTTATTGACTCATAAAAGAAATCACCGCTGTGTGTTTCAGGTGTTTTTACCCTTGGACACCATAGAAACAACACTGAGAAAAGAGAACTTGTTCCTGTGCATTCCTCAGGGTATCAGCACAGAGGAATCATGAAGATCTTTTGCAGGCTGTTACATAATAAAACTTTGACAAGAATTGTAAGATTTTAGCTATGCAGTATGTGCATGTCGATCAAAAAGCCCTTCCCTCCTGTCTTTAAAAAAACACTGTTTTTCATCAGGATTTTCCACATAGCGCCCCGGAGCATCATCTTGTTTGATTTGGACTCGCTTCACAATCACGTCTTTGTCTTGGTTGCTTCCAAACTGATAATGGAAATGTGAGTGAAATTGTCCAGGTGCATGGCTCATAGCTTTCATTTCCCTCTATCTCTACTGGATATTTACACCAATATGGGTGTTAGCATCTGCAAAATGCATTTGTTGAAAACAAAACCTTGCACATATTAACTAAGGAATCTTAACTAACTTATTAAGATTCCATTGCATCTTTAAACATATAATTAGATGTCAAATAGTGCAGATTGGGAGTCCTAAAGTTGTCCATTAGGACTTATAAAGTGCTAAGTACACAACGCTGTTTCTTGACTGAATGAATAGAGTCAAATTTTACTCCAACACAACTCGTTGCGTCAACAACTTGAGTACTTTCTTCTACAAATACTTTTGTATTTGAATTGACTTTATAGACAGAGACCGAGCTACATTGCTAGCTTCCTTGTTAGCTACATGCCCTCCAGAACTCTGTGATCATCTGCTGCTGGTTTACAGGAGGTTCCCGGCAGCAGCAGCAGAAAACTGGAGACGCACCCTTTGTCAATCATGATTCCCAGACTGTGGAACAAGCTGCCCAAAGATATCAGAGAAGCCAGCTCGATAGAACATTTAAATAGATTTGTGCTGGCTCTCTACTGCATGTGTTTTTTTTTACACTTTTATGTGATAATGCTTGGTGTGCACATGGAACAGATCCAACACACACAGTTGTAACAAGTACTTGCGAAGTTGCTCTGCTGCACGTTTTATTATCTGTATTTATAACTTGCATTTTATTAATTGAACGCTTTTAATATGTTTTTCAAATGTAATTCTTTCTTTCTATCCATTCACTGTGAAGCACTTTGTGCTACATTTCATGTATGAATGGTGCTATACAAATCAAGTTTTTATTATTATAATCATTACTACCTGGGGCACAATGTCCATTTAAAAAATATATATATATAATTTGAAGATCAATATATCGTAAAGAAGAAGTATGCCTAATTTCACAGAATGCAAAATGTAGTAAAATGACATCTTTCCCCATAAACCACAAGCCATTTTGATTAAAGTTGAGATTATTCAGTGTGCATAAAAAATAATCTGGGTTTAATCTAATAAAATAGACACAGATTCAGATTTTGCTCCAGCCAAGGAAATACTGATTACATTACAGTGTGATCTTAATAAAAGTTTTATTGAGTCATAAAACAACCCCTCCCCTGTTTGTTTTTGGTATTTTGTTTACCATCACCCTGTCAGGTTTCCTCTTAGACACCATAGAAACACCGACACCCCAGTCAGATTACAACAGTGTGATCTTGATTACACTTTTATAGAGTCGTAAAAGATAGCACTCATTTTAAAGCTCAATTACAAGGAAGCTGCAGGCATGAATTTCGCACTAAACCTGCAGCATTGTGGTTAAGCATTTATTAAACGCATCGATAGTGAGACGTGGCGGGGGTTTGTCCAGTGGTTGGCACAGGACAAGGCGGGGTCAGTGGCTTCTGAGAAGTGTTATCACACAGGGAGAAGGAAGTGTGCCCTGCTGAAGAAAGCAGTGACTGTAACTCCAAACGCAGTGCTGGGAAATCAAGTCCACAGGGACCAAACACACATCTGAAACGCCCTCTTGGTAACATGAGTCACCCCAAATATAAAAGGCAATGCTGAAATTACTCATGTGATTTACAGTTACATAATGTTTGATCAATACTTTATTTACTTCTTTTATATTCTCTGGAACAAGATATTCTGCAGGTATGCACGTACCAAAACATTTTTTTTGTGTGCGTGTGTGTGCTTTTGTGTGTGTGTTTATGTGTGTGATGGTTCTTTCTTTTGTGTAGTTATTCATTTGTCTGAAATGACTCCAACTAACTTGAAGTATGTCTGATCTGTGCATGTTCACACAGGTTATGTAATAATAGCAATGAATGAATAAAATAGATGATTATATATAGATATAGATGTCGATGTTTTCTAACATCTTTTGAATCGTTTCTACTTGGAAAATTCTTTATCAAAAATGTTGCAGTGATGCAGTTTAGACTCTCAGGATCTTTGGTTGTAGTTTATTTTGGCGGTGTGTACGTGGCACACTCACTTCCATGTTGCGTGGCTTTACCTGTTTGTCCAGATGACTTGGTTTGGTAATGGATTCATTGAAGGAACTGGGTCAGTGACTCGAGTAGTAACGGTAAATTATGTAATGAGTTTGAATTGAAACTAAAAATAGTGTGGAGACATGCACGTACATGCAACATGGCTGCAAAGTTGCCGGTTTGGTTCTGGCTGGAGATCTTTGTCTCACCTCCTGTGTGCCTCCAATACAGGTGAAAATCACCCAAAATAATGCTTACTGTCCTCTGACCTCTGGTGTTTTGGCGTTTTTCGGACCGTTCTCTGTAAAAGCTAGAGATGGTTGTGCAGAAAAATCCCAGATCAGCAGTTTCTGAAATACTCGAGACTAGTCCGTCCCGTTCAAAGTCACTTAAATCACTTTTCCTCCCCATTCTGATGCTCGCCTTGAACTTGGAACAGCAGCTCGTCTTCACCATGTCTACAGGCCTAAATGCTTTGAGTTGCTGTCACGTGATTGGCTGATTCGATATTTGCGTTAACAAGCAGTTACACAATGAAATGGCGAAAGGCTACCGTCAAAACTTATGACATAGAACTTAACAACACTGTGCAAGCCAGCATGCTTTTTTTGACTATTCTTACCTACGATCCTCTCCTCAGCATATATATATGAGGGTCAAAGTTCAAGGTGCCACATTATGATGAGGTACAACCCCAAATCCAACAAAGCTGTGATGTTTTCTAAAGCATAAATAAAACAGAATGCAATAATTTGCCAATCCCTTGTGGTATATGTTCTATTAACAACTATAACATATATTACATAATTTAATTATAATTATAATATATGCATTAATATGCACATTACTTTATTGTTACAGCTGGCACAGGTTTTTAAGCTATATGTAAGGGATTAATGAAGTCTTGTCTTTATCCATAATAATCCACTGAAATATTTTGGTTGGTTATATTTTGAATTAATAATGTTATTCTGCAATTTATTAACTAAAGCTATTAAATGCATTGAATTATTAAGCAGCAGAAAATGGGAATACTCATGTAAAGTATAAGTGCTTTAACTTTTTTACTACAGACAGTTTTTGGCAGCTTTTGATTGACACTTTGGTTGCAGCCAACTGTGCCACAGTGTTATATAATACTTTCATAACGACGAGACATTCCATTGTCTTCATAGTTGTCTATTGTTGGTGTCTGTCCTGAGGAGGAAGTGGCTGTCTCTGTGCCAAAAGTGGCATTATGGAATAAAGCTGGTGTATTGGCACAGTTGGCAGGATTGCGGTTGTGCCGGATGCGAGGACATTTTTCACGATTACATCAGTACGAAAAGTGACGCATCCACTTTGCTGTAACCACACAGAAACTGGCCCAGGTCCAAATGTGCCTTGTGGTTATGTGGATGGTTTTGTAACCTAATCAGCTGCCACTTTACAGGAACTGTAAAACGTTCCCATACTGTCCGGGAATAAATAATTGGACAGGTTTGGTGAATTCATTGGCGGTTATGTAACATATGATTTGACCTCTTTAAGCTTTTATCCGACACTCACACCCAATGATTATCATATTCAAGGTTATTTTGAAAAGCAAATAATAGGAGCTTGTGCCACATCATTTGTTTTGTGTTTTACTACAGATTGCAAACACTGATACTGTCCCAAAATGTTTGTATGGTATTTTAGGCTGCTGCCAAGCCAGCCTGTATCTGCAGCCCCGGGTGCACCTGAGCTCCACCAGTTTGACCCGGCCTGTATCAGTCAGGCCAGGTCACTGGAAACTCCACATTCCCAAGCAGACAAATGACAGTTGTTGTTGACAGTAAGTTACTTAATTGTAACTGATCCACATTCATGGACGGATTATGAGACAATGAGCCTTCATGCACAGACATGGTGGACAGACGTCCCCACTGTGTTTCCTGCATTGGAGCAAGAAAGAAAGACTTAATGGCTGTTTGGCCTCTTATTCTTGTTGCTTTGTGTCTCTTTGTATTCGTCGTGCATCTTTTTGCAGTGATTTGGTGTCTCTTCAGTTTTGTCTCTTTAAAGTAATTTTGCATTTCTGTTTTGTTATTTTGAGTCCCTCTGGGTCTCTGTAGTTGTTTTGTCTCTTTGAAGTACTTTTGTGTCTCTTTGTAGTTGTTGTGCATCTATTTGAAGTCATTTTGTGTCTTTTTGTAGTTGTTTTGCATCTCTTTGAAGAAATGTTGTCTCTTTGTAGTTGTTTTGCATCTATTTGAAGTAATTGTGTCTCTTTGTAGTTGTTTTGCATCTCTTTGTTGACCTTTTGTGTCTATTTGCAGTTGTTTTGCATCTATTTGAAGTCATTTTGAGTCTATTTGCAGTTGTGGTCTATGTCTATATCTGTGTAGTTGTTTTATGTTTCTTTGTGGCCTTTTTTTAATCTCATCCTGGTTGGCGTGTGTCTCTTTGAAGTTGCTTTTGTCTCTTTGTAGTCTATTTGTGTATCTTTGTAGTTGTTTTATATGACTTCAATCTCAGTCTCTTCCCGCCTGGTACGTGTATCTTTGAGGTAACTCGGATGTAGGAACAAGAGAGTTATATATTTTGGTGCCTAGTGATTTCAAAGTGAACCTACCTACTCCTAAGAGAGGAGACCTAAGCCATGTTTTTAGCCATGGCCCAAGGGATGGCAATCCTTTTGGTCCAGACTGAAATATCTCTACTATTGCTGTATGGATTATATTTAGTACATATATCCAGGGTGGCTTTGGTGATCCCCTGACTTTTCCTCTGGCGCCACTAAGAGGTCAAACTGTTCACTTACCCTGTTTAGTATCTCAACATCACAGAAGGACTTTGGTGAACTCTTGCCTTATCGTCTGGCTCCACCATGTGGTGACGTTTGTGGTTTGACGTGAAACGTCTTAATAACCGTTTGATGGATTGCTATGAAATCTGCTGCATACTGTACATTCATACCTTCCTTATGATTGAAGTACTAACTAAACCCCAGACTTTTGATGTAGCACAATCATACAGTCTCTCTCTCTTTTCTTGGCTAACCTTACTCGGTGCAGGTCCAGCAGGTTAGTCCACTTTGGAATTTGTCAAGATTGTGCCAGTGTGAAAGCTTTCCTAGCCCCATGCTAACAGCTCAGTGTGAAAAGCCTCGATATCCCTGCAAAACTAATGACTTCCCATCAGCCTCTGCTGTACCTTGTGTTTAGAGAGCTAATAATCAAATGTTAGCATGCTAACAGGAAGAGGGTGAGCATGATAAACATTACACCTGCTTAACATTATTCATGTTTGCATTGTCTTGGTGTCATGTTCTTATTTTGTTGATTCTTCATGCTGTGGCACCAGATGACTGAATGACACCAGAGGGCAGTGCAGGCTTGAAAGTGGCTGCCTATGTTTCCATATAAAAAAAAAAAAAAAAGTTTATTATTTGAGGAATTAATTGTTAGAATATTTAAATTTGGATTGAACTGTATGTGCTGCACTGTTTGTTTTAGTTACATAGATAGATAATGTCAAAAACATGATGCAGTATATTGATAAAACAAGCAAGACACAGTGATGAAAGGTGTTTTGATATGATTTTTTAAAATCCATAATCCATTCTTTACAGTCACACCGTCAATCAAATCCAGGCTTATTCTCAAACAAACACTCTGTTATAATACAACTCTGATAAGCTTTAGAAAGATGGCACCATCACATGGGAAGGGAACATGATAAGGGAGTGTTTTCATAGGCAATTTAACAAAAATATTTCCTTTAATGAAGATAGATTCTGTTTTTTTATCATATACTATGAGGATAGAATAAAATTTTGTCTCTGAAAACTGAAGGTTTTATGTTTGGAGAGTGCTATGTTGAAAGTGTTGCATAGTCGAGGGGACAGAAATGAGGGAATAGTGGGGGATTTTAATTTAAAATTACACATGAGGGAGTAAAAAGCTCTTTGTTAATGCAGAGTGCAGGGTAAAAATACTCTTTTTCAATACTTTTATGTGATTGTTTTGGCTCTGAACTCCCCCCACACACAGTCACACCCTTAAAAACTAGTCAAAAAGCTTGACCTTGTGTACTCGGGCACGTGAGTGTAAAATCCTGACTGCAAGCATTAGTAACATATAGTCCATCTTTGTGCAAATGTAACTCAACAGAACAAGA
Source organism: Serranus cabrilla (assembly GCA_903364295.1). Lineage (NCBI taxonomy): Eukaryota > Metazoa > Chordata > Actinopteri > Perciformes > Serranidae > Serranus > Serranus cabrilla. The sequence continues at coordinate 25,517 of CAFUXE010001247.1, read as the reverse complement.
TCCACAGCAATCACATGTGATAATAATCTCCCAAGCGGTTGTATGAACACGGGGTGAAAGCTCGTTTTGTGTTTCGCTCACATCGCAGCCTTTAAAAGTGCCACTCTGCGTCCATCATTTAGAGTAAAATAACAAAATATCTTCTTGGCAGGCAAACAAAGAACCAGCTTAGCTTTAAAAACAAAAAAGAAAAAATACTGATGTTCTAGCTTATGGGCTGATTAAAGCTCCAATCAATCATAAACCCAAACTTTTCTTCCATGCAGACTTCTTTAGAGATCGTGTTCATGAGAGCAGACTCCTCAGAGGAATCCTTGTCCAACGGTAGTCGAATGTGTTTATGTTGCGCGCTCCGCGTCGGCTGGATGAAAGCTGGTTTGTAGTCGCAAAACAAGAAGGGGGAATTCCCAACTCAGCCTATAAAGTGTCTCGAGATAACTGCGCCAAGCGTTTTTAAAAACCAGACGTTAAAACGAGTAAAGAAGGGGTACACTATTTGAGCCACACCCAGTCTCTGCTGCTGGTTCTAACTTTACAAGCTCCAGCCAGGGAGCAGAACTGCCCTTTCCTTCTCAACTCATCCGTACATTCATTTGTCCGATATCCCAGTCCACTTGTCAATCAGCTGTCCGTCCACTTATCGGGAGCATGTAAGAGTTTGCACTTCTCCAAAGCCCAAAATCTCAACCGTAGTCGTCCTCCTTTTTCATACTCAGTAGCATCCGCAGACCTCCGCTTTGCCTTAAAGTCTCTGTCCATCAAAAATAAAGATCCACGATGCCGGCCGGGGTCACCGGAACTCATAGATGGCTGCACTGTGCTCGGGAACGTGGGTGAGGTTTAGAGACTGGTACCTGCAGAGGAACAACACAGTATAAGTTAGAATGTGTTTATGCCGATACTGATTTAAGAGGAGGTAAACTGATGTGGTGGCTGATAGTATCGCTGACCGTAAAAAAAAGTCAACACTAACACCATTTCTAAATCATGCCAAGCAACATTTTCTGCATTATATATTGTGTAAAAGTTTTCATAATGGCACCTATTGGACAACATACACAGTGATACCGATCTGTCTGGCTCTAATGTAAAGGAATGTTTGTTAATAATCAGGGCTTTGTATTCTCTTAACTTTCTCGTACCTTATCATTTACAATTTATACAGGATTTTCTGATTAAAAAATTGCTCTAAAGTAAAGAAATATACAATCTATTTGTGAAAAACTGCAAGGTCTGGACCACTCATATACTGTGTTTGTGTCTGAGAGAAAATGTAAAAAAAGGAGAAAAATAAGAGCATATTTGTGAATGTGGCAAGTTAACTTAAATCACTCATTCTCGCAAGAATCACTACTTACAGTAAATCCGTGAAAAAGGAAATTTCACTGATAAAGGAACAGATAGGTTTGTTACTAAAGGCTGAAATATTTACTCCCTCAATATGACATAATAATGACAATATCAGACACGTGTTGCTTTAAAATGTCTGAAGACAAAAACAAAAACAAAAGAAGGGCTTTACTAGAATAAAAAGATGGATGTTGACTTCTGAAGCAAATAGATAATTATGCTTGAGGACCAGAATGAATTGAGGGCAAACCTCAGTCTAGTCTGTTGCTCATATTCAGCTTTTTCTTCATGTGTGGTTTGCAGGGTTCACACCAGAGGCGGCAAAAGAGTCGATCCTATAAACAAGCTATTTATAAATCCATAAAAAACATCCACATTGCAGTTATTACCGCTTTCAGTCCTCACAATTCCGCCTAACGTCACAGCGCTGTCTGTTCATCATTTTCCACTTTTGAACATCAAATAGAAAAGTATTCTGTGCTCGGAGAGGGAAACGAAAATGCTTCCAAGTATTTGGTTAAAGAGGGGAATAAAAAACCTGAATGGAATGAAATCAGAGGCTTTTGTAACAATAGCCAAGCCATTATGTGCAGAGGGAGTTGAAAGAAAAGCCAAAGAATGTCAAATGAAAATGAAAAGAGCAAAGAAGGAGCACAAGCAGGCCTCAGTTTGTCCAGAACCAGGCAGTACGACCGTAGAAATCAAATGCAACTAACTAAGGGTTAGATTGTTCTGCCTCGTCCATATAAGGTTACACACAGTCTTACTTGGCTGTTCGAAAAGCCACATTTATCATTTACTAATCATCTGAGTAAGGGGAAATTTAACATCTAGGGCATCTTGACAGAAGCTGCAGAAAGCTGGAAATTTGGTCTGTACAGGACTTTTCCCATGCAGATTTTCCAGCTGGTCCGAGGTTTGAGCCAGCTTTCTTTCAGTAACAAGTTCTCCCCTCCGCCTCACAGTAACTAGTGTTATGTTGTGTTTACCATTCAGAGCTCCTGTGGTAGTAGTAGCCCTCGATCGTTGCTGTGGATTTCTGGAAGCATATGTAGTAGAATCCAGCAAAGGAAGCCCCGCTAATATCTTTTATTGTGTGGTCAGGGACCAGAAACTGCTCCTGTGGGGACGGACAGAGGGGGAAAAATGGCATCAGCTGTAGTTCAGAGTTGAAACACATGATCAGGGTCAATGTAGGCAGTTTCTTACCTTCCACCTCATGAAAATGTAGTCAGAGTTCTTCAGATCCTCGTAGTCGAAATCATCCGAGTTGAATGTCTTTGCGTACTGGTAGAAAGCCTGGAACTTGCCCTTGACACAAAAAGTAAAATGATTATGTCACAAGCCAGACTGATTTATCCTTTGGCCTACATTATTGTCTGATACTAGCCTATCAAAGGCATATCATAAAATGTATAGTCATGTTGGTGCAAGATAAAATAAGATAATTTTTTCAGCAATTTTCCCCTTGGTATAAAATACGGCACTAGTCGTCGGTCTCTAGTTTCTGTTTGTGGTCCAAGCAGTATTGACTAATGATGTTTGAACAAGCTTTGGTTACAACCAGGTAAACGTCTGTGTGGAGAGCAAATAAAAGCAGAACACAGGCCGTAATGCAATCTCAGTAGGGCTGCCCCCTCCTCTAACTTTTGTCTTAGTTGACTGAGATTCTTTAACTGATTATCAGTTTTGTATGCTAATGTCATGTTGAATATTATTTTTTTCAAAAAAGTTATAAGAACATCTGTGGTAAACGCAAGATTTAAAGTAGTGCTTTCGCATGATTTTTTTATGTTTGACTGTGAGTCAAGGACAGTCCTAAATCTCAGACCTTATCCACTAACTTCTGATAACGATTTTGCTTTTATTAGCTTTTTTAAATGTATTTATCGCAATTAAAATGAAGATAATTGTTTACAAACCAGCAAACTGAAAAGAAAGTCTTCTTGGCGTACAGGAACCCAATAAATATTGGCCGTTGACCCCAGAGGCTGAACTGATGTTGCACTGATAACTGATAGGTTCTGAGATTGTGATTGAATAAGCTTTCACCTTACCCAGTGCTTACGATCCACATCCTCATCTGCATCCCATTTCCGGGTGAGAAACGGCCGCTTCCTGCTGATGATCTCTCCAGCAAAGAATGTGGTCAGAGTTGGGTATTCCTGTGAAAACAAACACAACAGAGCACATGAGTGATTTGTCTGCTCAGGTGCAGCCAATGCTGATATATGCTGTTTTGCTTGTTTGTTTCTTCTCTTTGTCAGTGAATTAGTGTTACACCCGTTGATATGATACTGTAAACTATGTTATACAGTTTTGTACAGTAAAACAGTTGAATCTGTAGTACCCTAACATTACACAATCAATGACATATACATAAAGGAGCTGGACTTTACCAATCTGTGGCCAGACCTAGCTTAAATTATTTATGTTTGTGGCTTAATAAAAAGAATTACTCCTCTCACCTCTGTCAGTCCTTTTATCTTCAGGTAGCCACACAAGTAGGAATCCTCCATGGTAACATGCTTAAAAAGAAAAAAACAATAAATAACATAGAATGTGCACATTTACTTTATTTTGTGTATTATGTAGCTATTCTGCATTCAAATGACAGTAAGTGTCAATAACAACAAACAGCCAGAAGCATGTAGGTTTGAAAAGACTTCCTTCAAATGCAGAAGTTAAATATGATTAAACCTCTATAAAACAGTATTTTTGATAATATTTTAATAAAAAATATCTCCCTGTAGTTGAAAAGGCTGCTTGTAAACAGTCGAAGGCATTGCTACACCCACAGCTAGCTGGTAGAGCTACTCAACGACAGGCCAGGGCTCATTGATTTCCCAGCTGTCAATCATCACACCGCCCGTTTGACAGATCACCAAAAGCCCCTGACAGCTGGCCTGAATAGTAAAATACCCGCTTCACAGCCTCACCTGCAAAACAACCTCCACGTCATACGAGTTCCCTTTGCTCTTCTGGTGGCCCCTGAACTTGGAGCCGCTGTACAGCAGCGAGGTGACAACACCGGGCTGCTGGGTGTTTATTGGCGGCGGCGGAATAAGCGAGGCCGAGGATGCGAAGGCCGCGGCGGAGGAGTCGCTGAGGTATCCGGCGGGGACAGGCATGGCTCCCGCTTCGCTGGCTGGGCACCGACCGCGGTCAATTGCCGTCTAGGCGATGGACTCTGTCGGTGTCTACGAAGAGGTGGGAGAGGACTGAGGCAGTCCACCAACATTCAATTCCCCCCCGAATCCTCCAGTTTAGTTTACTAGGCGTCAAGCTTCCAGAAAGTAAGTGGACATCGACGCGGCGCCGTAGGCAGCAGAATCCGCCCCTCTCATTGGCTAAACATGTTCACCTTGCTAACATCCTCAACGCTCATTGGCTCGCCTTGCGGAAGGCTTTATGGGAATATTTGGGTGTAGTTCGTTCCTGTCCTGTGACTGTACGTAGAAGCACTTACAAAACTACATTTCCCAACTGTAAAAAGTATTATTTTTACGCTATCTTTCAAGCACAGAAGGTCACACGCGTGCTTTTGAATTCAGAAGCTGCTAAGTGAAGGCTGAGGAGGATATGTGCGGCAGTAAATAGAAACATAGCAACTCTTTACAGTTAGCCAGAACAGTATAATCAAGAATTGATGCTAATACGAAAAACGTTCACTCGCCTACAAATGTGGCATTTTAATAAGTGACGAACTGCGGACAGAAACAGGTAGCCTAGCCTGTCAGCTAGCTTTACTTAAAAACATCACATCCTCATATACCTGCCACTATGTTTAGGAGCCTTGTTAGACTTCAGAGTCCGTTGGGAAATATCCTTTCTTCTACTAAAGTGTGCCCAAGAAGTCAGCACCTTGGGTTTGCTTCAAAGTACTCCACAGCAGCCACAGCAGGTAAGACACATAATATGGAAAAGAAAACTCTTATGCTGCACTGTATAATTTGCATTAACTTTACCTTGTTGTGCGAGTATTGACTGTTGGTTTTTGCCTTTTCCAGAAAGAAAAAGATTTTATCAAGATGTCAGTATATCCCAAGGTGAAGGTAAGTGTCACTTGTAATAGGTAATGGCAGTTCTGTGATGAGGTACACTAAGATAATTTGCTGTGTAAAGTTGTGTGAATTGCTATGCACTGTGAAAGGTGTCTAGCCAAGCTTCATTTATTGGTAATAAGAGCACATAATGTTTTTGATATGAAGATTCTAGCTTAGTAGTTGTATCATCTCCATACGTGCAATACTCCTTCTTAATTCATTTCCCCAATTTTTCTATTTGATGCAGGTGGTATTTATGAAATCAACCTGGACAGACGGAAACTGAAAACTCCTGGAGGAAAGTTGTTCACAGTACCAAATGAAGCCCTGGCCATTGCTGTGGCCACTGAGTGGGATGCTCAAAGGGACACACTCAAGTTCTACACTATGCATCTGGTACGACCTTTGACTTGAAATTTCCGAGGGGGTTTGCATGGCTTAACACTCACTTTTAAAAGTGGTTTCAATTTTAAGTCACAAAGTTTTTTGAGTAATTAATATACTATGCAGTTCCATGTCTACTTGTGCTTTTGAAAATGTGACATAAAAGAGTAAAAGCTTTATGACAATAAGTCTTCATAAGTGTTACCGTCTGCTACAAAGAGCTAGTGAACTTGACATGTCACTCATTGATATGTACATGCTTTGCAGTATAATTTTACAGCTTAAAGATGCAAGGACGCTTCACTTCAGAAAACTTCACAAATGTATTCTTTGTTTGACCGGTTCATCTGGGTCTTTCTCAGTCCTTTTTACAAATTGCAATTCACAGTCTTTTCTAAAAATGGATATATTTGTGCCAGTAAGTGCAACAATGCATGTGCAGTGTTTTCTGCTTCCAGTTTGGACTTTAACAGCATCAATTAATTAATTGTGGGGTGGGTTTTGCGCTCTTGCTGTCCCTCTATGTTAAAAAATGGGTTGTCACTGTTTACAAACAACGGCAGAGAAATGTCACTGTGAATCCTGTCTTATTACTATATTTATATGTTGTGTTTTCAATCACATACACAATACATTTGGAGCTCTCTCCGTGCCATCAAAAAATGTGTCATATGCTGATTGACATGACGCGACAACTTGACAGTTCTTCATGTGGTGAGATGAAGGGATGAGAACGCCAAGATAACTTTAAGGAGGATGAGAAGTCCTGATTTACTGTAGCTGCTGTGACAGAGAGCATCACAGACCTGAAGATTTACTCCTGTGACTGATTCTCAGAAAAACAAACTTTGCTAGCAATAGTTTTTACCATGACATGTTCTCCCGCTTCTATCAAAAGGATGTGTAACTGAAAATATAACTGTCTGAAAGAGTAACACTGGCACACTCTTCCTACAGACGACGCTGTGCAACACAGCCCTGGACAATCCCACCCAACGAGACAAGGAGCAGATGATCAACGCTGCCCTGAAGTTCCTGGAGACGGATACTGTCTGGTATATGACATATTTTCTTATTTACCTAATCTTTAATGAATGTTAATCATTTTAAAAGAGTTTTATTGTTGCTTTGGATAATAACATACTCATGTTCTGTACATTAAAGATTAAAGGTCCATACAGCTATTGTTTACAATGCATTTAATGACATCAACAATAGGAAATAATTAACTGATAATGATTATATTATAATTTAAGATACTGTCCTGCACTTGGACAAGCTTGTTTATTTGAATTTACATGTTGTTTTTACATATTTTCAGAGATATTAAGGTTGTTGTTTTTTAACATTGACTTACTTGCAGTTGTCGCTTTAAATGGCGTTTATGTTTTGTGCAGTTACAGAGTAGATGAGCCCCCTGGTTTGGTTGAGCTACAGAATAATGAGTGGGACCCTGTGCTGCACTGGATTGAAAACAGGTAACAGAAGCATAAGCTTTTAACATAGCCAGGGCTCATGGGCTGCCATGGAAACCCTTGTAGTTACAGCTACTAATTAGTCTCTTTTCTAATTGTTTTTTTTATCTCCCACAATTCATTTGCAGGTATAATGTCACTATTGGCTCCTCGTACAGTATTTTGGGTCCTGAGATCCCAGAGGCAACCAAAGACACATTCAGGCAACACCTAAAATCTTACAACTTCTGGTCGCTGACAGGTAAAACATCTCCAACTGTTCCAAGATATACACTTTAATGGTTGTTTGCTCCTTTTAAACAGGCCATGATTTAGACAATTTACCTGTAGTGCTTAGATTTTACCCTACATACTCTAATGACAAGATTATATATGTAGAACAGTTTTTGTTTAGGTTGTGGGTTAATTTTGTAATAATGAAATTGAAATAGTTGTGATATTTTACAGTATTGTAATAAGTTTTAAAGGTCTCATTGTAAAGAGTGATGTTTTTTTATGATAAAGGTAGATCTCTGTGCTACATAAATATTGTGTGAAAATATCAAAAAGCTAAACCCATGGAGAAATGCACACAGCCCGTATTCAGAATCAGAAAGATCTTTATTGTCATTACACTCGAATACAATTAAATTGTGGATATCTATAAACATATAAAAATGAAGAAAATAGAAACTAAAAATAATAAAGAGCTTCACAGTAACAGGGTTTCTCCTGTGCAGGGCTCGAGTATGTGATCACCCAGCTGAAGTCTGTCGTGCTGGCGATGGGGATGATCGACAGACATCTGAGTGTGGAGCAGGCTGTGCTGCTCTCCAGACTGGAGGAGGAATACCAGGTAGAGAAGAGAGAGATCAGCTTTGTGTAGTCAATTTTTCTTTCTCATGAAGAAAACCTCTGTGGCCTCTATCTTGACACGAGGCACTTCTCTTAAAAAGAGTCTTTGCTCTTTCATTCAACGTTTTATTGGCTGTATTGAAGAGCTATAAAAACAAGTTGGAAGTGTTGCCTGCTCTTTGTAATTGCAAGAATCTCAGATGGTTTGCTTCCTTTACTCTGGAAGAACAGCGCCATCTTCTGTCTTCATCATATTGCAAACAATGTACAATGCGGTTTAGAAGCTGACTTTGCTGTTCTGAGTCAGGTTAAACTTGTTTACAGAAGTTGTCCATGCTTGTAGTAATGATTTTTCTGTCATGCACTTCTGCATGTCTGTCATGTTCTTCAGTGATATATTCAAGGACACAAAGGTTTAGCTGCTGCTCTTTTTTAATATTCCCTCTTTTTATTCCCCTAACATGTTTTTGCTCCTGCGCAGATTCAGCGCTGGGGAAACGTGGAGTGGGCCCATGACTACGACATGTACGAGCTGAGGGCACGGACCGCTGCTGGAGCTCTCTTTGTTCACCTCTCATCCGAGAGTTCCACTGTCAAACGCAAACTTATGCAGGACTGAGAAGAATATGCTCAAACATAAAAACTCTCAGTGAGCACACAGCAAATGTGCCCTCCATCTGAAAGCACCTCACTTTATCCATGCTTCTATATCCATGCAGACAACACATCCTGTTTGTTCTATTTAGCCTTGACAGCTGCTTTGTCTGCAATCTGTTGTCGAGTCATCTCACTCCAGACAAAAACATTGGCTGTCTTTTTTGCCGTGTTTATATGTGGCAGCTGCCAAGTGTGCCACCCCTCACCGAGGTTCCAGCCGGTTCTCAGTCATCCGTGACATTTTGGACACTGCGCAAGGTTTCCAGAGAATAGTGACTAATGTTTGTGTTTGTTTGGTGTTGGAATGTGAATTCCATGTCTGTTTTTTCTGTGCGCCACATTTAAAAACTGCAAAGTACATATGCTATCCTAACAGCACACTACCCATACTAAATGTGATGTGTGTAGTGCTTTGTAATGTTACACTGCAGTAGGTGAACTAAACTGCAATTAGATTATTTTCTGGTATTATGATTGTCATTATCCATGTTGTATGTATTTTGGCCTTTACAGTGTGGTAATGAGAATCCTCTATGCAGAATGCCTGCTCATTAGTATTTCCCACTTCTGTTTCTACAAAAAGTTTAACTGAAAAGTACACTGTTCCCTCATAGAGTAGACATTTTCATGTACAAAGCTGAAGGTAAATTAAAAGAATGACTCATGTTTTCCTGACCTTTCCATCTATTTTAAGCAAAATGTCAGTAAAGTTTACTGTAAATTAAAACCCAAACAACACAAAAAACCTTTACAGATGTCTGTCATAATTAATAACCATATGTGCATATTCTATGTCTGCATAATCTCATCACAATCAATGCTACAGTCATAAAAAAGCAATCTCAGTGTTATTGATGCAACCTTTGGTGCCTTTTATTTACAATCGCCTAACTCTCATGATCGATGTTCTAGCTGTCCAATCACGCTAAAGGTCGGGATTTCTTAGCCAATTAGGTAGCAGTAGGGGTGGGACTTACTGGACGTTTCCTCATGTATCATCATCATCCCATGGACTGACTTGTTTGTTGTCGAGCAAGATGGAGTTCCTTTTGGGAAATCCTTACAGTACCCCAGTGGGGCATTGCATTGGTATGTATGAAGACATTTTTGAAGCGACACAGCGTAAAGATAAATGTCTATGTCCTGTAAACGTATCTATGCTGTGTGATAGTGATTTACGGGCTCGCTAGCTTTAGCATGCTAACGTCTCTGAATGAGTTCTCTACAGCTGGACCGTTAGCCGCCTAGCTAACTAGTTGTTACGGTAACATCTGTTGTCATTGTGCTAGAAATACCGTTATAAGACTAAATGTCTCCTTTTTGTTCTTGTCAGTCCTTAGGTCACTGCTAAAAATGTAAACGAATACAATTACCTATGTCTCGAAGGATGACTAACAGCTAAGTTAGCTAACAGATAGCTAGCCCCACCAGTCATCGTCTTATAATTAGTCTGCTGTGTTTGACTGAGACGTCCTTATACTCTTAACTGACTGCTTGTGTCTTTCCAGAGAGAGCCACCGATGGCTCTCTGCAAAGTGAAGACTGGACCCTCAACATGGAAATATGTGACATCATTAATGAAACAGAGGATGGGTGAGTGGCCAGTTAGAATCAATAAATATCCATATCTGTTATTGATTAACCTTCTTATACACACTAGCTTCGTTATGCCTTCCTTGTTCCTGTGCTGTTTACATAATGCATTGCTGTACTACCATATACTAAAAGAGTCAGCCATTTATCTGTGTCATACTAAGGGAGGAAGCCTAGCTGGCTGTATTTTATGCAAGGCCTCATTGCTTATCTCATTCACCATTAACCTTGTACTGTATGTTCAAGCCAGTGTGTTGCATTCAGGTTTGTTTGATTAGTGGGTTGTAAACTGCTTTAAGTGGGTCTAGGCTAGTGCAGTGCACTACATAATATCAGCAGTCTATAAAAAGAGGTCTGACTCTACTTTTTTTCTTGTCTTTGGGGAATGCAGTGGGTGTTAAACTGCTTTGAGGCTGTTGTGATCAGATAGTGGTGGTCAAAGAATTCAGAAGTTAATTATTACTGCCTTAGAGTTGAACAGCCACATTGTCAATGAACAGTGCAAATTCAAAGAATCATTTACATGTGCTTGTGGCTGTTATTCAGCTGTTTGCAGTTGTGTCAATGTCATTTAAAATGCCCCTTAAAGCCCTCTGTCATTTAGTTCTTATGTTCTGCTAATCCAAGATATGGGCATAATGTGCTCTGCTATCCTTGTGTGTTTAATGTTTCCTATTGCTTGTGTGTTTATGTGTGTTTGCAGTCCAAAGGATGCCATTAGAGCAGTAAAGAAGAGGCTGAATGGCAACAAGAACTATAGGGAAGTGATGTTGACTTTAACGGTGAGTGGAGTGAAGGGGGGCAGCTGCATTGTATTTACATTTTATTTTGTGATCAAACATAATGTAGCATGATGTAGAAACTGCATTTGAGGAGAATTTGCAATCCAAATACGATGTCCATTCAATGTCTGGGCTGCAAAACTCAAAACATATCTAACAGATTTGATTCACAGTATGTTCTGACATCAGTTTCTTCTCTGCATCCCTCAGGTCCTGGAGACCGGTGTGAAGAACTGTGGACATCGGTTTCATGCTTTGGTCACTAGCAGGGACTTTGTTGATGGCGTGCTAGTTAAAATTATCTCTCCTAAAAACAACCCGCCTACAATCGTTCAAGATAAAGTACTCGCCCTGATTCAGGTGAGATAACGTTTGCATAGTCTGTGCATGTCATAAAGTCTAATAGGCTGTTTCTATGACACATATTGGTCTTTACCTTTTACTACTTTAATGCTGTACATCAATGTGAGAGGAAACGGGTGTTTCTGATTGACTCAGTTAGGAAGAGGTGATTGCAGCGTAGGTGTTTAGTAAAGTATGTGTGGGGGTGTGACAGTCCGAAAGGTGTCCTGTCATCCCCAGGCAGAGCCTCGGGTAGAGTAGAGTGTCTTCAGGGGTTTCAGCCAGGAGCAGCTCCAGTTACCTGTCACAGCTCGGGTAACGCTGCTAGGCTCATGTGAGCTGCTCTTATTTCCACCAGGAAAACCATGTGACCCCAGCAAACAGCATGGATCGGCTCTGTTTGTCCTCTCTTTAGGAGGGTCAGCTGGGAAAAAAACAGTGTGGGAAAATGTTTTGTATGGCGCTCCCTTTACACAACAGCAAGAGCATTGTTGACATTTCTTTCAGTGAGATTAATACCCAGTTGAGAAGCAGACTGTGGTTTTGTTGTGCAGCTTCCTAACCACCTGTCTCATCTCTCAGGTATTAATGTGTATACATTGGAGTTGATCAAAGTGAGCATCATTTCAATTTAAAGTAATTCTAAGCTAATATATTTGAGACTTACCGGCCTCACTCAGAGGTTTGTATTTTCAACCAGCTTCATGTTGTTTCCAGACACACTGACTTGCAGTTTGACGTGACTTCATAGAAGATTTTTTGATAAAGAGCACCTTCAAAGTCATTGTGGTCCTGTGTTTTTTAAAAAGTGTGTCATGTGTTTGAGCTTTTGTAATAGCCCAGTTTAGCTTCAACCTGCCCACTGGTGACAGAGAAAAGCCAAAAAGCTTTGTGGTTTGTTGACTGAATGTATTCAAGGCAGACAAACAGAAATGATCACAGAACAGGCCTCTTTTGCCATTCTGACATCCCTTGCTTTGTTTGCTGTGTCAGCCCTCCCTCTACTCTTGTTTTTTTCTCTCCCTCTCTTTCTGTTTAACTCTTTTCTTCCTCTGCCTCCTCCAGGCTTGGGCTGATGCGTTCAGGAGCAGTCCAGACCTTACAGGCGTGGTCCAAATCTATGAGGAGCTAAAGAGGAAAGGCATTGAGTTCCCCATGTCAGACCTGGAGACCCTGTCTCCTATACACACACCTCAGCGGGTAGGAGGCATTATACTAGGCACTTTTAATGTGTGCAGAAGTTTCTCTACCAAGACCATGCATGGTGTCATTATCTTCCCTGCTAATAAACTCTTATTTTGTATATTCTCTATTTCTCTGTTGCCTTTAGTTGGCATCTGCTCCAGAGGGCGACTCAACCTTACATAAGTTCAGCAGCCCTCCTCAGCCCACACCACAGGCTGTCCCACCAGCCTACCCCACCCCTCAGGTCCCAAACATTCATGCCTCTGGATCTATCAATCCAACACCTGAACAGGTACATTGTTGTTCCCATAAACACTCTGACACTGAACAGTTCAAATTAGAGCCTGACCGATATGAGATTTCTGAGACCGATGTCAATAATGATTTCAGAGGGGGAAAATTGCTCGATAACTGATATGGTGGCCGATATAGTGATTTTTTTTATTTTTTAGTTGGAATGAAAATAGACCTTTTTTATGTGGAATTTGCACCGATTTTTCACCACTCCGCAAATGTACCCAGAGAGCTACTTTCGCTAGAGAAAAACTTCATATGGGGTTCACTGTCCTAAGCCATTCTGTTGGTCACACATGTGATAGTCAGTTTGCCTTTTGATGGACTAACTATAGATGAATTGAACTCTACACCCAGATTTGCCGGCTGCGCAGTGAGTTGGACATTGTTCGTGGAAACACTAAGGTGATGTCAGAGATGTTGACTGAGATGGTCCCTGGACAGGAGGATGCTTCAGACTATGAGTTACTACAGGCAAGGAACCACTTAAATATATATATATATGTGTGCACGTGCATGTGTGTTTTTGGTATGAATGAACACATGTAATCTAATAATAATTTTATTTTAAAAAGACATGTAGAAAGCATTAAGAAAACAGTCACCAGTGACTACTGTGCGTACATGTGTGTGTTTGATTGCATATATTCTGTTTGTGTGTTTAGGAGCTGAACAGGACTTGCAGAGCCATGCAGCAGAGGATAATGGAGCTCATCTCCTGTGTTTCCAATGAGTCAGTGACCGAGGAGCTGCTGCATGTCAACGATGACCTCAATAACATTTTCCTACGCTACGAAAGGTTAGAACAAACATACAAATGTGGGTGCATACTCGTCCCATGGAGTAAAAACAGTATGCATGTTGAAACTCATCTTTTTACGACATCATTGTATGTTTGCTCGAATTTGGTTAGGTAAACTAGAGTTTATGTTGTCTCTTTGCCTCAGGTATGAGAGGTTTAGGTCTGGGAGGTCCTCAGCTCAGAGTGTCAACAATGGGGTAAGTCAGCAGTTAGTCATTTAGGTGTTTATATTTGCAACACATTTCAATGTCCTGGATTACCTGTTTTCTTCTGAACCCTCTAAACTAGTTCTTCCATGTCATGGTGTTTATTTTCTGCTCATGTTGTCTCACCCTCTGATGTGTACCTGTCAGTGTCAGTTGTGTGCCCTTGCATGTTACATTGCTAGCGAGACTTGATGTCTTTTGAGCGCTGTTATCTGTCAATTAACTGTGGTTTACCAGATGTACATGCCTGATTAAATGGAAACTCAGCAAAGACAAAAGTGACAGAGATGTGGACATGAGCTGTTGTGACTTGGACTTGGAGTTAACTCAAGTCACTGTTTTGATTACTCAGAACTTGAATTGACAGAAAATAACTTTCGACTTGTCTTGGGAGTTAAAGACTCGTGATTTGACTTCGCTTCAGACAAGGAGAATAACTTGTCTGTTTGTTTTCGGTTTAGAATGTTCAACATTGTTAATGTTCGCATTACAAGTGTTTCTATACCTGGTGCTATAACATCAAACCTTGTTTGTCATTTAAAGACTCATTCGGATCAACAAGTGTCTGTCAGGGCTGATGTTAGCTACTGTAGCTAATATTTGGGATGTATTTGGAACTTGAACCATTTGACTTGAGTCATATATGTGCAAATATGCATTTATTGTAAAATGCAAAGTAGATATCATCTTTACACAGAGCAGGTCTGTTAGTTTTAGACCTGTCCAGCAGGGGGAACCATTGATTGTGACAATACTGTAGTGAATGCAAAGCAAGAAGTGTTTGCATTTTGAGAAGTACTGGAACTGAGCAGATTGCATTTAGAGATCCACTTGTTTTGTCCAGGCCAGAATGAAATACAATCAGCATTCTAGTCACAGCTTTGGGCAGTGGTGTACTCCAAAAGAGTGCTTTAGGATTCAACAGTATTGTTAAAAGCTGAGCTTCAGCAACACCTAGAAGGCTTTCAGTTCTAAATGCCTGTTTACATGTATCTACCACACGAGCCTCACTGTTTCCTGATCAGCTTCTATTTGTCTGTTTTTTTTAAGCCAACTGAATACACTCCTGTATTGAAATGTCGTCTGTTAAAAAATAACACATAAAATGTCCAAATCTGGATGCTTCACATTTTATGAAGCAACACATTAGAGAAAAGTTCCCCTTTTTGTTTCCATTTCATCTCTGTATGCTTATATATTCTTAGTCATATAGCAAAATGCACAGAGACCAAAAACATTGCCAGGAATGTAATTAAAAGCATGAGGCAAGGATAAATAGAAGATACTTAGCTCTTTATTTGCTTTCCAGCATAGATTGTAGATGGATGATGCGTCTCCACTTCCTCCCGCTGTTCAAAAATGAAGCCAAAATATCCCAAATATGAGTGCTGCCATTTTGGGCTAGTTACATAATTTGCAAAATGTAGATCAGACTATTCTGCATAGAAAAGTACACTTGATTTTTACCTCAGATTTTATACGTGTTGAGGTTTTCTCATAATTGTAATAAAAATTGTAATATATCACCTAGCCTAAAGTATCGTGATATGTATCATATCGCAACACTTGAGCATATGTTGGTGGGATAATAAGAAAACATATTTGGGAAAAATTTATTTGATGTGTGCTTAAATGTCCCCATCCACTAACAGACAGGGGGCGGGATTTATGGCCCACCAGGGGGCAATCAAGATGTTTGGGCTTCACTTTTAGGCAGCTGTAATTTCGTCCATCTTTATGCAGTCTTTGGTTTCCAGTTAATCAGGCATTCTATATCTTCCATAGGTACCATGCCATTACATTGTGTCCCTGCACAGGCATGTTAATGGTATTCACTGTCTCTTCCTTTCTGTTCTTTTCTGTTCTTCTGTTTCTGTGGCTAGCTGAGACAGGCAAGTATGAAAATATTGTCAACCTCCCTAAATGAGCAGCGTCACCCCACAGCAACTGTTAAAACATGGCTAAATAATATATGGGCCCTGCCTCCACCTGTATCCTTCACCCCCATATGGCATGTTTTGACAATGCAGCCCCCCCAACAGCCAGTTATATGATGATCCTGGACTAAGGCAGTGACACAAGGTGGCACTAAACTAAATGTCCCTGGAATCACTGTCATGTTGTATTTGAAGTGTTAGTCAGGGTTTGGGATTTGGAAAATAGTCCAGATAAATTTCTCCTCCAGAGCCCAAATATTCAGTCTTCCCTCTTTCCTCCTTGCTGTATTTCTACCGTCTTAAGGGGATTGTTTTGTCTTTCTGGATAAAAGCACTTTTAAAGTCAACACTATAACAAATTGGTAAACAATACTAAAGACTTAAATGTACTTCTAATGAAGAGCATATTCTGTGGACCCCCTTAAGAAACCGTTTTTTTCCCCAGAAAGTTACTTAATTTCCTGCTATCCTCAGTTACAGACATTTTCATGCTCTCCTGAAGCTAACCACCATGTGTTTCAACCTACTCTTTTCATGCACCATGCCTTAATTTTTCATTTTTATTCTTTCATTTTTTCCAGACACAGTCAAGAAACTATATAACCCTACTTTTCTTTAGCCTTCCACAAAAGGATTTGTTTTGCTGCCAGAAACCCTAAATCAGAGTTATAGTGTGTCTCATCAATTCTGTTTCTCCAGGTCCTGAGTGAGGCTACAGAGGACAACCTCATAGACCTCGGCCCAGGCTCCCCGGCTGTGGTCAGCAACATGCCCAACGCTGCCCCGACCAGCTTGCCTGCCGCCCTCACAGCCCCCGCAGGACGGCCCTCCTCCCCGGCCACCTTAGCCTCCCGCCTGGCCGGCCTCGGTACGTACACCTCATCTCTGACATTAGCCACGAGCTCATTCATAGCAGAAATGATGCCAGTCTGCAATCTAATATGTTGTATTTGTAGCTTTTAAGAGCTGGTTGTGTTTCTGAACATATGTTAGATACCATGCTGCTTCCAGTCTTTTTGCTCTTATTAACTCGCAAGTTCTAGCTCCATATTTATTGCATGGATGTCGGAGTGGAATTGATCTTGTAAAGTTATAAATTCATAGTAAAACTATTCCTTTAAACCACTGAACCTGCACAGCAACACTTTATTACAGACTTATTTTGGCCCCCAGCTGATTCTGCATTTGACCTCTATTTCAGATAAAGTAATGGTTGCTTGATGATTTTTGACACAGTTGCAAAGCCAAAGACTAAACACTATAATAAACACTATTTGTTGTTAATGCATTGGAAGTTAGTTTAATGCTGTTGACACTCAGGTGTAATTTTCCCTGCAGACATGGGCGCTGACAGTGTGAGCAGCACCTTGAGCTCCCTGCCCAGCTGTAAGCCTCCTACTGGTCAGGATGACTTTGACGTGTTTGCACAGACCAGGACCGGAGCTCTGCCCGAACCACACAAGACGTAAGGATGTATTAGAAATGTATCCATTATTAACTCTTGACTCATTTTTTTTAAGGTATCAGAATTTACAGTTTGTGCTGTTTAAGTTACAGATTGCAAATTGAAGTACATTAAAGCCCATTTGTACCTCTCTGTCTCAGCACTACAGCAGAAGACAGGAAAGCCTCCGACAGCCTTCCTCCCACTCTGGATGTCCAACAGCCGACTGCAGTAGCGGTGAGTCTCAGTGACAGAAGCTTGATGTCCAGTGTGGGCTACAATTTTTACACATTTTTGTTTTCATAACCACTCAAAGAACAGTTGAGTGTGTGTTTGTATGTGCACCAGCTGTACTGGACATTTCCCCCTCATGCTTTAAGTTGTGCTGCTGAATGCAACTAATTACTCATTTACCTAACAAAACAGGTTTAAATCTGTCTTGGGATTTTTGTCTATTTGTGTTTCTTACTGAGCCTACAGTTTTAGCTATTAATTATACATTTATTATATTAGTGTGGCTTGCAACAGTTCAACACTGCATTTCTCTTGTTAAGTGCTACCTTCTCTAAGCTGTTTTTGTGCATTATTAACAACACTGACATAGATTTTGTCATTAGTGTGTCTGCAGCCTTGTCCTAACCCTGCTTTCACACTTAACAGGACCGAGCAGTCAAATGTTTTATGCGCTCTGTGGGTTGTTGACTGCGTCAGATGGTTAAATGAAATGATAAACGTGGTGGTTTACTGGCTGAGGCGACCTGCTGTGTGTCAGAAATGCTGTTCCTCGCCATCTTCTCCAGCTTAACACTCATTCCCATGTTGTGCTCAGTGTTTAAGTCTCCTGCATCATCTCGACTTCACTCCTTGTCATTATCATCACTGCATGAGATTTGCCGCGACGTTCATAAACATTGACCTCCATTCAATTTCTTCATTTTTTCCCTTACAAAATACTTTAAGTTGCATTTGAGTTAACACTGAAGTTCATTTAAGTCATTTTCTGTTGTGTTTGGGGTGGGATTTTTTATTTTTTTCTGTTGTGGCATTGCTGCGGTCTTGACGCTGCCCCGTAGGGTGCTGGAGGCCAGTCCTCTGTCATGGATGACATAGAGGAGTGGCTGTGTACTGATGTGGTGAGCCCGTCATGATTTTTATTTCTGCCTGCAGTTTTCTCTCCCTTTCTCTTTCCCTTTTCACTCTCATTTTTAAAGACTTTTTAAAGTCAAAAAGTAACACATTTCTCTCACATTACATTTCCTCACTTTTTGACCAATCACATATTAATATCATAGTTCACTTTAAGTTACTAACGGTGTGTTGTTGGGACGAACTGACATGACAAACTTGTGTAAAATGAGCATGAGGTTGTGATACAGACGTGTTGCAGATGTGTTGCTGCCATAGACTATATAAACAATGGACAAAGTCACAGTGACGTCACCCATTGGTTGGAGTTTGGCATTAAGGACTGTCGCATCTTTGTTTTTTTAAACTGGGAGAGACCGTATTTGGACTGTGGAGGAGCGAGGGATGGATTTCTGGGTGTATCTCAAAATAAACTCTTAACACAAAAAAAGAAGCCTATACTGGGAAAATTGAGCAGCTGACTTTCTGAAGTGTCTTTCAGTAAAACCAAACGCTGAACAGGACATTTTAGATAACCAATAATAAACTTCCATCAACGGAAACCACACTGTGAAAGGGTCAAAGTTCAGAGAAGGAAACGACAAACAGGTTCATGGCTATTCAGATGTACACAGTGCTGTGGATATGCATTGTTTTGCTTCTATCCTGATCATCAGCTTGCCATGTTAGCGATCACAAGGTAGCAACGCTTCAAATCATAACCTGCTTTATTGTCTACTTTTTTTCTAAATTGGACCATTATTTATATGATGAATTGTGAATAACCTTAAAATGTATTAAAGGAGTGGATGTAACCCCCAGGTCCAAGTGTGTTAAACCTGCATTCTTTCCTATGGCCACCAGGGGGCGACCCCAGTGGTTGCAAAAAATACGTTGGATTGTATAGAAGTCTCGGGGAAAAAATTACAATAATTGTATTACCTTAGTTAACAGCATTGTATAAATGATGATCCTATTTAGAGTAAAATAGACAATAAATGGATCTGTTTTAGGGCGGGGCTCCCTTATGACAAGTGGGGAACACGGTAAAGTGTCAGTCAGGACAGAAGCACAGCAATGTGTATCCACTCTGTACTTTTAAATAACCTTGAACCTTAAACAAAAACACTGTCTTAATAATCCTTCGTGACAGATGCTCATTTTACACAAATTGATGAGACTGTGTTGCAGAACTTACTGTGGTAACATCCGGCTGCTTTGGTTGGGAAACACCTGGTGGAATTGTTTTGGTATTCATCGTTTGGCATAGCATTTCTTTAAATGGGAATCACTTAATATTTGTTCCAAAATGATTTGCCAGATTTTGGGTGAGTGGTATAACAGGTAAGTGGCTCCTTATGATATCTGCGGTGAGTGAGAGTGTGTGATGTGGTAGTTTGGGCACCAGCGAGAGGGAACAGAGTCGACTCTCAGGTGTGACATTGTCTTTCTTTTTCTGCAGAAAGGAGATGAGGGTGAAGAAGGCGTGACAAGTGAAGGTAGGACGTCATCAATCTAAATTTCCTTCTGAACTTCCAGCTACATTGACTTACATCTCCTCCCATGTATTCGTCCTCTAACTTCTTTGTTCTCCCACGATGATCCAGAGTTCGACAAGTTCCTCGAGGAGAGAGCCAAAGCTGCAGAGATGGTCCCCAGCCTACCGTCGCCCCCCAGCGGCGAGCCGGGCGCGGCGCAGGGAACCCCCGGCCGCAAAAAGCCGGACAGGCCGGAGGACGCTTTGTTCGCCATGTAGAATTCCACCTTCTGACCTCTGATCCCCGACCAGCCGAGCAGCATCACCCGAGGACAGACCGACCTAACACTAAAACACATCCACCTCCGCTCTGATTCAACACTATTCAGTCACACTACAGAGATTCTCTCCTTCTAAAAAAAGGGAATTATTCATGTTCTGCATTAAGTTCTCACAAGAAAGGGAAAAACCAAACGATATTTTGATATGGCAACAGATCAGACGATGAATCTCACCCACGTGATGACGGGTGTCGGAGACCATGAGGCCGCCTCCCTCCGCCTGTTGTGGACTGCAGAGCTTCATGTTGCAGCTAATCCTAAAATAGTTTTATAAAAGAGCGTCTGCTGCCCTTCTCATTAGTAGCAAATCAATCCCCCCCAAAGCATGCATTAAAAACCTGATCCACTTTTCATTTAAACCCCAACAGAAAAGTCATGGTTGCCGAAATGACCTTTTACGTGCAGCAGCACTGAGCAGACCTACACGGTTATTGTTTTGGTGTTTGTATCAGTCCCTTTGCAAGTTGAACTGTAAATCTGTAAATGACAAATGTCAAGTTTATTAGTCGTGTGTATATTTAAGCTACAGATGTATGAAAGAGATGTTGATTTAATGTAGATTTTTTTGAAAAGGGTTTATCTTCCAGCTGCTCTGACAACAGGGATGTACCTCAAGTAAAGGGAATAATTTACATCTGATAACCTACAAAAAACAATTAAAAAGGAAGAAGAAGAAGAAGAAGAAGGGACTATATAGTTTTTGTGACAGGCATAATTGCGCACCACTTGAACAATAACCCTCCAAATCACAGGTTTCAGTAGGTTTCTCCTTGACAAATCGCAGTTGTTGTTGAGATTATTTAGCTGAGATTTTAAGCTGCTGTGTGAAATTTTTGCTGGTAGTTAATTCAATCAGCTGGAAAATACGAAATATTCTCGTTTGTGTAATCATGTTTTTACTGAGCGCAGATGTGTGTGTCACGAATTTACATGGGTTGAGTTCACAGGGAGCGGTTGTTATTTTGAACAGAATCCCAGTCAGAGTTGATCGTACTCGTAGCTGAAGAGACACACGCGCTGTCACTGGTGAGCTTTTACTCACTGACCGTAACTCCGTTTGGTTGGATTATGCTGTATGATTTCTCTGAAATTAAGTTTAGAGGACCAAAACTGTGCTTTCTTCTTGACGTGAGAGGAAAATTCTCAGATAATTGGCTTGTCTACACATAATCCGGCCCTTATTTTGGACTCAGAATTCACAGTTTAATATCAGCAATGTAATGACAAGTCGATATCACACTACAGAAGCTGTTTGCACGTTATTTTTGTGCATTTTCTCCTTTGTTTCTTTGCGCCGACACCTTTAAAAGGCCTGACCTTTCAACACGACATTTGTTTTCAGAAATGAGCCGGCTGCAGACACAGTGCTGCAAATGAGATATTTTACTCTTTTGACAATAATAAATGCGACACGTTACACAATCACGACAAGCTTAAAACAAGCGTGCACTTTGACAGGCACATTACCTTTCAACCTGTACTGTAAATCAGCAAAACACTTAACCAGATGTAATTAATGAGAACTGTTTGGAAATATTCGAGCAGAAGTGTAGAAATAATTTATTCAGCACTATTTTTGTTGTTGTCTTCAGATCAGTATTTTAAATCATTTTATTGTGCAGAAGAGAAATAGGAAACGTTAAGGGACAGAATGAGAAATTGTTATAATGATGTGTGTTTTAGTGTTTTTGTTAATGGAGTTCAGATTTTCCGTTTTTTATACATTGCTGCTGGCTAATGTATCTTATGTTTCATGGTTACATTTATTGGTTATGTGGATATGTTTGTTTACGGAAGCTCTGAGAGGAAAGTGAACAGAACCAGTGTGATCTTAGTCAAATCAATCAAAATTACTTTTTTTTTTTTTTTATCCCTGAGGGGAAATTCATTTAGTCTGTGGACTCTTGAATTAGACATCTTGACGGTGCATCTATCCAACACCTCCTCCATCTCTTTGATCAGTCTGTCCAGCCGCCTTGCATCTCTGTGTCGGATGTTTCCTCCCCAGCAGACTGCAGCATAAAACAGTACACTTGCCACCACAGACTGATAAAACGTCTGCAGCATCTTACTACAGATGTCCAAAGATCTGAACTTCCTTCAGAAAAGGAGGCGGCTCTGCCCCTTTTTGTAGAGAGCGTCTGTGTTTACAGACCAGACCAACTTATTATCCAGGTGTAATATACATTTTTCAATTCATTTTCTTGCCCGTCTTTACGACCCAAAAACGTTTTAGTTTTTTTGTGCTATGTTAGTATTCTTTTTTTCCCCCAGATTATTGTGAAAACTGGTGGGAAAAAAGTTTTTGCTTGGTGATTTATTTTTTCCCCACATCGTTTTTCTAACGTATCTTTTTTTTTCCATTCATGAAAACTGGTGAAAAAAGTTTTGATCTTGTTCTGAGGGTTTTTTTATTTATCCAGAAAAAAACAGTTTTTGCTAGTAAGTAATTTTTCTAAATTACTAAATGGGCAAAAAAAACATTTGTCAGGATCACAAATGGGGAAAAAAAAACATTCATAAATTTCAACCACAACATGCTGAAGTGCATCACTTTCCAAACACTGAGGGGGGAAAAAGATCACATTTGGAAAATGGATCATCAGATTTGTTTTTTTTCAGCTGCCTCTCAGGGCTTCCGTACATGTTGGTTAAATGTGTCCATAGAGTAAAAATATGGACATATATATAATAAGGGCAGTCCATTCATAGCTGTAAGAGAATCACATTAATATCATGAAGGATACATATTTTAATGGCTTCACTCTCACTGACTAGCACAAGACAAAGCTGACATGCTAAACTTACTTTGGACACTTTGACAAAGCTTCAACATTGTACATCTGGAAAAGGAAACCTCCTTTCTCCTTCTGTTTCGTTGTTTTCGTGTTCAGCGTGTGTTCTATAACGCGGAATTGTTTTATCTCAGTTGATTGAAGACAAAAAAAAAGAAAAAAGAAGCCTCTAAATGTGTGTTTTAAACAATACATGTTGTTACTATCCTGTTTGATACCGCCCAGGATCAGCCTGGTTTCTATCAGTGTGAGCTCTGTCAGTGATTTGTAACTGAATCTCAGCATACCCAAGACTTTGCCATGTCAGACCTGTTCTGCAGAGGAACAATCCGTTTCTTTGTGTGTCGCTGGATAATATGAGGAGATGCTGATAAAGGAGGCTGTGCTGTGTGACTGCTACTTTCCTGAGTTGCCTCATCTCTCATTTCTCTTTGTGTTGTTTGACTTATGCATGAACTCTAATAAAACATTAGCAGTGTGTCCGCATCCTGTGTCCCGGTCTTATTTCTTATATTTCCCTGCAGTATTACTTGCTGCGTGGCATCCCCTCCTCTGCCGGGCTCTGCCTCTTCAGATGGTAATAGCTGAAGCTGACCTGCAGTAAACCCTCTCTGGAGGCCCATGGGCCCCACACCAGGGGCTTCCCCCATTGGTCGTCTGGAATCGCCTCATCCCACAACATGGCCCCTCACATTGAGCCTCGGTCAGTGGAGCGTTTTCCCGGTCAAAAAGAAAAAGAGGGGTGTGTCTGTCGGACAGTAGCCTGGAACACACGAGTGCACAGGATCCCTGTTCGACTCAACATGTGCTGCTTTTAAATGAGACCTCGTATTCTTTACAAAGTCATCTGCAAAAGAGGTAAACTGATGCTTTTATGTTTTTAAGTTAAAGGAAAAATGTGTCTACTTAGAAATCTTTTTTTTAGGATGTATTTCAGGTTCTAAGACGAACAAAGTATTCAGATATGGTGATAATTAAGAAATCATGTTTTACCAGTAACTTAGCCTCCATGTGCTGCTTGGTGGTGTGACATTGTTAAAGTAACAGAAAATGTGCTCCTCCGACTTCTGCGATAGTGAGCTGGTAGATAAACATGGATTTAAACCATGACATCGTAATATCTGTTGCAGAGTGTGTGGAGCTGTTGGACTTTCAAGAATCGGTTGATCATGGAACAGGCATATAGTGGGCACACTTAAAGGCTTATTTTGTAGAAAAAGATCCTTTTTTTTCCTTTTTTTTGTGAAATCTAGGGACAAACACTCAAACTGGCGTTGGGTTGTTTTGATAAGATATCTCAAACTTTAAAATACAAACATGAATTGTGTATTTTTACTGGGCAGTCATGGAAAAATCAACCAATGAATGCCTTTAATGTGTTGTCACAAATGAACTGTACACTGTTTCTCAGGCTCTGGTCTCAGGATTAATACCCCACCCTGGTGTTTGTCCTTCTCTCCACAAACAGGCAGTTAGCACACTCTGGTGGTTAAACCAAGCAGCCTGTTCACACGTGTGTCAAAGGCCAAAAGTATCATCGAACAACTCCAACCATCACTAAAAGCGACTGTAGACATCTGGATCATCAATAAAGCTGCATAAAACTACCATCAGAGCATCGAACTGCCGGCCAGAGCTGTAGTGCATTGTAGTTGCATTGCATGCTAATGCTGACATGGTGCAATGAATCTGCTTTGCAACACAGAACTTGGTCATGAAACATCTCAACCATGAGCATCAACATGTATGATCAGGGCATGATGCAAGATTTATGGTGCATTAAGGTGCAGCTCATGAGAACCCAAGCTGTTGTTGTAAAGAAAGCTTCTTGTTGTTTAAAGTTTGTTCATAACTGACTCTTGAAATAAGGTTTTCTTGTTGCATTTGAAGAAAAACATTTTTATATGTCTGTTTCATCACATTTGATCTTTTTAAAGAAAAATGTAAACATGTAAGTGACATATGTCGGGGACTCAAAACGAAACCACCTCAATCGAATTATGGATTTGAAGATTCAGGACAATCCTTAATTGTAATATACTTGTTTTCAGCTCTGGCATGTGTGTGTTTGTGTGCATAAAAAGATTTGAACCTGGGATGCATCATCTGTCGACCATTAATCCAGACTAACTTGGTGCTGAATACATGTAGTAGTGTAGTTAGTCCAAAAATGACTACATTTATGGGATGTCTTAACCTGAAGAAAGGTCGTATGTCAATTTCTGTGAAAAATGGTCACATTTTAAAACGCCTAAAAATACTTAAAATGTCCCAATTTCAGTGTGTTGCTACATATTAGAGCATAATATATCCAGAAATGACAGAAAAACACCATGTTGCAAAAAGGCCAAATTTTCAAAAAGTCATACTATAGCATGTCGTTTTTTTTCCCGCAAATTTTCAACTTTCTTAAAAATGCACCAAATTCGCAGGATAGCTTTATTAGAG
>CAFUXE010001246.1:521334-531466 GCA_903364295.1 Serranus cabrilla | reverse complement strand
CACCGCGGTATTAAAATGTTTACAGGCCGTGGTGGGATTAGCTCTGAGCTGATGATTTTTAATGTTATTATTTTTGCCCTGTGAGCTGAGCGGGCTCAGTTGGGACTCTTTGAGCCTGGTGGAATGAGGAGATGGGGACACACTCTTTGGTGATGAAATGTGTGTGTTCCCTTTATACAGTTTTCAACCTTCAGGTCAAGATCCCAGACAGGTTCACCAGAGATTTTTAAAACTAATTATTATGTTATGTCATTATTAAGAATCCATGTATACATGTATGTAGGTGAGGAAAATATTAGAGAGGCCTTTCAAAATAAAAGACCTACACAGCATCAATATGGAGCTATTGGAAGGCTATTTCATTGTTTTGCATTATAAAGTACAATTTATTCTATTTTTGGCTAATATGCAACTAATTAAAAAGCACCTGTACACATTTTGTCACAAATTCTATACACATGAACATTTGGTGGTTAGACATTGAAGTCCTGATTCATCAGTTTACCAGTGCAAACAACCCATACTGTATAAGTGGATGCTGATCTGGTACCTTGGAAGAACAACTGTAGAAACAACAAAGTTTAGCTAAGGTTGGCTAAAGTTTTAGAAAACTGAATTTCCTGGTTCTACCAGGCTTAACTCTGAGTTGAATCTTATTTTTTTTAAAGGTGAAGAAACCTATGCTCAGCAAAAAAGGAACTTTCACAGAAAAAGACAGGCAGACAGAGCTTCATTCAGGAAAGCCAGGTCCATATTCCCCAGAGGCCTGTCCACACACAAATACATACACACATTGGTCCTCCATTCCCTGTGGCCTCACTACAGTACAGACATATGGCATAGAGCTGTACACCATCTGACCCAGATATATGACAGCAATGCATCCTGGGAAATACAGTGAATGCTTCACTGATGTTTGATGCAGAAGTGCTCAGGGTTTTTCCCCAGAATAAAAGTTCAGGACGAATGTTTGTCCAGACTCTGGAGGCTCTCTGTTTTTACCCGACATGATGACACGCTACTCTCATTTAGTGTTAAAAAGTGAAAAGAACAATGTTGATGAGTATAAAAGATCGATTTAGATCAATAAAAGAAGATTTTGTGATTTTAGGAACAACTGTGCTCTACTTGCATGAGAAAACACTTTATCCTCTCTGCACAAAACTGGCACAAAGACAGTCATTTTGAATTAAAACGTTGTAGTGTCTAAGCTAAATTCCAAGCTGGTAACCCTGATGACATCACTATGACATTATGATCATTTTCTCAGACTTGGTCAAGCTCCTCCAGAGCCACAGAAGACATTATACACTTATTTTCACAGGTTGAATAGTAGTAAATTATTTTGATCTGTAGAATCAGTGGAACGTCCCTTTAACTTTCTCCCCTAGATATTATTCTTACAAAAATGTAATTTGGTGTGGAAGGTGCTGGACATGTTTGTGTGAGATTACATGGATTTCTTTGATAGACAGCCTGGTTTACTCAGAGATCACACAGAGATTCAGCTCTTGGCCATCTGCACACAAAACAATAGAAACTTTTCAAGTTGGGAACAATAAATTTGATCATCTGTCGGGACCAATCCTAGCTCCTCCATTTTTAGCTGAAATACTTATAAACATTTCATTATTCTGTGTTTGTGGCCACCTAATCTCTTTCTGTGTATGAATGCAGAAGCTGTAGGCAGCAGGACAACTTTGGTATCAGAAGCTTTCTGGTTTCCGTTTATAGTCCTTTTGTTGCAAACGGCAACCTCCAGGCCTGAAAAGTGACGTCAATGCACAAGTGTGTTAAAACTGCATTCTCTCTTAGGCCAGCAGGGGGGGACTCCTCTGGTTGTAAAAAGAAGTCCGATTGTATGAGAGTAAATAGGAAAATCCTGATTTATGACCTCAGTAAACATTCTAATATTGTGTTTATAGTCCCAATCGGTAGTTTCAATTCTTCTTTAGTATAGCAGACTAATGGTTTTGTTAATTATGGTCCCATTTAGAGTAAAATAGGTGATAAAGCAGGGTATGCTTTAGGACAGGGCTACGTTTTTATTGACAGTTTGCTACCAGAGTGCTTTACTTTTACTTGGTCCCAGATCGTTTTAATATTTTGGTCACTTACAAAAGTTTTGTTTAGTGTTCGGAAGATACGGCTGTTCATTTTGTCGGTTCATTTAACGAAGCCAACCCAGCAAGCTAGCTCTGTAATCCCAATCCATTCTCTTTATGTGTTGGTTGCAAGAGACCAATATAGCAATGGCCATAGAGCCGAACTTGTTTAACTGACTTGAACTTGCTTCGAGGACGTGGACAAAAACACACAAAACTCACTCTTAAAGTTAGGAAGGGAAGTTAAATTCTTTTCTACTGACACAATATGTTAGGAAAGAAAGTGAGGACCATGTTGCTGTTTGGCTTCTATAAACTACATCTAGAAGTTCTACTGGTTAACTTCAAACTTTCTTGTCTGTATTGTTAGTTTTCACACTTGGTGTTTAGCTCATTTGACATGTTTTTTTTTTAACTTTCTCCAGGTTATGTCACAGCTCCTGTTTATTTTCTAGCCTCTCCTTGTTGTTGTTGCTGTTTTATTTGCATTGTTCTACCTCTTCATGGTTGCTTCTAGTCATGATCTTGTTTTTCCATTGTTGTTCTGCTAACGTCTTCTACTACTACTACTACTACTACTTCCAACTTTCCAGGGATGTACTGTACCTTCTTCTGTTTCCTTTTGGTTGTTTCCAGTTTGTCTTTTAAAAGAAGTTTGAGATATAAGTATTATGAAGCTGGGAGAAGATAATTACTGTGCATGTCTACCTTGCTGCTGTTACATTTGGCTGTGTATTTATGTGTGGGTATGTGTGACTCTACTGACTTTTATCCTCAATGCGTCTTTCAGCTCAAAACTTTTCTAACTTCACTCCGTCACTAAACTCAGTCAGTTATTACTGATTAAGACACACATATCACCTCAACATCAAACACTTTAATAACTGTTGTCCAGGTTGTCGGAGTGACACACAGGTGTAAACAAGCAGAGACAGAGTGAGGAAACAACAGTGCAATAAAAAATGAAATAAATAACCAATTAGTGGCAGCAGTCTTGTGTTGGACACGTACGTCTCTCACAGAGAGCAAAACGTCGAGCTCCGTTTGGCCCGAGGCAATCTGCTTCACAATATGTTCCTGTGTTGTTGTTGTTGCCCCCCCACTCCTCCCCTCTGCATTGCTGTAAATAACAGAGATTATGAACCAACCGGCACGCTGTCCTCGCCTTAAGGCCGGCCCGTTTTTACACTTTGCTTACAATTATCCCTTCAACAGGAATATTTGTTACAAATCAGGCTGAAATCTGGAAAAACTAATCCTGGTTGTCTCTTTATTTCTCGTGGGAATAACAGAACTGAGCTCAGATGTATGATCACTGGGTAAGCCGGTCAAATATGTCCATAAGTGATATGTTAAATATGGAAAATTAAAAGCAGCTTAGTGAGGACAGCACACACTGAACAGTATGCTGTCAGCAGAGAAACTGCGCCAACTGTTCAGATTGGGTCTGAAGCCTTTCTTTGTCAAATGCGGTGCAATCTTTTGTAGCTATACAAATGGATCATATGTATACGTTATAGAGTTAAAAAACAATTCATCAATTAATCTTCAGCTAATTATAATATTAAATCATATAAACCAGTACACTGTGGAGACACACACACACATGGTGTTGGATGCATCTGTCCACTAAATCCATTCTACAACTCTATAGATTGGAACAACTATCAACAACAGCTCTTATCCCAGACTGATCTACAAAACATATTTCCCTCAACATTTCCCCACGAGCATAAATACGCACAGGCTTTTTTCACCCCAGATGTCCTCATCTGATTACTAATTGCACCTGTGTCCAACCTTTATACAACTGTTTTATTTTTTTCATTTATTTTGGAGAGATTTATATTTTGGATAATTACTGATGAGTGTTTTTCTGTCTCTAAGTGCAGTTTGAAGGAATGTTGACAATTTAGTTCATCCAGCTGCTCCTCTCAAAAATCCATAAACAGACGATGTCTGGTCTTACATTGTAATTTACACATTTATAGTCACACCGTACATGTTTTAGCTTCTCTGTCAATTTTCCTACTTCTTTTGCAACACTTTAAGTTCATTTTTAGACCTTTAGGGTGATGTTCTGCATTCATTTATTTGTTGTTGCTTTCTTACCCACAATGCAGTTTCACAGTATGTTGTGCTGCAGAGACTTTAACCTCTAATTATAGTGCGACGTTGAGGATGTTTCAGCGTATTAAATGCATTAATAAACATTAATAGAAATATGCTGATGGTGTCACATATATGAGAGAGAACACAGGACATGCAGAGCTCACATACAGCTGTCTGTGTGTGTTAGAAATGTTGCCAATCCAGGATGGATCACTGAAACCACAAAAAGCTCTTTATTAAATCTAATCTAAATCTATTAGATTTATATCTAATCAAAATTATGTGTTATTATCCAAATCCTGGCTCATTTTCTGACAGATTAACCTCAAATTATCTGATGAAAAGGTTACTGAGCCTCTCTCAGGGCGGAGCGGCTCGCCTAGATTAACAGGATGCAGCGTGAGACTGAAGGTGTCGATGGTCTGAATCCCCCTCTCCCCTGCCCACTGAGGCAGACTGCATGAAAACAGACACTTCTGGGGTTTTTTTTAATATCAGGGTTATAAACTGCTACACAAAATTCTGTACATTCTGTTAAATCCAGTTTTGCTGACCTATATTAATAACATGGTGGTGGTTCAATGGCTTTGACAGTGGAGACCACTGTTGGCATCCCGTCTTCCTCCAACAGTTAATGATTTTTTTCATTAAACCATAGGGAGGATCCTTTCCTAACCTTGCCTAAACAAAACAAAAATCCAGTATTTTTCAATGAAAAGGCTGAGGCTGATTCGTGTTGTATTTGTGTGCAGGAGACGCAGCATGTTGGCAGCCGGTCTGTCTGCTGTTTGTGTTTAAGCTTCACAAGTTAAACTGTGGTGACACTTTGACAGGTTTCCTGTTATAATAAGACTCCAAACCAGGTTTCTTCCCTCATCGTTTCCTGTCACAACTGTGTCAGTCTATTATGGGATTTTTTGTTGTTTTTTTAGGGAAATGATGCCATGTGTATGTGTGTGTGTGTGCCTGCATCTGTGTGTGTGACAGACAGAGCCAGATGAGCAGGCAGATGTTTCCCCTGTCTCCACTCCGACTGTCTGAGAAAGACTGACAACAGCTGGACCAATGCCAGACAAACACACACACACACACAGACACACACACACACACAGACACACACACTGACACTAATCTACCTCAACAAAACTACACCGAGTAGTTTCTATTCACATTTTATTTAGTTCTCTCTACTAAAAGCTAAAAGCTGAACTAAAACATTTCAGACTTGGATTAGATTTTTTACCTGTAAACCACTACTTTAGATGATAAAACCTCCTTAATATGTAACTAGGAGACTGAAGGAATCCATTGGTACCAACCAAGTCATGTCATGATATCTGGTGAGGAAGAGAGCTAAATAATGCTCCAATAAAGCTACACTAAAATTGCCAATTTTAAAGGGGTCCCTTGACCCTTAATCCCATGCAAGTCAAAAAACATTTAGTGTGTTACTCAATGTGTTATTTTTCACCCATTGTTGCAGTACCAACTGACCAACTGGAGAGCCAGACTGTTTTAAGCCACCATTCAAACCATGACAGCCACACTGAGACTATGTGAAACATCTGCATCGTTATCTCAATTCAGAAAGAAGTCAAACAGCTCACTGTCAAATCTGTGGAAGAAAAATGCGACACCTTCACAGGACAAAAATAATGCCCTTATAATTAGACCTCCTGAGGGGACAGAGGGCCTGAACCTCAATACTTCTGTCAGGAGTTATTGGGTTTGACAATGCCCCACTACCTGAGTCGGCCCAGCCTTGGCCTCGGACCAACCAACGGTCCAGATCTCTTCATTACTACCATGATTACCATGCAAATGATGTGTCTTGCCTAAGAAAGAAGGTTCACATATGGGGCAGTGGCTACACAGTTTAAGGAATTTCTAAAGGTCATTGTCCACCAGCTGCATTTGCAGAAATCTGCTAAATCAGAGAAGGATGTGGATTAATCTATCCATTCCGGATGGAGATATTACAAAAAATGTATTGGACAAGGACCTTTATCAGACAAAGACAGAATGAGACCAGCTAATGTAGACTAGGACCAATCAGGCCCTTGTATTTCTAGACAGGAAGTTCATTTAAAATGTCTGTGATGTTGAAGTTTAATCCTACAGAATGGTATCTACGGTTAGTTAGGACGGTAAGTCCTGACTCAGGTTTTGGTCTTGGGCTTGATTATTGGTTGAGTTGTTCCTGTTTGCTGATTTGGTATTGGTTGTGCAGCTTGTTGCCTGATTGGCTGAATTGATCAACATGATTCATTTGATCAGTTTGATGTTAGTGGATAGATCAATAAATCCTTAATCGCTATAGTAGCATTGAAAATACACCATTGTCTTTCATGGACGTGTCTTGACCACAGCCCTGGTTTTTTGTTTGGTTAAATGAAGCCCCACCAACATTGGAACAATGAATGCTGTTGGTATTTCAGAGGATGGACTTTGCCAGGACAGCGAAAGCAGAATAAAAGCTAAAGCAAGGTGAGGCAGCAGAGCAGACAGGAGCTGTGGATGCGGAGGTGAACTGTACCATGTTGTTTTCCTGCTCTGTCTCGTTCTTTCCCTGCATGCTGCTGTCGCTCTGACTGCTGGTGATCCTTTCCTCTCTGAAGGAAAAACACAAAGTGAAATGTTTAGAATAAATACATTTACATGAAAAAGTCAAGAGGAGATTTTGACTGATTGAAACTAAATAAATAAGCAAAACTAGTCTCAAACAGACACTTTCTTTACATGTGTTTTAATCTGAATCTTTCTCAATCATGTAAAGTCAATCACAGTTTGGCCTTTTTTTTTATTTTTACAAAAGAATATGTAGATTGGGTACCTGTGGGATTGTTTGAGTATGTTCTGTGTGAAACAGCTCAGTCTCTGCGTCTCTTCCTGGTACCTCTGCAGGTCTTGGGTTAGCAAGTTACGGAGCGCGCTCAGTGCTTCCTCCTGGAACACCAACCTCTCTGATTGGAGCAAGCGCTCAGTGACCGAGGACTGAAGCTCCCGAAAAGCACACAGCTGGAACTGTGGAGAAAAACAAGTATCAGATTTATTGATCACCTAAAGAGGAACTGGTCTGAGGCTGTATAGCATTGAAAACTGCCTACTTTGACTTTAACTATTTGTCCCACTTACAGTATCTGCTTTATGATCAATGTTTTGATTATAAAAGCAATACTATCATCAGAAAATGTTGTAAAGCTCCTTATAACCTTGTTATGACCAATGTAAGTACATTTACTCAAGTACAATTTTGAACTACTTGTACTTTACTTGAGTATTTCTATTTTACGTAACTTCATACTTCTACTTCACTAGATTTTGAGGCGAATATCGTACTTTTACTCCACTACTTTTAGCTGACAACTTTAGTTACTTATCAGGTCACAGTTAAAACGAGTCCTTCCTTGAGAAAATAAAAACCCTGCTTGCATAAATACATCAATTATAATAATCCAATAATATAGTTAGAATATGTAAAAAAAAATTGGAGTGAGCCATTCTGCATAAGGAGTACTTTTACTTTGATTACATTTTGATTCTGGTATTTTTTGCACTTTTACTGAAGTAAGGGATATAAATACTTATACCTAGGTGCTATACGGATTATAACTAATATCTTAAATGATGCATAAACGTATTGATTATTTATCAGAATATTTCATTGTGTCTCTAATATTTGCAATATCACCAAATAAAATTTTCAGCAAAGCCTAAAGTTTCTACACCTTTTCTTCTCGCTTACTTTCTGACGTCTGTGTTGGTAATCCCATGCTAAAGTACAATTACTACAATTCTCAACTGCCCCACAATGTATTGCTGCTTTTCAGACAGCACAGCACAGAGGTTCATGTGTCACCTGTTGGTAATATTATACTTAATCACTCATATAGTTCATGAAGTATGTTACTGTGGGATGTCAGCCCAGTGTGACCTGTTTATGATGCTGTGGTCACTTACAGTGGACGTCTCAAAGCTGGAGTTCCTCTTCAGCTCTTGTTCTGTCTGTTTCTTCTTCTCCTGAAGATGTAAAAGCTCGGAGGTAAACAGCTGCTGGTGGCCTTCAATCTGCAAGAGTCTGACAGCACAAATACAAAAAATATTTAGTTTATATAATGCACTTTGTCAACAGAATTCAGTGTCAATGTCAGATACAACAGCTAAAATCCACTATAGTAAAATGATTATTCTTATATATTTACAGTGTGACACGTCTCTAGAACTGTGCACTGAACTTCCATTACCAGTTTTTGGACATTTATATATTTAAAAATAGCACCCTGAGAGAATTGGGTCAGTAAAAATACACAATGTTATTTTCTGTGTGCACACAGTGGAGGCTGTTACCCTCAGGTGCTGCTGTCTAACAGTTTATATTTTCCCTTAACACACAACACAACACAGCACAACACAGCACAACACAACACAACACAACACAACACAACAGACCTCTCTGTTCTCTGTCTTGTAGCTACTGTAGCTGATTTCCCTGAAAAAAGAACAGTGTCTGACTGACCTATATGTAGTTTTTAAAAAAAAGCCGATCACTGATTACCCCACTCTCTGTCCCTGCAGTCTCTGGAAGCTCAAGCAGCCACTTTCCCACATTCCCGACTAACCAGAGGACTCTTGTTATGCTCTTTAACAGGAAACGGGTCCTTCCCTGAACAAACAGAGTGAGTGATGTTTGCATACATACACACAGAGCCGAACAGCTGATTAATGCTCCCTGTTTAAAGTCAACAGCAGCCAAATACTGAAAACCACAATGAGCGCACGCCGCAGCATCATTCACTGAGGTGTCACTACTGTTATCTACTGTACAGTCATACCACCTTAACAATATACCATGCAGCTATCATGAACAAGCTATAAAAATTGAATCACAACAGTACCACTATCAGTCAGAGTTAGTGATCGCAGTAGCCATAACATAATTACAGCAGCAACAGCAGCAGCATGGTACCAGTATGTTTATATATTTACAAAAAAATGAAGTTTATCACTTTGAAAATAAATATCTTTGTTCTGTATTTTATATAATAGTATAATAATGATTATGGATGTGTAGGATCAGCAGTAACAGTATAGAGTACAGTAATTAAAGTGCAGTATTGTTAATAATTCATTGTATTAATTGCATTTCTTTGAGGTATAAGTAGCCTCAAAGTTGTTTTTGCTCGCAGTAGTAAAACTAATAGTATTACTTGTAATATCAGTCAGTGTATTGCAGTACCACTAGATAAGGAAGTAGTAGTAATAACTAAAGCATTAGCTGTAGTAGCACTAGTGCTAGTAGTAGTAATAGTTGTGGTAGTTTGGTAACATAATGCTTCTCTTTAGAGCAACAGTGTAGTGCTGCTAATATCTGCACGAGCAGAGTTATTGTCAGAATGTAGCAGAATACAAATACAACAGCAAAAGCATGAATTCTAGTAATCTTAGTAGTCAGTATAGTATCAGCAGTATATGCATAATACTTGTGGTAGTACTGTAGTAGCAGTAGGGGGTGGACAGTATTTATTTATATCTCTATAAATATGAATAACCGAGTACACAGCAGGGTGTAGTTGCGTGTGTGTCCACTGGGAGGCACTAAGTCTCTGTCTCAGAGTGACAGAACAGCAGGTGATGAGAGGCAGAGAAGTGTTTTGTTTGTGAGGAGGACGAGGAGGCTCATCTGAGGGAAGCCTTTGATGAACTAACTCAAGAAGTGATATCAACATGTAGAGAAAGACAAATGAGTAGAAACGACACAAACAACACTACAGCAACACAAAGGCCCTCTGGGAAATATATTAACACCGTGTTAATGAGCTTTTCAAGGACTCTATGAGAAGGACAGAAATGTGGAGTAAAGCTAAAGGACGAGGATGATCTCTGATTTACACTCACTCTGTCCTGCTGGAACAGCA
>CAFUXE010001246.1:494351-506307 GCA_903364295.1 Serranus cabrilla | reverse complement strand
TTAAAAAAAAAAAGTCGGAATATACAGTGTTTAAGTAGCATGTGACATCGTGGACCCAACAAACAAAAAAAATCTCATTTAAAGTAAAATGATGGCTGATGAACGTGGGATGCTTTAATTCTCGTCTTGTTACTGTACAACCCCGTCTCCTTTAAATGATGTTTATATACTGCTCATTTGTTTTCCTAATTGCATTTCCAAACCAAAAGATAATTGGGAAAACAAATTAGTAGTATATAAACTTAATTTCTAGGAGCCGGGGTTGTACTGTCAGAAAAACATAACCTGTAGTTCTGCAAGCTTTTAAATGAAGAAAAAAAATATTCCAGCACAACTATAAATGCTGCTTTTTCTACATTTTGAAAATCACAGTCAAAAAAACAAAAAAACAGGCAAACAAGCCTTTGACAAACACCATTTTCCAAAAGCCCAAGAACTTTGTGGAGATCAATGTCATAGCTTGAGTAAAGACACTAGTTGAGGGTGGGCGTGTTTACTGTAGACATGTCTATAATTACAGCAGAGAAGTTTAAACAGCAGAGATTTCAACTAAAAGACTTTAGGCTTTGGTGAATTCCTTGGACATGAATAAAGTTATAATGTATGTCATGAAAGGGTCGATATGACTTCCTACTAAAAGTAATACACAAAAATGTGTATGATATCCTATAAAAGATGACTGGTCACTGTTTTAGCATTAGCTGTTTTAACATATTTCACACAATTACATCACAAAGCTAAGTAAATGTAGCTGGCCAACTTTAATTATTGTTAATCCCATGTTAGGTTATTCCAAAGGACAAAAAAATTAGAAGATTCTTCAATACTGAAAGTAAATAAACCAAAACCTGTAAATTTCATTAAGATCAAAACTTTAAAAGAAATCACTTTTAACTAACTCCAAATACTACAACTTCTGAGCTGTAAAAGTTGTCCAAAATACTCACGGCATTACTTGGAGGGAGAGAAGTGTTCATGATGACAGACACGCTCAAAACTAATTTCCTGACTGAGTTCAGACCACAGGGGGTTCCTGTGTGTGTTTGTGTCTGTTAGTGGGTGGGCTGCACTACTGTGTACATGGAGATGACCCTAACTACAACCTCCCCACTGACCAGAATGGACAAGCAGAGAGAGAGAGAGAGAGAGAGAGAGAGAGAGAATGTGAGCGGGCTGGTTAATATCCGGCTAGAGCTTCTCAGGGTTTCTTTGGTTGATTGATCAGTTTACTCAACCTCTTATTGTGTGTGTGTGCATGTGTGCGTTTGTGTGCATTTGTGTGTGTGTGTGTGTGTGTATGTGTGTCTATCCTCAAAAAACACATCAAAGAAAAAAGTTAAATTGATTTTCTCCAAAAACTTCCACTAAATTGGAGCAAAACTGACCAAAGTGAACCCCAATCTGAAAAAAGCATGTGGACAAAGAATGTCTCTTAATTGTGGACTACATTCAAAACTTTCCACATTAAGGCTTTAAAAAGACCATTGCAGCTGCAGTGCTAATTACGAAACTCAATATAAACAAACCAACAGTGTGGAAACCCAGTCATCAAGTCCATGCAAGTCAGTGTCGAGGAATAATAAATGATGACTAAACTGAGGTTAAGTTGGATCACAGATTTCCACTCCTCACCCCCCCACCCAAGTCGCAGGAGTCCTGATTCCCCACCCCAGGGAGTGTCTAGGTGGGGCCTGATGACTGTGGCAGGTCGCCAAGTCAGACACACCTTGATAAGCAGGCAGGTATGAAGAGGGCGGAGCCTTCCTGCAGCTCTCACTCCCCTTTTGTTGACTTTGTTCTTTTCAGGCCTTGTTTCTGTCTCTTTATCTGTCTCTCACACACATGAATGCACACACACAATTTTATGTAACAAGATTAACAGTCTAAAGCCTTGCCAGATGCTGCAACAATCAATACACTCCAAAACACGTTCTGTAACAAGTGTGCGGCAGAACAAACAACATGATACTGTTGATTTAGCTATTCTGGAGCTAATAAGTGGAAGTGAAAATGTAGTTTGTAACATTAAAATCTAAAGGGTTCAGGAATGCCATCAGGCAATTTCAGTGATTAATGACATTTTCATATTCCTTAAACTTAGATTTTGTCATCATGGTAGAGCTACAGCTCAGGTAAGGTCACCAGATCCACTATTCTTCACTACAACACTGAAGCTGAAGCACTGTACACTAAATAATACTCAATTAGTAAGATAACTTTTGTTGAAAACACTTAAAGCTGCATTAATGAGTTTTGGGGAAAAATGCCTCTTTAAAAGGATTGGCATCATCGAATCAAGTGTTAAATACCACCATAATTCTTTGGAAAGTCCCACACTGACGCCATATGGTCAAATTTAAATAACTGATTTAAATGAAATAACAACAAACTGCTCAACAAGAAAAGTCATGCTTGTTTCCACCTGGTGGAATGAAGTGAAATTACACTGTCCTTTTAGCTCTGTTTGGGCCTCCACCAACTCCTGTCTCGTTAGCTGCTAAATGTTCCACTTTCTCAGCCAGCTACTTACTAGCTTCGATCTCTGATGGTAACTCTGTTTGATGCTGGACAAGTAGTTTGCACACAGAGCTTGTTTCCTGAACAGCAACACGCTAGCTAACTGTGCTGAAAAATCAAAACAATGAGCTAAAAGAGGCTAAAAAGTGCCATAAAGCTGCAGATTTTATAAGACT
Source organism: Serranus cabrilla (assembly GCA_903364295.1). Classification (NCBI taxonomy): domain Eukaryota; kingdom Metazoa; phylum Chordata; class Actinopteri; order Perciformes; family Serranidae; genus Serranus; species Serranus cabrilla. The sequence continues at coordinate 503,614 of CAFUXE010001246.1, read as the reverse complement.
TATCTGTGGGTTTGTTACTATGACTATGACCTTTGACATTACACGTATTTGACCAATTGTTTCACAACACATTACTACAGTGAAAAAAGAAGCCAACTAATTGTTTCAATGCAAATACAACTTACCAGTCTGCAGTGCAGTGCTACTCATCAACCCATTTTATCTCCTTGATGAGGTAAGAGCTTTGCAGTAATCTCCTGGAGCATTTAATCAAAAATCTACTTCAATGAAAGCAAAATCATACCGATAAGAAAGTTACTTTCCCTGCCTGAAAAACAGCAGCTCAGAGGAGCGTCCCATTCTTTTCAGATGAGACACAGCAGACTCTCCCTGTTTGAACAAATAACATAATGCAGTCAGGTGAGGCAGCTTCTCCACGGGCAGGAAGTTATGAATCATTCTATCTGCTCTGTCATTTATATCTGTCTGTTCACTGTTTATCCGTCCTGTTTGACTTTTTAGCCATTTTTATTTTTAATGTTGAACTATATATGCATTCCTTTGTTATATAATAACTTGTACAATTTTATGAATATGCGTTTATGTAAGTCTATGCATGTAAAGGCCAATCAATTTACATTGAATTGCCCTGTGCTATCCCACAAAATAAATTAATTTTGAATTTCTTTAAAAGTTGGTAAGTTTATGTAGCAAACAGAATGCGTCTCACTGATTTAACATCGTCCAGAAGTTCAGTAATGTGAAGCCTAACCCTGTTACTCTTTTGTAGCTTTAAACAAGTGGTTTTGTTGCCTAATCATAAGTAGCTCCGTATCACATTACCAACATGTGTTTAAAAGCGACAATCAGCTATTCAAAACTGCAATCATTAATTATGATATCATAAAACTGCATAGTAAAGTTTTTTTTAAGTAATCATGACTTACATTAGAATAACTAGAAAAACTATCAAATATTTATAACATTATTTATTATTCTCATAATGAACTGAAAGTCAAGTCAAATTGCTTTCATTGACAACCACAGATTCAAGATACTCTGGGACAGTATGTGTCCTTGGTGAAATGCTTTATTATATACTATAAATAAAATAAGTATTTTTTGTGATTTTTTTATTCACATTACTAAATAAACAAAAAATAAATGAACATTTGAAAGGCAAGAACTGTCATTTTTTGTCAGTGATGTCAATTACAGCTATGGAATATTACATCACCTCAGCCTGCCTTACTGCTTTGAGTGTGCATACAGCTCAGGTTATAAACTTTTTTTTTTTTAAATACAAAAATGGATAATATCAGTTATCTTATTGCCGGGTGAAGTAGGTAATTCTCAGTATCAGTTGAGAAAGATCCATATTGTGCATCCCTAGAAATACACAATGGACTCGTCTTGTTATCTGTTTATCTTATCACGGGTCAGAAATGTGTAAACCTTCAATGTCATGATTACAACACAAGTCATTACTCAGCAAACACATATATGTGTGGTGCCGTACATCAGGGAACTCCCCTCCCCAGCATGCCCTGCTCATGACTCACAGCTGTGGCATGTCACCTTGTGTGCTGGTGTACTTTGATCCAGCAGCAGCTTTACACTGGGAGTGAACAGCAGGAGACGCCCTGCAGGCTCATTAACTGACCAGGAATGTTTCATCACGATGGAAACAACTTTGAACTACAGCTCAGACTTCACTCACACTGCAAAAAAAGATGAACTTACACAAAGGTCGCAATGTGAATTTTATATTTTCAAAAAGTTTGGATGTGCATTTGACAGTGACTCAGAATACTCCAGCTAACTGGTTGCTCTAAAACTGAACAAGGAATTATTAAAGTTATCATATAATTATAGTTATATATATAATGCACACTGAGTCAAAACTTATGTTCAGCTTAGCACGTCTGACCACTTTTTCTGTGGGAAATCCACAATACTGTTCTGCATCTGCTGTAGAACGGGCTCCTGTCATCTGGTTTCAGGCTTTCTACCAGATGTTGGAACCTGGCTGCAGGGATTTGCCCCCTTCTCTGTGTTATTGTTAACACCTCCAGCACAGGAGCTTTGGACAGCAGGGAGAAGGTTTTCAGGCAGGGCCAAGGGGAATGCTGGCCAAGAGTCATGCCAGAACCATAGACGGGAAAGCGGGCAGCGGAAAATAAGGGGAGAGGTTTCCAGACAAGAGTACATTTTTGATCGGCTTTCAGAAAGCTTCACAAAATAAAAGGTTACAAGAAAGATGCCCAGGTGGCTTTTTGGGGGGGATTGTGAATAATATTATCGTATTTGCTATGTCTTGTGTTGCTGCATTTGCTTGAGCAAATTTCTAAAGTAATTTTTCATCAAGTAATGTTCTCATAACAAATGCATTTGTATAGGTGTTCATATTAATTCATCTGTGTATCAGTAAATTGAACTCTGATACACAAAATCGCAAAAAACAACAACAACATGCTACTTAATGTTGCTTTCAAAGTCAAAGTACCCAGTTTACATATATTCTGCGTCATAAACAATTATGTTTTTTGTAAACTGTCTGGTGTAATGAGTAATGTTGTAATCAGTGGGAAAATGCATGGTGGCATCTCTAGTGCTATGTGAACACTCAAGTTCTTCAGCACCAAACTGGGAAAACATTATGGACTTTTTGAACCGAGACATTGTCATGTTGTAAAAGTGACACACAGTATTTATTGTCTAAAATATCATCAGAACATTAAGACGTCTCTTCACTGGGTCCAAAGTCCAAAGGACACAGACGGTTACCACATCTTATTTGTGTCTGCTGCTACAGGATTAGTTTATCCGAAGACTTATCCGAGGTAGATTGTGCACTGTGGCATGCAGCTCTCTCTTTAAACATAAAACAGTAGAACCAGTTTGTCTGTACTTAATGTGGTGAATAAGCCACATATCAGCTCTCCTGTATTTGCTCTCCCTCACTGCTCCTTCCCTGTTAATTGAAGCAAAGCTGAACCAGTTCCTCTGTATTTAACAATTACACCAGTTTAACATCACATCTCTCTCTACACTATCATTATCCGTGTTGAACAGAACAAAACAACCAGTCTCTGCAGACTCTCTTCTTTTCACTCAAACAGAAAACAAGTAGGATTCCCCATGTCATGTTCTGTCACTTTCTAAACGGCCTTTCCTTTGTCAATACAGGAAGAAGGGACACTTTGTACATCGAGAGGAAGACAAAGTGAAACCAATTTGGCACCAAAATGCAGCTCACAGCGAGAGTTAGTGAATTTCATTTTAATGCTGTCTTCAAATATGGAAGGTAAACAGTGCCACAAATTTTGTCTTCACAATTTATTTATTACATAAGCCATAAAGTGCAGTTTAAAACATAATTTTGTCCCTTGAACATTGTGTACACTCCACTGATTGATGGCATGTTTTCACTGCATACACATTTTACCACAGGTTATTTTAGGTCTGGCACGACATAGGTGTCACCAACACCCAACCACATCCAAACACACACATACACACACACATACACACAGGTGTGCAGGCTGGTTTTGTAAGCTACTTACACTGAGCTCCTCCCAAAGACTCACTGCAAAAAACAAAAAAAAGATAAAAAGGTCTTTGATAGTCATTTTTTTTTAGAAAGACAAGAAGGGAGGCAGGTAGTCTCACACAAAGAGCAGATAGGCATGTTGACAGCGCTGTGGATAAATGCGCTAAAAGAGCGTGCATATTGAACATGCTCGTGTCTGTGGGGAAAGGTGAACTGAATGTATCATTTTGCAACAGTTAATGATGCTAACATGCTGCTATTGGCGGCATCTGCCGTGACGGTGTTGTGCTGAAGTTTTTCCTCCACTGATACAGATTTTAAAGGGTGAAAATCCACAGATTACCAATATTGCAGCAGATATGAGGAATTTTTGAGCAGTAAAGAAATAGACCTTTCCTATATTGATTGTACACTCCTTTTGCACTGATACAAATGAATGAATCAATCACTTTAAGTCTACTAGATGCTAAGTGTTGTTTTTTTTAGTTTAAATTACTTTTGAACTAGGTAGACTGTAATACGATCAGTTTAGTTTATCAGGAATTTTGACAGGTTTTATGGGTTTTTTGGTCTGTCTGCTTAACCATCCCATTTTGCTGCAGATGAAGAGAGATGCACAGAACAGAAAACTTTAAATTATTAGATAAAACGTAGTTTTACTTTTATAGGCCTACAATGTAGTTGAAAAAAGGTAACAAATCCAAATATATTTTAGCGCAATAATTAGCATAATGCAAAACAAAATAGCGAAAAATAACATTTTGTTGACAAAAGTAGGATGATAATATTGTATTCAACCCTAATAGACACTGATACATCTATGATAGGCCGATATCAGCCAGCTGATATTTCAGTCTGCCCACTGGTTATGAAAAAACAAGAACAAATGTGCAAAAGCACATCTAGCTGAAGCATTTAAAAAAAGAACAAAAGATGAACTGTGAATTCAAAATTGTTGAGAATGAGCTGGTACTTGAAGTGTGAGCATGCACATCATTGTATGACAACCAAGCATGCTAAATGTATCCAAGTACTCCTCAACAGAATAAGGACAGCATCGGCCTTTTACTCAAGATCTTATTATGTTAAAGAATCTATCTGCTCTTATATTAGGCAGAAAGTCAAAAGCATCATTATGATGATTGCTTTAATTCTCCAGCCATAGTGTAAATGAAAAGAAGATGTGTGCCTGCAGTCAGGCAGACAGACAGACAGCAGAAAGATGTGCAGACAATGAATACTTTGACTTTTTCACTTTCTCATTTCTTAGTTTACTTCCATAACTAGATCGTCGACGAAAACAACAACAACAGCTACTCTCCAAGCACTGCAGCTCCCACCCAGCACCCACCCAGTCTGCACCCACTCGGCCCTCCGACGAGGCTTAATGAGTAATAAGCACTGGGTGACCACAGTCTTGGAGTCAAGCCAACTTTCCCAGATGCCAAATTGAAGCCTGGAGGTACTGCATAATGCAAAACAACACTCATTAAAACTTGGAGGAAAAAAACAAGGAGCTATAAAATGCAAAAATGCACGAAGATGCATTTCAGGAGAAGCTTGGTGGCAGTTCTGAAATGACTGAAATGAATAATTAGGACTCTCAGGCGTCCATTAGCGGGAGAAATTACAAGATGTAGAAAATGGGCTCCAAAACACACTCATGACCCTAAAATCTAAACCGTTTGGCCCGAACATTATGTGAAGGTGGGGAATGTGAGCTGTGGAGAGGCTGATGAAATGAGATGAAAGGCTTTCACTGCACAAACAAACTGAGGAGCATTCTGATGAGTTCACTGAGATAATACGTCAGTGTGCAGTTTAAGGCAGGAATAAATAAATGAGTGCATCTGCTTTGGAAAATAAAATGAATCAACAGCAATTTTCACTAGAAATAATACCAAGTGTTTTGTGTTATCATTTATGTTTATATTTGATATATATCAAAATTATTAAATTATTTAAAGACCCTCACAAAAACTAATGACAACACAATGGACAAGTAAAGTATGTTGTGTTGAGTCCCATGAATTATCATGTGTAATTATTACCATTACATCGATAGGTATCAATATATCAACTCAAGGATCAATGATTCAGTAAAATTGATGCAAAGTAAAAAATGTAGATACATGTCATCATCGTTAAGATATGCCTTTATTTTGAAATTCCAACTACATATTTATTCTCTTTATTTAAAAAGATATTCATTGAAATATCTGGACGACCTCAGTAATAATATAATCCAATCATATTTGTGTAGTAATTATTTTACTTTACTTTATTTGAGGTGTATGGAAGCTTGAAAATAGACATTTTCATATAGTTTGCTGATCATTGGCTGCAGTCTTTATGCTCAGTGCTGCACATAGGCTGCTGACTCTCTGATCTTTTTAGCACACAGCAAGAAAGTTTAGTATATAAGCACACTTTATAGTGCATTACCCCTTCCTTAAACAAAGCTACGTGTCAGCAACAAGAAACATTCAAAGGAGCTGAACCACTCAGGCAGTAAAGATGAGGAGGTTTTTCTTTCTTCCAACTGGTACAACCACCAAATATGTGTCTTATGGCCTGTGTAGTTAAATTAAAATCACCTGTAAGGGTTACATAAAGCAGCATAAATCTGTAAGGTTCAATGCATTCCAGGAGTTACTTCATGGAGACATGCTTCTGCTTCTATTTTAGAGAAGAACATCAACAACAGCTTTCTTCTGAGAGTTCATCTGCTCTCTGACCTTCATGTCAATGGAGTGTTTTAAAACACTCAAAGATCTTATCTGGGATTTACTTCGCAATAAAATGACTGATGGAAGCTGATTTGGAGAGGGTTTGTCAAACTTTGACTCCCTGCAATCCCTCTCCAAACATCCTATCCAGAGCTCATCAACTATAATTCCCTAGAATCCATTTCTGAACATGTTTTAATTTGTCTATGTTTTGTTCACACTCTTTGTCTCCCTCAAACACATTACTCTCCTGTGGTGATTATAACACATAATTTGATCACAGCATCCACCAGAGATCTACTGACTGTAGACAAGCTGTCAGAACTAAAACCAACGGCAACACAAAACAACCGTACTGAGGTGTGGGACACTTCGAGCCGGGATGACCTCTATTGTGTGTTAAAGGTAATAAAGAGGTAATCTATTATGTCTGCTTCTGTTTTTATTTAGTCTCCAATATGTTGCCAAGTTGCCTTTGTATCACATCAATCAAATGTAAAGGGTGGGGCTGTCCTGATCTCTGCTCGTTCACACTACACACCTTTAGCCCTAATTTTCCAATCGCAGACAAAAGCCTCAGCCTTGGGTTTGTTACAAGCAGATGCATTCAAGATATCTGTACCAATAGGAACTGTATTGTATGTCTTGCATTTACAAAATAGACCAAAGTTTTATAGATAGTAAAAATGTAGAAGGTATGATTTATATCCTTATAGTCATGCCTTCAGTTCTGTGGATTGTACATCATTTTTTAAACTAAAAGTTCAGTTTTGCACATGGTATTACATAATTTTCTGTATCACTTGTCACATGTGCTTTTGTGACAAAATGTAGTTTTTGAGACAAGACATACCTATCTGGGATTCCTCCTTGGGGAAGATCCTGTAGTAGTGACCCCCTAAGTCACGTAATGTAAAAACCACAACAACTTCAATACTCCGGATTACAAAACAGCAAGTTTTGCAGTGTGAACACTACATCGATCTAATTATTCTGAATGTCATGTAGTGTGAACATCTTTGGTCTCTAGAGGTGGTGTGCTATTGTTTTTCTGTTCAAAACATACTGTAGACCAACAGGTGAGTGGTACCAGTACGTTCTGTGTAATAACACTTGATAGACCATATGCACTGTGCAGTTTAGGGCCTCCAATGAACAAAAGCTTACAATCATGAGAGAACAATTGTGAAACCTGCGGTCTGTGTAGATCGCACTGAGACATGTCCACAGCTTGCCCATCTACTTTGATGACTCACTTAATTAAGTAAGACACTGCAGTCTCATACATGGAAACAGCACAAATGGATGATGCAAGTTAATGACCTGTCTTTACTTGCATTATCTTCTATTCACATCATAAAAGAATGCTGCCATAGACATTATGTAGGAGCCTGAAACAAAGAAATGTCTTAGCTTGTATGTAAAGCTACTTCTAGGAAGTCAAAAGACATTACATCACAGCAATACAAATTCATCCAAGAGGACTATCAGAGAAAGGTGAGTTTCTGCCAGGCGGGACTGTTGATCAGATTACAACATACCAACATCCTCCCTCCCTGCCTTTATTAAAACTGGTGTTTGAGTTGCACAACACCACACTGATATGCCCACAAAACACTCTACAGGGTTTAACAAGGAGCTGTCATTTACAGGGTGAGTCACGCAAACAAACACACGAACAGAAATGTTCAGAGGTATGTGATGGAACCATTCCGAACAATTTTTCGTGTGTGTGTTAGCCTACCATTCAAGCTTCACACCCTCATTCCTAGCATGCCTACATCTCCATCCACCTTGACTCGCCATACTTTCCCATGATTCACTGTTAGTTTGCAGTTTGCAGTTTGTGACGTATCATGGCACAGTCACATTCATGTGGCCCCATATTTGGTCAGTAATTAAAAACTAAAAATGGTCAATGCTAGTTGCAACAAATCATGTTTTAAAGATGATTTTTGTCCTGTTAATCCTTATAATAAGATGAAAAACTCTTGACCCACACAAACCTTTTGATGAGTCATGATAGGCTGAGTGGTAACAGTTTAGGTTACAGTGATGACTGATTCAACTCTTCATGCTAACACATTACCATTTCGGATGTTGACTGAGCCTTGACACTATACTAACAATTTAGAGTCACATCCTGCACTGACAAATGACATATCACTATCAGAGTGCTCACTCCACTGCTTTATGCTAGCACCCAACAGTTTAGCACACAAGGTAAAAGCAGGTCTGTGCTGATTTATAGCTCCATGGTAATACTCTATGGTGTGCTCTATTTGAAAGTTGGAAATACTCCCTGAAGTCAATTCTTTGTAATTAAGAGAAACCTCATCAACCCTAAGCTTTAAATCCAAGATGGCTGCTCCACACTACAGTGAAAGTCTTATTTGTGCCTCATTTAATCAGTCACACTCTGTCTAACAACATCTATGAAAAGGTTCCCACAGTGTTTGTTAGGGATGTAATGATTAGATATATCGATTCAGTGATCAATAAACCAATATAATTGGTATAAAGAGAAAATATCAACACATGTCGCTGTCTTTAAGATATGCCTTTATTTTGAAATTCAACCTTTATATTCTTGTCATCGAATAAGAAAAGACATATATTTTTAACTTTAACTGCAGGCAACTAAATATAATCAAATCAACATTAGTATCATGGCAGACTGGGTGGTATCAGATAATACTGATTTGTAGATGAAACTTGTGATTTACACCTCTAGAGTTGTCCTCAATGGCTAACATGACTAGAGCAAGCCCCACTTCCATCACCCCCTGAAATAATCGTATACTGACCTATTGTACTGGAATGTTATCAACTTAAGAGTGACTACACCCCCAGCTGCAACTTACGATTACAATGGAGGGAAATGGGATGCAGAATTAGCACCAAGTAATAGCTCTGTTAGCTAACAGAATAAAACAGTTCACTGATATCAGACGAACCCTACAGAGAGCCTTTTTAGGGCATTATGGGAACTTTCTCCAACTCAATATAAATTCCATTGCGTTAATGATTGATGGGCAACA
>CAFUXE010001246.1:460034-484881 GCA_903364295.1 Serranus cabrilla | reverse complement strand
ATTATTGGTCAGTGTTTCTGGTTCTACCCCTTTTGTGCTCTTGGTATTTCTGCACCATCACTGCAGCTGGGGAATGACTGTAACAGCACTGTTGTGGCACTTTCTACCAACAGTATATATCTGTCAGACACATTAAATCTACTGAAGAGGAAAAAAGGGAAAGCGCTGAAGAGTTAATTTCATCACACTCATCCATGGATGTGAATCACCCTGCAGAGAGCTGTAAATTGTGTGTTGTGTCACCTGGTTGTTCAGGGTGTGACTGCAGCTCAAAGGAACGTGCTGCTGACGGGAGCAGTGTCCCGGTGAGACAACCTTTACTCACACACTGATAACTCACACTGCTGCAATAACTTACACAAGACATCCCCACAAGTCTGTGGGGATGTTCTTCCTACGGTATGCAGCTAAATTATACGTCAGCATAATTCTCAAAACTATTTCTTGATGTTTTTTCTAAGAGTTGCATTTGGATAATTCCTTCTTTTTTTGTGTAATATAGACTTGTAGTGGCACACTCAATATTTGATGACCTGGGGATGAGGCTCCATAATCACACACTGCACCTCTTATATTAGACGCATAGACTTACAGCTGAAACTGGTGAAGAATGCTTTAGTTTTGCAGATATTTGGTCATAAATCCAAGTACTGAACAGAATGAAATTTTGACCAGATTATGGTGCTCAAAGAAAAGTCAGGATATGATTACAAATCATCCCCTGGGCGCAATAAATATGTGGATCAAATGTTACAGCAAACCACAAAAGACATGGTGTCATTAGAGGAAAAGGCAAGACATTGTTGGAATGTACACCTTAAGGTATATATATTGTACATTTCATGGCAATCCATCTCATATTTGTTAAGATATTTTATTCTGAATCGCAATTCAACCTCATGGTAGGGGTAGAGGCAGGTCAGGAGATCACCCAAGCCTGTAGGGTTCATCCTATGGGAACCATGACTGTCTGTACGAAGTTTCATGGCTATCCATCTAAAAGCTGCCAAAGTATTTTACTCTGAACCACAAATCAACCTAATGCTGCCGTAGAGGAGAAGTCAGGGGACCACCAAAGCCTGTGGTTATCATCCTCTGGGGACCATGCATCTCTGTATAAGGTTTCACAGCAATTTATCTGAGAGTTGTTGAAATATTTAAGTCTGGACCAAAGTGGAAGACTGAAGAGTGACATTGCCATCCCTCAAGCCTTTCATACTGAAACTGACCCGTGTGTGGAGGGATTTTCTGTCTCGAGTCTTTATTTAACCAGGTGGCTCAGATGAAAACACATTTTTCAGGAATGATGACAGATGAAAAAGATAATCCTAAAACTAACACGTAGACAAACACAAAAGTTGTAAAAATACCCCATTCAGCAACGTACGAAGACAGAAATGCTATCATAAACAAATAGAGGGAAGTGTAATGGTAAACGAGCAGGCTCAAAGATATGTTTTTTTCTGGGTTTATTTTTATCTGCAGGTGAGTTGACAGAAAACTCTCAGTATCACAGTGGAGAGACACTACCAGTGTGTTTGTAAAGGTCACAGGCATACAGCAGATACAGAGGGCAAACAGTATCACCCAGAGCTAGTGCTTCTAATGTACCTTTTTAACTATTAGTGCTGCTACTTCATTCTCCCTTTATGGTACTATTGTACATCTACTATTACTACTTTCACTATCTAATCTACAGGGGAACAATATTTGCTACCATTAGTAGCAAATGTCAGATAAAATGATCGTATTTGTAAGATGTTACATAGTATGTTAGAATCCAGAGTGTAAATGCCAGAAATGTCAATATACCTCCAATCATCAGTACATTTGTATGTTTGGCTTATTGACGATGCTCATTTCATGTAATTATATAACTATGTAATTATGTAATTCTTGAAAGCTAATATTTCATGTGGCTTATAACATCCATTAGCAAAAACAATACCAGGAAAACTAATGAAACAGTCGAATGATGACAACACCACAACACAAGTGCTGGAAGGATCCAACACCCAATAGAAGTGAGCAGCAGCTCAGTGTGCAGATGTATTTATGGATGTATAAGTCTTTTTGAAACCGTGTGAACTGACGGCGTGAAGAAATTCAGGTCTGGCTGATAATGTTTAAAAATGTTCCAGTAGTGCTGGAAAAAACCTCTGTGAGATGAGAAGCAGCTGAGCTCTGATCAGTGTTTATGTGGGAGAAGAGGCCAGACCTTCACCCCTGAGAGATTTATTGTGATCTTCTTTCCTCTTTAAAAACAGAAGTAGAGAGGCCTGCCTTAGTTAAACTCTACACTTAAGCACTAATAGTGAAAGTACTGAAAGAGTTTAATGGGGGATTTTTCCTTTTCAAATGTTAAGAGAACGTCTTGATTATCATTAATCTGAATCATGATACATTCTTGTGTTTCATTTGAGAGTTGATGTTAGTTAGGTCACAGATAAAGATCTTAAAGCTATAAAACAAAGGTCTTTCCGATGTCAGCTGCTGAAAAAATATGTTGAAAAACTAAATATGCATCTGTAATTTCACCAACCCACTCTTAATGAAACCACACTCACTTTTGTGTGATAAAAGCCTCAATGCACATCGACAGCTGTGTAAATCAATTAACGGTGTATCAGACCTTAAATGAGAAGAATTAGCTCGCTAGCACATCCTTTAGACTCTTGGCCTCCACCTTGTTTGCAGCTAAGGGCCTGTCTCTGGAGTCACTGTCCGCTCTCCTCGCACCAAAGTAGCTGTGTGGACTGAGGCGGAGGCACCAACGCTGCACGCTGGACTTTCACCCAGGAGAACAGAATTCACGTCCCATGTGAAAACAAAAGGAAACGATGTGATTCAAACATCGCTGAACTTCCGTGCATCACATTTTTACGTAACTATGTCACTTCCTGTAGTCAAGTCTTCCTCAAGACTACTTCAGACAGTCTTGTGGAATGGTATGCATGGGTTTACATTAAAAACATATTGCAGGTGTGGCTTTTAACACGCATCATATGCACTGAACAGCTGGAGGTGCTGGCAGCTGCTATGAACCTGTAGTTTGTGGAGGTGACATAAGTACAGAATCATCTCATTAAAACATATCATAAAAATATTGGTAAACTGACGTCACTCCCTGCAGCCTGCAGGCAGAGACAGGTGACACCACCTTGATGAGTCAAAATAAGAGTCATACTAAGTTGAATACACAGTTTACAGCAGAGGCATCATCACTTCAGGAGGCAATCCCTTCAACTGAAGAACCAGTTCCTTTAAACCCATGACTTCATGTGTAACCTGTCCAGGCTTGTTAGGGTGGTAACAAAAAGACTGTAAAACATGTGCGATTAATGTCAAGGACTTGATTTACTCTGAATTAAACAGAAATCACAAGTGTGCTGATGCTGCAAAGATGAAAGAAAATTACTTTTTACACAACACTGTTTAACTACATTATAGCATTTACTGTATGTGTTGTAGTTTGGGTGTTTTATCATGAGGCTTTTATTTCCTAGTTTTAGATTATGTTTAGTGTTTCCTCTTTAATTTTGTAGGTGATGTTCCTCATATACCATGTCTTGTTTTACTTTCTGCCTATGTTCTGTTTTCCCTCCAGGGATTGTCTGTCCTGCCCTGATCCTGTGTCTCATTAGCTTGTGTTCATAGTCCTGATGTGCCCTCTGTTTCTTTGTGATTTCTTGTTCTCCTCCAATTCTCCTTGGCAAAATTTGTCCCTTGTTCCCTGGTGTTAGTTTGCTTGTTGTGTGTTATTTTTGAGTTGATGGCTTGTGTGTAGATTTGCTGCCTGGTGTTTGGACATTTACTTTTTCTGCCTGCCTCTAAAGAAGACTGTTACCAACAGTAAGCACAATGCCAAAATGCAAGGCCAGTATCAATATGACCTTTTGGGGGTCATCAAGTCACACTTGAATCGTCTCCATGGACTGAGGGTCCCTCCCCAGTGAGCATGTGAGGTTGTATTCACCTGTATTGTCTTCCACAACATTACCACAATATGAAAACAGAGGGTCCTTTGTGTGCCACTTATGGCACCTGATGTTATTGACCCTATCATCCTTGATCACCTCACTGAAGCATCCATCAGACAGACCATCACAGAACAATGTAAATATAGCTATTCACTGTGCCACAACAATTATTTGTTTTAAACATATTCCAATCAGAGCTACAATGAAGATCTCTCAAAGCGTCCACCAACATGCACTGCATAACATGTCACTCTATGCTGTAAAGAATAAAAAGAAAGAGGCGTTCAAGTCGCTGCATTGTAAAAATGACACATTTATTGCTACAGAACGGTCATGAACATGAACCTCATTGAATCACTACAAGATGAGAACCAACAGGCAACAAGCGGCCGAATGTTGGGCTGGTACGAGGAAGAATAAAACCCTCAGCACAGAAACCATAAAGAAACTCTTCCCCAACACCTCCACTGAACTGGAATAAACGCAAAGTGTAACAATAAGAACATCAACAGTATCAGCAACCATAAGGACAATTATAATTATATAACATAAAAAAAGCGAAAGTGAAATAATACAACATTAAGCAGAAATAATTAAGAAAATGGATGTGTAGAAAAATACGATGAAGTAAAGATTCGAGGCACTCAGCCACACACTGGGGAAAAAGTGTAACTGCTGTTTTTTTTGTATATTTTTCATTTCTGTTTTTTCTGATATTTTTTTATCGTTATCTGCTGCCAGCTGCGATGGGACGTCCCCAACTGTGGCCTTTAACTATTACCCGTCACACAGGAAACCTCAAATAAAACATCCTAAACTACAATAAAATTAAGTAACAAATTATTTTCATTATTTCTTTTATTAACATTTCCAAAAAACTACAAAGTGGAATATTTTATTGTCTGTATTCATTTGACGTTTATTTTTTGTTGATCTTTTCAGTATTCATGTTATATATAAAAGGATTGCTGCTGCAAGATTTAAGCCAACTATATTTTATGATTGATTACTTTTAAATGTGATACTATAATAGGGTGCACTGAGTCTACTCCATAGCAGGAGAGCAGTAGACAAAAGCTTAACAAAAGCCCAGGCACTGATAACAGGGTCAATTCTTTTCCACCTCTTCACTGAATTGTATCACAAGGAACATGAAGAAAGAAAAAAGGCCACAGTTCATATGTTTTCACCTTCACATAATGGCTAGTACTGAAAAATGAAGCATGTCATTGAAAAAGACAAATCCTACTTACAGAGACCGAGATGAACTGAACAAGTAGACATCATGTCAGTCGAATGTTTGTGCTAGTCCAGTTTACTGTTTATATATTTTTAAATGTTTCAATAAATTGTTCCCTGGTATTACTACCAAACATCTGATACGTCAACCTGTTTTCATTTCGGACTCGTCACATACAGATGCTTTTTGAACACCCCTTGGATTCACTTTTTTAACGCAGTGGATATCAATAAACCATGACAATCCACTTCATTCGCAGACAACACATTAAACAAGTGGTTAACATTAACTACGTAGGCGACTTCCAGAGCACGTTTTAGTGTATTGCATGCCAAGGGCCGTGACATGTGGCGCCTGGGAATGAGGAGGGTATGGATTTGTTCCATGAGTCCAACATGTCCGCTGCTGCTGTCGTTTAGTGTTAGAGAAACATTTGAAAATTGTCACAAGTGGTGACCAGCTTGGATGAGATGGACACAGCTGTGCAGGTTGTTGCTGACTGATCTGTAGAAACTACAACTCAAGTTGATATATCTCATCAAGTTAGATATAATAACTTTCACAACTTTTTGTATACAACCCATGTAATCATGAGCCAGGAAATCTAGTACTGCCTCACAGGAGAAAGTCAGGTGATGTAGTATAAAGAGCAACACACTTTAGAGTTGTTGAAAAGTATGTACTTGAAGTTGGGCTAGGTTTCCTTTGACTTTCGTGCTTAGCTGGGCAAAACATATCCTGGATCTGGTTTTGTAATGAACATGCAGAAGAAACTGATATACATCTTCTAATCTGACTGGTGAAAATGTATGTTCAGGAACAATAGACAGTTATAACTGTCAAAAAATTAATTATCAATAAATGAATCCAGAATTTACTGAAATGTAAAAGGTCAAAAATATAATAATATATCTAGTATTCACTGTGGCTGACCCAACTAATCATGTATGGATGCTTGGTCAGGACCTCTTGGGATCACTTTTTAATGCACTGGGGAGCTCTAAATAAATATTTATGTTACTAAAATGTGGTTTGGGGAATGGTTTAGACTCAGAAACTCTTGTTAGGTTAATTTCTTCAGATTATTGGGCCATTGGACCAACAAGACATGGTAACAAAGGCATGGCATCATCCTCCTCCCTACGTGGTGATGGATGGGTTTACATTGGAGTTAGTTGAAAGTCTGGTGCATCTTATACAGACACTAAAGCTTAGTGCTGGATGCCAAGGGCCTTGACAAAGCATCTCTGTTTAACCACCTGGAAATGAGACTGGACTGGGCTTACTGAGCACTAATATCACATGATTTAATTAATGTAAATGGTTATTGATCAAACAGAGTTAAAAAAAAAAACCCAAAAGGATTGATAGTGGTTGGTATTATATTATTTCTATTCACGGTCATCAGTTCAGTTTGATATTTTAATCCACCTGTGAACTTCAAGCTGAATTTATACATTAAGATTAAAAATACTGTTTATTTTAGTTTGATATGCTTCGTCATAGGAATAAATTAATTCAATTTGGGTTTTCAAAATGTAAGATACAGTTTAAGTAATTTCATCTGATTTACCAATATGAACCTGGAAGACTAGACTTGGATTATATATTTTCTTAATATGGCAGTGGACACTTGCATGATCTAAACGATTTGTCATGTAGAAGATGTAGACATGAAAACTGGTTCTTTAGATTGTTCATGTTGTCATTTTCTTACTTTCACAGGAATTACTAAGCAGTACTTTTCCGCAAAAGAAGAGCAGTGTTAACCCCATACTTTTGTAATTCTAGTGTGTCAAAAAATGCTGATTAAATGTAGTGTTATATCAATGTACCAAATTTGATAATGGTTGTGCTACTGATGTTGGTTAGTGTCCATGTTTTTCTCTTCGTGTGTATTTGTTCATTTAAATGGTTTTACCTATGATGAGAAGAGAAGTTTCCTGTGTCTGACATTGCTGGGAAAACAAAGGACAGGAGTGGCCATTTTGAATTCAACTCATTATTGCAGTAAAACTGGTACAGAGTAACAGATTACAAAGCTCATGGCACAGTCACTGAAAAAGAGAAATGAGGTGTGTATGTACAACAAGAAGGAAAAGGGAAAAAAAGTTAACATTTTGGCTAATAGAAACATCAGGGGTAACATAAAAATGAAGATACTGTAATTCGGGAGATGAATTGATTATACAACAAAGAGAAAATACGAAATGAAGCATCGCAAAAATAACATTACGTAAAAAATACATTTAGCACTTACACTGACAGAGTCAATCCTAGTGTTTAACCTAGGTCCGATTCGAAGCAGCTTTTCCTTTTGACAAAAAGCTCAATTTTAAAGGCAAACACTAAAAACAAATGACTGAAACTGCCTTGCACAAGATCTGATATTTTTTTGGGGAAATAGCTGATACGATTGTTTGCTGACGACCTGCTTTTTTGTATTAGTGACACTCCAATCTTTTACAAAATTTTCATATATTAATCTTGAATCAGGTGCTGAGGGTGTTTCATTTAATCAACATGTACAAGCCATCTTGACGAGATTAACTGCACAGGAGTCAGAGCCGGCCAAAGGCCACCAGGCAGAGCCAGAGTCAACTGAATTCTAAAACGCTCTCTGGGTTTCGTCCAATTTATGAAAACATAAAATCCTTGATTTTTCTAAACCACCCTATAACCATTTCTGATGAAGGCGTGTATTATGGTGTAACCAATTTTTTTTAATGAATTTTGTGACTATCAAGTTAAATTCAGCAGATGCATTGTGTGTTTTTGAGTGACGATATCCTGTGTTTTCATGAATTTGCATTTGCACTTTCCCTAAGATTAGCATTTTACAAAACCTGTATTTGTTTTGTGGTTTTTGCCAGTTAATCCATCTAATTTTCAAAAAGATCCTTTGCATGGCACAAAATAGGCCCTATTCCGGCTCTGACACAAGTGATTCTATGTGCAAGCATAGACAAGAATTTGACTTACACTTCAGATGGTCAACCAAAACCACATAAAGTACTGAGCACCACTGACCCAAACTAAAAGTTGGCACCTGGCTACTGTAACCGGACGATTACAACCTCACTAAAAATCAGAACAAGTTCATCATCATCACCTCTCACTGGCAAGTCCTCACCCCACAGAAAGCCCACAGAAAATGTTTTATGACTATTTACACATTTCTCTGCAAAAAATACATTTAAAAATGGTAATGTCATGAGGCATGGATAATAAAACAAATATCATATCTTTTATGATTTCTGATTCCTCCCACATACCCTCAAAAATGATCCCCACAGATATAAACATAATGTTGAAAAATAAAAAAATGATTCTGAACTTTTGACCTCACTACATTTTCAATGTGACACATTTTTTCAACACACACTGAATTTTACTTTTTCATATTTTAACAAAAAAACCGATACAACATATTTCTAAAACACAAAATAACAACAGTCTACATGTAAAAATATAACTTTTACATACACAATTTCAAAATAATGGTAAAGTTTGCCATTTTGTTGCATACAATTTACAAACGTCTGTGTGTTGTTGCCTTGGATAGATAGCAGTGAATGGAGCTGATGGAACTCCGGTCCCATTTTGTCCTGCGCAGGGTGCCGTACTAGTCAAGAGGGTGTTGTCATGGCAACAACAGATAACACAACAAAGTCAGTTGAAAATTTATAACACTGAGGGGCCTCGCCAACTTCTGCCAGTTCAGTCTTTGAGAAAATAATTCCTCCCCAAGCAAACGCTCCTTTGCAACAGAAAATAAAAAAATAACAGAAAATGGCACCCTCCTTATATATCGTATATATTTTTTGTACATTTATATATAGATTGATTTATTCAAATAGATTCTTTTCCAGTTTCCGTGCCTTCCTGTTGATTGGGTAGGATTTTAACCACGTCAAAATGACCACCGACAGAGAGCAATGCTGTCGGATAGCGAATTGTGTTGTTTTTCTGTTTTTATTTTTGTTTTGTTTTTTTACATTTTCTATAATAGACATGTAAACCAGAACAGACAAAGAAAAAGTAATAAGAGAAAAGATTCTTCTTAAAAAAGAGAGAGAGAAAAAAAGAAAATCTGTTTTACAACATACGACCACACACTTTGTACTGAAGACTACATTGGCTTACGGACAAGCCGATCAAATATTGATAAAAAGCTGATAAGCTATAATACAAGAAGAGACGCGTTGTTCACCATGGAAACAGGGCTGGGGGGTTGGAACAAGAAGGGTTTGGGGTTATGGAGAAGTTTGGGAATGGGGGTCGGGGAGGACTGGGATGGGGGCTCGTTTTGCTAAATCAAGCGTCTGTCTCATTGGCTCAAAGCCAGAACACGCTGTCTACTTACATATAAGCGTACAGTACATTAAATACAGTTTAGTTTTTTTATCCAAAAAAATACTTTTTTTTCCTTTTTAGCTTTTTTTAAATTCCCAGGTCTGGTAAAAAACCTGACTGCATAGAACCTAACGACTAAGAACAGGTTTCCCTAAGCTTGCATCCTATTAAAAGACCAGGTAAATGTCCTCCTCTGGCAACTCGAATGATATGAACTCTAAAAAGGCACATTGGTAGAAGTGTGAATGTTCAAATTGCATCTGTGGGACTGCTTAGGTGGGGCACAAGGCTGGGGAGAGGGGCAAGGGCTCTGGTTTAGGGCTCATAAGGCGAGGGTCAGCAGAGAAGACAGAACTGGGACTGGGTATTAAACATAGGCCTAGATTGAGGAAGGTTCAAACTGGGGCAAGGATGAAAGGGGACTTTCAGATTGACACCAGAAAACAATGGAAGCTGTTGCAGATATCCCAGTTACCTTTGCCTGTTGCTGAGAGGAGACCACGCAATGAACAAAAAAGAAATCCTCCTGACCTATTTGTCCTGATTTATTTATTCCAGTTCTCACCTGATCACAGTCATGACTTCTGTCACAGCCAGTCCTGCCTCGTCCTGTTCCTGTCACTTTCTTTCCCAGTCCTGTATCACTCCTAAATCAGTGTGGACTTCTACTGAACTTCTACTCAACAAACCTACAAGCACAAGAGGCAGCCTTTTGGAAATCCTGAAGTGATTTATCAAACCATTCTCATTTGCAACTCGTCACATACAGACACTTGGTCAGAACCCCTTAGCATCACTTTTTAACTCACTGGGTAGACTTACACATCAAATTATGGCACTTCTATGGTTGCAGTTTTAAGCATTTGGTTCATGTGAATTTAAAGAAAACTACTTGGTTATTTTAAAGAAAGATCATTGTTGGAATTAAAATAAGTGTTTGTACGTTTGTTACATAAATAAAGTTATGCTAGCTATTTAGTCAATATAAATAAATAAACATCGACTTTGGGGTTCACACAAACAGTCTCCTAGGTTGAAGAAAAGTGTTTGTTTTACCCATCCATCCACCCTGGCCTCCTCCCTACCTGAACTTTGTTGCTCTTTATACCACTTCACCTGATTTGCGGAGGACTTGCTCTGAGCATCTAATATTGCTATGGATGAGTTTACATTCGAGTTAAAAACCTGGTGTGTCTCATACAGATGCTAAAGGGTGCCTTGTGTGTATGTATAAGGTGTCAAGGGGCGTGACTAAGTGTCACTATTTGGTGACCTGGGAATGAAACCTGGTAATGGTCTGGATATACCATACATATAGCTTGTAGATTGGACTTGCCTCAGATGTATGGTACTGACTTAGTTTAATTTGATTAAAATATGCCAAATTTTTACAACTGTTTTGAATTTGCACATACAGGTATAGCAAACCAATTGTGCCATCACTTAGCTACAAGCCTAGCTTGTCTAAACCCAACTAGTTCAAATAGTAGTCTACCTTCACAGGAACCCCACTAGAGCTGTGGTAATCGCTAGAGTATCTAGTCCCTACAATGCAATATGGAAAAGTAGACAGTGTTCACGATTTTGCCAGACATCAACATCATAACAGGATTTGCAAGGCCAATGAGATTTGAAGCAGCTAATGGTCCCAGCAATAGACATCTCAACTACAATGAACTCTGCAGTTATTTTGTAGGACAGCTAATGTCAATCAGAAAATCCCCAAAGGTCTAAACTCCGGACAGGGCAGTCTGAGGTTGAGGTTAGAGGTTTGACATATATAGTCGCCCACATACTAAACCAGGAAACGAGGGAATCTAATGAATCCAACACAGGAATGCTTTGACTAGTGCTGCGTGGCCCCCAGAAGACAAGTATACACCCCTCACCCTGATGATTGTTCCCTTGCTTCACCTGCAGCATCGTCATCGTTTAGACCTCTAGATTCTCTGTTTTTCCTTCTCTCCCTTTATCTCAAGCTCCTCAGGATGTTGATCCACTCAATCTTTTCTCCCCTACTCTTCCAGGACTCCCAAAACTCTCACAGTTCAGACCTTTGGGACATCTGGACCACTTGATTTAAAGAGAGTGATCGTGATTCAGGGAATGTGCTAAACATGGAATAGAATTCACTACAGTGCTCTGTTCAGTCCTCATCCCTCCCATCCAGCAATCCATCTATCATTTGTATCATCTATCCATCCTCTCAACTATCTGCCTAGTAATCCTTTGATATCAGCAGAGGCCTGGAGACCATTTCCAACTCTGCCTGCTCTGCCCATGCTGACGTATATCTGACAAAGGATCCGGTTTAGGATGTTTGCTAAAGTTCTTTGTTCCTGCTGTTATTTTTGCATTTGCATCACTAACCCACAACAACAATCCCAAATGAAGATTTAAAAAAAGTCTTTCTTTCCTGCTGTTTTTAGAAGTACACTTTTTCATTACTGCATCATTCTCCCTTCCTGTTTTTCCTACTGTAATTCCTCTACGTTCAATAATTTAAACACCCCAGTCCCTCTGGAGTCACTCACTGATTGATTGATCAACTGATTCAATGATTGATTCTTTAGGTATCCTCTTCCTTCCAGTAGATACACACGGGCCATCTGGGAACAACTGTCCAGGCTTTTGTATTTGTGATCACGCTAAAAAGTTAGCAGTTTGTACAATTTCACCACCTGTAACAAAGACATTGTGGCTATTAGCATATAACACTACTAAAAATACATAAACGTTCAGATTTAATTTACACGGACAATCTACTGTAAATGTTTGCAGGTAAAGAGGGAATGCATTAGAAGGGGAAGAACAAGTTGCCCCCATTTATCCTGTTTAGCCTGTTTCTTTCTAGGCATCTATGATAGTCAAAAAGCGTTTGCAAACTTAATTTTTGTTCGAATGACTCTGCATTTCAAGCACATATCTTCTTCATTTTAATTTATAATGTAAAAATGTGTGGTTTGTAAGGGGATGTATGAGCAGGCAGCTTGCTTCCTTGGTACTTCCTGGAATTTTCCTGTTATTTTTCTTTTAGTTTTGTTTGCTTTACTTCTCCGTGTGTATCTATCTGACTGGTGGGCATCCAAAAGGAGATCAGGCACAGCTTCATCCACAGTGTGGCGTTAGATTGCCATTCAGTCAGAGACACGCTGAAGCTGCATTCAACAGCAGCTGCGCAATGTTGCTTTAAAAAAACAAACTCTTTAAACACTTTGTGATATGTTTTGCTCCATTCTGAACAATCCTCCCCAACCCGTACCCTCCACACTGCCTGTGTCCAGTTGCACTTTTTTAACAAGTTTTTTGTCATTTTTTTCCTTTTCTCATATATATATACTATATATAGAACCCTTTTGTTCTTTAAAACTGGGAATGCTGATAAAACAAGTAGTACAAGAAGAATATTTTCTTGGATGATGTGATTCCAAAGACTTTTGTCCATTGCTGTCACTTTGAGTCAAAAGCTCCCACAAACTGCCACTTTGTAGCAGCCATGTTACAGCGGCCGTTAAACGTCTCCACAAAGTAGCATCCAGTTCACTTCAGCTGGAGATGCAAAGTGACGAAAGCGACTAATGTGACTCTGCAGTTCGTGTTCTCGACAGAAGAAGGAAACGAAGGTGAAGAGGAGGATCAGAGACAGACGAGAGGATAGAAGGAGGCTGATCTGATTGGTCAGGCCGAAGATCCAGAGAATCTGATTGGTCAGGCTGAAGCAACAACGGGGTTGTTCGATTGCCAGTTTGTCATGGAAACGCCGTCAGAGGAAGTGGTCACTCATCATCTTGATGAACTCTGGCACCTTAGACCTGGAGAGAGAACGACAACAAATATAGGCATAGACGAATAATAGGGACATGTTCTGGCTTTACACACACACAACACACACATAGAAAAGAAAATAGTAGGGCTTAAACTATGAAGTTCGTCTAGTCATGAGGATAAGTTGTCACATAAAAAGTGTTCATGTTCTGGCAGCATGACGGTGCTCAATTCATTCCATTGCAATCAGGGCTGATTCTGACTGGGACCTTTGGCTTGTCTTTACTTCAAATAGGCCTATTTATTATTATTACATAATTGCCTGATCATGATTATTTGAGCTGACTGCAATAAATTTACATAATCATTGGATCTTACCTGCATACGGTTCTCATGTCAAAGTGATTGTCTGTCTAGAACCTACTGCTGACTTCTGTTTCATTTTATATTAAACTGTATTTCTTGCTTGCGAAGCAAGATGTTAAGAAAGGTGCTGATAACAAATCTCTTGAGTTATAGTCATAGGCTGTATAAAAGTAGTGAACTGTGATGTCACAGTGTGATGTCTGTGATGTGATGGAGGAGCGAGGAGTGCATCTCACTGAGAACACAAGGACAATATGCACGCCTAATCACAAGCTAGACCTGCCCTAAACCATACCCTGTCTATTTTACTCTAAATCTGAACATAATTTATAAAATAAATCATGCTGTATTGGAAAAGAAAAGCATAAACTCATTCAGAAAATGTTGGTGGTGAGGTGGAGTTTATAAAGTAAGTGAGTAAGTGGGGTCATTTTCTCAATGACTATACAATTTGACTTTTTTTTTTTGCAATCAATAGAGTCGCCCCCTGCTGGCCATTAGAAATAATGCAGATTTTGGCTTCTTCCTTTATACAGACTGTATACAGTCTGTCCATGTTTAGAGTGACAAGTCCACCCAAAGTTGTTGCTTCCATCAAGCTTGCCTAATTACATCATTTATATGGAAATGTTTGTTGTATGGTTTTTGTATAGTGAAAGTAGAGTGGGTTAACACTAGCTTTGAATTTCCTAGTTTCATATTAACTTTTGAAAATAAAATCAAACCACCATCTAAATTAATGAACTGTTTTTTAACCATGTTTTTTTTTTGCATATATATATATTATATGACATAATTACATGATTTCAGTGAGCAGCCATGAAAGGTTTGGGCTGGGGGGGCTAGATATAGCTATCAGACATGTAGCTTGACAACATGCCCTGATAAATCGATATGCATTTATTAATGGGTCTTGTGCACAAAAAAAGAAAGATAAATAAGTAAAAGATAAATAGAGAAGAAAATGCATTGCTTGAATTGTTTTACTGGACAGTTTTTGCTGATAAGAAAGTGATTTTGTCGCAAGTGACTCCTCATAACAAGGAACTTCAGTAGCTCAAGACTACGGAAATACAGGAAATAAACTCAATGACACAACATGCAAAAACAAATACAATTGAGCCTTCGCTGAGTCCTGTTCCCTTGGTTACTGTTGGTCAGCCCGGCAAGCTTTTGCACCTGTCAATATACCATTTCTGCAAAAATATTCTTATACATCCAAGAGAAGTACACAGAATGCACTATAATATGTATTTGAAAGCTGCATCAGCAAGCATCAGTTACAAATGCAGTTACACAATGTATATGTGTTGGGCTTTTATTGTTAAAGTAAACAATAAGACTTGTCTCCCTTCAAAAACTTCAACATAGGTTTTTTGTACAAGCAGCAAAATACGACTCATATGTATGTTTTAGACTTTCCTCTACCGCCATCTTGCTGACGTAGTAGTAATGATTGACGGCGATGCCGAGTTTAAATGGTGAATGTCACACTCAAGGTGGGAGGGAGGTGAAGTGGCTCAAACAAATGTCAGACTTTCACCCAGGAGAACAGGGTTTGTGTCGGTATGATGACAAAAATAAACAATTTTTAACGTAACTTCAGTTTTTGTATGTAACTTCCGTGGCTCATGGGTTGTGAATCACGTTTTTTTTACATAACTTACATTATTTGCATAACTTCTGATATTTACGTAACTAACTTAACTTACGTAGCTCACATTTCGTGAATCAGAAAGAGAGAAGAAGAAAAAAGACACTTTTGCGATGCGTAATTTTCACACTGAGTGAAAGTACTCATTTCTGTCTTTTGGCAGGCCTCCCTTGTCTCGTTGTGGTTGCTAACGTGGGTTTGGACAGTGGCCGTTCTAAGGAGAAGCTTAGCGAAGGGTCAATAGAGAAAACAAAGCCATAGAGCAAAGAACAGTGACAAACACACACAGTCACACATTAAAATCACACTTACTGCCAATCTGTTGTTAAAATGTACCCAGACCAGACAGAAATTCAAGTTCTGGCCTCTGTTTTCAGCCAGCTGAAATATCAGCTCTGCCAGACATTAACTGTCAGGAACTGAATGACGCACTTCTCCAAATTCATTTATGTAATGGAAAAAAATTGACCTAATTGGCATTTGGTCTTAAAGTTGTCTGTTTAAGTTTGTTAACCTTTTTTTCCTGCATTAAAGACAAAAACAAAATATATATAAGAATTCATGACTTGAATTTAAAAGACCAGTAGGTAGAATTTAAGGTGATCTACTAGGTAATTAACTTTTACTTCAGTAAGGTGTGAATACAGGACTTTTACTTGTAATAATGTAATTTCACAGTGTGGTATTAGTCATTTTACAGGGATCACACTGGTCTCTGCCCACATTTAATGGTTATTATTGAGAACAACTGGTGTATTTACCACCAGCTCAAACATGAACATCTTTTTAATTTTTTAATTGTAACCTTGAAAGGTTTCTGCACTTTTATTTTCAAAATGATCATTAGTCTTTTATTTTCTGGATTGTGCACAAAAAGTTTGGCACTTTCTTCCTTTTGTAAAGGAAGTATTAATTTCTTTAAATATATTATCTTGGCCAGCTTATTACACCCATGAATGTAAAATGTATTTTTATTACGGTTATCATAATTCTATTCTGCAGGAAACAAATGGTTGAAACGTACACAGACACCACATGAATTCATATCAGACAAAATGACAACTTTTTGAGATAATTTTTACTCTCAAACAGGAATGTCTTTTTCCAATTCATTTATTTGGAGCCAAAATGTTGAAAACTTATTTTCATTTGAGGCATGTTTAGTTTGCCAAATGATATGGCAAGGGATGAATAAAATGATTGCTTGAAGTTTCTGGACTGGTTTGTGAATTCCGATTCTTTGTTTTGAGTTAAAGGTACAACAGCAGATTAGTTTATAAGTGAAATCTTCTGACCATTCAGGGGGGAGGAGATGTTGCTGCGTTTTACATTTGTCCCAAGGGGTTCGACCCGTCGCCCATGGCGGCGGCGGCGTGATGCGCGGCGGCCAATGAGAGGGGAGCCCCGTCCGATGACACGGTGACCTTCTCCTCCTCACGACGCTTCAGACAGGCCGCCTTGGGGTTCAGGTTTCGCTCTGGACAGAAAGAGAGAGTAGAGAAGGTTATTAGTCCTGGTGTCTGTAAAACAAACCAAAAAGCATGTCCTGTGTTTTCTGCTTTCTCACACTCTTCATCCAGGTCAAACACAATCAACAGGTGCTGCTGCTGCCCTCTACTGGAGCTCTAAGAGCAATACATGTGTAAATATGGAGTATTTTCATTTAGTTTCAAATCTCTTACTTTGTTCTTTGTATGCACCCAGACACCAAGGATTTTGTTGTGTGTGAAAACTTGATTTGCAATAAGCCTGATTCTGATTCCGATGACTGGAGTCTATCTGACAGGTTGAAGATCACCAAGATGACCATAATAAATGATAATCATACTAATACTTATAAATATATATATATATGTATAATATAAATCAACAAATGAGGATAAAAGCAAAGCTGCAGTAACTGAGGGTCAGAGGTCACATGTCTTCATATGTAACTGACCTCGGACTTGTTGCTCCAGACTGAGGATGACGGCCACGGCCTGGTGCAGGATCAGCAACTTGGTCTGAGGTTTATCGCTCTTCAGGTGCAGCTGCACCATCCTGCCCAGCTCCTTGAACGCCTCGTTGATGTCACGGACGCGCAGACGCTCCCGCGCATTGTTTGCCATCCTCCGTTCCCTCTCTCTCTCCATCTTCTGTTCCGGAGACAGGTCCTCGTCGTCGTTGTTGCTATAAGGACCAATGATGAACAGGAGAGGCAGCAAGGGGAGAGGAAGCAGGGGGTGAGGACAAGAGAGGAGGAAGAAGGGGAGGATTTCAGGAGGGAAGCTCAGTTTATAGTTCCTTATGGAGAAGTTCTTCTTAAAACAAACCTGCATGTGACCTTCACATGATGATTCATGAAATTACAAAATGACAAAAACAGGGCTTGGGAACAGACATCATATGCTGCGGTCAGGTGTTTCAAGCCTGCTACCGTGTAGAGACAAAGCACCATATGTCATATTATAAAGACCACACCCCAAACAAACTTATCCTCCTAGGTGCCTCCTTTAACTACCAACAAGTTAAAGAACCCAAAACCACATTTTTGAAAACTAACAAACTGAAAAACTGAACTTTTAAGAGACATTGCAAACATGGTGGACAAGCTCGCTGTCAGCTAGTTTGCTGGATCACATGATGAAACATTCCCAAACCCTGCGACAAAACATGGACAAATTTTTTTCATACAACATCAAAAACATTTGCAGTATCATTATTATCATCATCATGACCACCCCCGTCATGTTCAATATCTGGGTTTGGGTTTCAGATGTTTCTGATTTGACTCGTCCTCCACGAGGGAAATATCGTTGGAGGGGATGAAGGCTGCTCAGTTCTATTCAGGATGGGAAAACAACACTTGTCTTTCACCTCAGATGTAGCTGGCTCAAGTGTTTGCACAATAAGTGGGTTTAATACCATTTTGTCCTTTGAAATATTTTAAAGACCTTCTTTGCAGGCTTTTATTTTCTCGCCAACAGCAAGAATATTCATCACCTCCGCCAAGGAGATTGTGAATATTATTGTGGAAAAACTACAGGCCCAATTTTCCTGAAACTTGTTAGAATGGTGTCGCATGGGCCAAGAAAGAGCCCAATGAATTTGACACTAATTATTTTTCACTTTGGTCACCCTTGGGAGATAGGGCATTTGGCCTTGGTACAGGTCTACACTCTCAGAGTGCCCTTGTACTTTTCAGAGTTTGTGTTGGTGTTGATTCCCCAGTCTGAATGTGAGGCAGCACTTCTTTGTGTAATAATTGACATTTGGCTCTACTCTGTTGTGTGAGAAACAGTTAAAACCAGGTCCAAGACCCTGGAGAGACCGATGGGATCAACCAGGGATCTGCACGTCAACCAGGAACCCCTCTTTGTCTTCACAGTTCTTTGTTTACTCAGGAAGATGTTAAAAAGAGAGATTCCTGGTAGACACAGGCATGTTTTAAACAACAAGTCTCTGTATAATTAGTGTATTTAGCTGCTTCTCATCACACTTGATCACTTCATCAAAATCCAAAGGCTGGTTCCCAAAACAGCCACAGCTTCAAGTCCTTCCTTGTGTCCTTTCTCTTTGGCTATAAGAGCAGTAGACCTCAACTGATTTGTGGTTGATTTCCATTGATGGAAGAAATATTTGTATAATTCAATTAAGCCTATACAGCGACAAATAATAATTGCTGATGTATCTCATTAACATTGAGTGAAAAAGAAAAGAAAAGAAATAAAGAGTCACAGATTGAACACTTTCTGTTTCAATGACATGTTGCACAAGGAAGGTGTCTGAGCCTGTAGGTGTTTTGGGACAACGCATGTCCCAGCCCAGCTGAGGGGTTTGATGGAAGCGAGCGTCTGAGAGGTGGTCGGGTTACCTAGATCTTAACCTCTCAATTGATTTAAGGTCCTTGCTGTCGATGTCCTCCTTCTTGGCGTCCAGGCTCTTCGAGTCCAGGAGGTTCTCGTCTCCCTCGTCCTCAGACTTGATCTCCGAGCTGACGGAGGAGGCGCTCTGGCCTTGAAGGCCCCCGGACAGGGCTGCAGAAAGGAGAGGAGGGGTTAGATGGTGCTCATAGACAGGTACAATAAGTGACCACAAAACCCTCCCAGAAAAAAGCATATGAGGTGATGGTTATGGCAACTCAATTGTGCTATGCACAAGTGGGTTCAAATCCCATCCTTGTCATTGTTTCTCAACCAACCCAGCCAGAACCAACGGTGTTTAAGTTTTCAGATGGACTTCTACAACTGGTACCACACGGCAGTAGTGGTCATTTCAGCCACAATTCAACACTGTTGGTATTTCCAACTGGTACGTCTCACAAGAGTGACCCTCTGTCTACACCACAAGTGTTTTAAAGGCCTCATTGCATTGGATGTCTCATGCAGCAGATACATCAGTTTAATCCATGCTGCTGTCTGCACCGACTCCCACTCAGCTGCAGTAAAATGACCTGAAGAGTTTATTCACACGACACTGAATTAATATATTTAACTACTTCAAAGCATTGAAGATGACCAAGGTTAAAATTTTAGGTTAATTAAAAATGGAAAGTCTGATCATCAAATCTGACATATTATATTGGTTACATGATATGTAAACATTATGTAACATTCATGTCATATCTTATAAACTCTTTTTTATCAGAATCTGAGAAGGAAAAACTGTTTAAGTCAAAGATAAAATTGTTTAACTCAGTTACATTTTGATAAAAACGAACATTACCACTGATACAATCAATTCAGGTCATTAAAAGGAATAATAGCTTATTTGTTTGCATGTGATAAGTATGAATAAAACTAAATTATAAACTGCGTGATTATTTGGAGCAACACTTTAAAACAAAATGGGGTTTCCCACTCTTCCTATTCTGCCGATGTAATGTGAATGCAGCATTGCGCCCGTCTGAACGCGGCTCTTTCTCCAGTCAACCTCCAAGATGGCGGCATGGGAGGGTTGAGATGTGAAGCCCCGGTCCCTTCTATCTGTCCCTGTCCGCTCCACACAGCAGTCTTTATTTGACGTCTGTATGGATCCGTCACTGGGACGTTGCCAACTCAGTCAACACAAAACACTCCGCTCTGTTCCCACACACACACAACACCAACTGTCGGCCATTTTGAATCTCCGTCTGCCTGACTGGAGGCATTTTGTGTTCAGCTTTGAGTGACGGCCTGTGTTTGGTTTGTGTGTGTCTGCACAATTGCTGTGTGTTTGTGCATAAATAGCTGCATTTAACAAGTCTGTGGCTGTGAAAAGTGACTTTGTGCCTCTGAATGTCTGACTGAACGCAGACAGACACACAGTGACACCGGAGGAGTCTACGAGGGAAAAGACTCACTGAAAGAAACACTTTAAAGTCTCAATCTCAGGCTGGGTCCGAATTTATTTAGTCTAATCTGCTTTTTGGCAACGCATGTGTTTTTGAACATCCAATGCTTTTAGGTATTTGACTTATACATATTTTCTTTAAAGAAATATAGCAGAGATCCATAACGAGTTATAAAAGCAACACTTTAGGCGGTCTTCAGAATTTTTGTTGGTTTTCTTGGTAAGCAACCAAAGAGTGTCAGTTTCTGAACTTTCTCCATGTTACTGGGTTTTGTGTGTCTGTCCCAGAGCCAGCATACAAACTAACTTCAGGAGGATTTTAATTCTTAAGTATTTATTTTATAAATTCACTATCAAAATAAACGCTACTTTATGTCATCTACATGATCAATATTTTCTTGAGTAACCTGTTGTATACAATCTGATACAAGTGTTCTGCTCCCTGGTGGATGATACATGCACTGCAGGCAGAGGAGGCCTTTTGAACTGGTCCTCATTCACAGATCTCCTGCACAGAAATCTTTGCTTATTTAGAGAAAGTCACAGTAAGAATAACATTAATAGACTTCAAATTTAGAAGCAGCTTACAGAACTACAGAACTTTATTGTAAAAACGTGTTGGAAATGTTTCAGGTATTTATGGTAACTTATCTGTAAATCCCCCAACCATCATTTTATTGTATTTTATGATGCAATATGTATATTATCTAACACAATTAAAAATACAGTTTTAAATGATTATTTTTTAAATTTAAGTTGACTAAATAAAGATGGAAATGTCCACTAGATTTGATATATTCAGCGAAGAAATCCGAATATTTGGATGTATTTATGAATGCAGTCTGCTTTATACTGATGAGCAGGAGGGTGTTTCAATGCCTTACTTGACAGTAATTGTATGTATTCATTGATGTTCATTAAAATAATGATTTGGCTGTCATAATATGTGATATTTACCTTGTTAGAGGAGAAATATCACAAAAAAAACATTTTTTTAAAAAGGTCTAATAAATAAAAAATAGAATTTCCTGGCTAGTATTTACAACTTTACAGGGCTAATATACTGTGACTATAATTCACTGTTCATAATTATGTTGAAATTGAGGGAGAGAGAGAGAGAGAGAGAGAGAGAGAGAGAGAGAGAGAGAGAGGAAACCGCAGCTCTGCTACTGAGTTTAAAGTGTTTGCTGCCAAAACCATTTTAATACCCTCTATTTACAGCCTCTACTGTGTGTGTGTGTGTCTGAGCGAGAGTAAGGAACAACTTCTCCCTGAGTGTGTGTGTGTGTGTGTGTTTCTCTCTCTCTCACCTCATTACACACTTGGCTGTGGCTGCCGCTGGCTGAACTTTGCTGCCAGCAGACTCATTTTCAGCCTTTAAAAACGAGCTCAGGGCTAATTTGCTGCACAGCGCGCTCATATACACTTCTCCTGCTCCATATTCATATCACACATACTGTATATGTATTTACTCTGCTTGGCATGTGTGTGTGTGTGTGTGTGTTTCAGAGCTCGGGCAGTGCCAGCTGAGATCCGACTCCACGTGTGCGCCTCTGTGATCCTGGTTCTGGGACACATATTCACCTTTTTACATTTTTTATTTTATTTTGTTTTCTTCCTTTTCTTCCTTTTCATCTTCACTATTCTGTGTCTCAATTTTTTCCTTCCCTCCACTGCATCCTTTTTCTTATTATCCAACTTTTTTTTCTCCTACATTGTCTTTTACTTTCTCGTCTCTTTCATAATCATCTCATCATGTCGTTCCTTCCTCTTTTTCTTCTTTTTTCTCTCTTCCCTCCTCATTTTCCTTTTTAAAAAAAAAAAAACTTCTTCATTCCTCTTTGATTTCTTGCTGTTTCTTTTCATCTCATGTATTTTGTCTTTTATTGTTCATCCTTTGTCTCAATTTTTTGTCATTCTTTTTTGCTCTTCTCTTTCATCTTTCCGTCATGAGATTATCTTTATTATCTTCTTTTTTCCCTTTTATTTTCATATACTTCTGTAAATTACACTTTTACTTTTCTCATTGTCATGTTCCTCTTCATCTCCTCTACTACACATTTTCGTTATTTTTCGTTTATCAGTATATTATTTTTAACATTTATTACTATCATAATTAGCATTATTATGTGGGGCTGTAAATGTTCATTTGATGCATTTGTGTGAGAATCATAACCTTGTCTATTGTCTCACTTTTTTTTTTTTTAAAAAGCTTCTATGTTCAACAAGTAACATTTAATTTGATGTAATATTTATAAATTAAATACTATTTAAAATAAACAAAATCAATGTTTTATTTCTTCAAGAAATGTGTGTGTTCTGAAATGCACTTTCTTTTTGTGTGTGTGTGTGTTTCTGGAAGCTACTGTAACTGAATGGATGCTGTATTTTTACGGGTATTCTGTGCTGAGACGGTGCAACTATTTTTAATACGTCTACCATCTGTCTTATAAATTTCTCTCATGCCTTTCGTTCCCATAACTGAGATGTGTACTCGAGGTGTAAAAATAAAAGGCTGCTGGGTTCTTGGCTGACAAAGGCTTTTTTTCAGGCTCTATAGCCTTAAACATTCCTTACAGAAAACTCATCCTGATTTTTCTCCGGAGGATGACGTGAAGCTGTCAGTGTATCTGTGTGACTGTGATGGGGGGTCTTACCGCGGTACGGGTCGGGCTGGTTGAGGTCCGGCGAAGTGGCTGACTGAACTGGCAGCTGGGGCCCCGGCACCTGGCCCGCCATTGAGTGTCCGCCACGCAACCCGCCCACGCCGCTGCCGTCTTCTCTGTGAGAGCCCACCTGGAAAACAGAGGGGGGACACGGTGAACACACAGATGCTCTCAAACACAACACTGACTCCAGATGTGGTCTGCTGGTTCTCTTACTACTACTCATATTACATTACATTGTTGTTTATAACTATTTTTAAAAATCATATATACTTTCTTCGTTTATGACAAATACAGCACAAAACCAACAATGTGTAAGTCTGTCTCTAAATGCTCTCTGACTTCTCCTGAACCTGTTGGAAATTGATTTGATTTCGTTTGCATTATGCATATAATTAAACAAACAAATAAGAAAATTGATTCAGATTGTGGCAAAATGTAGATGAATGTAATGTTTATACACTGTATAAAAATCATTTATAAACATTTACTTTTGTTCTGATCTGTCTAAAGTCTTAGTCAAGTTTTAGATCACATGACAAAACACTTGACTTTTGTCAATAGTCAAAATCAGGATCTTTGAAAAATGAGAGCAAAATTATTAAAATATTTCATTAGATTTTTTTTTTTTACACCACAATGAATGTATATGTTTTTCAATTTGTGAAGAGTAAATAGATAGCAAATACTTGATTGTTGTTCTTTGCAGTTTATGGGATACAGACATTTTTTTTTTTAAGTCTCATTTGCCCAAAGACCAAATACAACCCTGATGCCACAGAAGTTTGGGTAAAACATGAATAAAATAATAATGTATCAAGCAAATTCAGAATTCAGAGTTTAATCTGACGGAAACAAATTGTATCAGTTAGAACATCAAACATATTGCCATTGTACAGTTTTCAATTGAATACACACTTTAAATGATTAGAACATTTTGATATTGTTTAATTTATATTTTAGACAATGTCCCATCTTTTTTGGAACCAGGTTTACAAAAACTCTTGGCTGCGGGATTTAGACAAATTTTGAACATTGCTTCCCAAAAGAAAGTCCAGAAATTAAACATTTAAGTTTTGGGCTCAGATGTGCCAACATATATCTCTGATTTATCCCGTTAACTAAGTGGTTTAATTATTAGGTCTTTACTTATGTATTTGGCCTAATTTGTCTGTTTTGTGTTTTTACATTTTAATATTGCTTATTGCACTTTATGCGACTAGAATCAAGTGTAACTAATTCCTTTTGGTATCTTAATGTGATGAGAGGTGATGTCTGTCTTCAACATAACAAAACAGCTGAACATGAGAAACATGAGAAACTCAAGCTAATGGAATGATCTACAAATATAAATGTCATTCTTTCTTTCACCTCCAGATGTTGTAGTTCTGTGACTGGCCTGGTGAGGGCATCCTCTGCCTTTCTAACACACTGAAGATCTCTCTCTCTCTCACACACACACACACACACACACACACACACACACACAGCATCTCGCCCGATGTTTTTT